>OY282560.1:160553944-161153944 GCA_958295665.1 Tipula vernalis | reverse complement strand
TGACTTGTAGGTCATTAAAAGTAAATTTCTTACAGTTTGGGTAGAAAACTCACCACTTTGAAAGTGGCAGGTAGTAGGTTTTCAATATGTTCAAGCGTAAAGTGACCCATTTCGTAAATGTCAAACATTAAACTAATTTTCTGTCATAATACAAAAGACGTAAGTGTTGCCACACTCGAAATAACCGGTAATTGAAATTGCAAACGCTAGATGGACCACCCGTAATATAATTTTTACTTTTAACTGTTAGTATTTTGCGTACATTATAAAACAATTTGCATTGTTCATGTTTGGAAAATAACCACAAATCATTTGTGTGTAAATATAAACATTTTAGGCAGTAAGTATAAACATTTTAGGCAGTAAATTTTCAATCAGAATAAACGAGTGCGACTTTATTTTTATATAACGACAGAATGATATGATTACATTGGACTACAATATTGTTCTCACCATAGGATTAGTCAGTTTATTTTGTTCGCTGTTGACACAAAAGCCTTATTTAATTAGTATAACAAAGTTACGTTTGAGTCAAATGAACCGAGGTTGAAACTTTAAAAGCGAATAGAATTGTTACAACTATCTGTGCATTAATGCCTGACGTAGTTTGTTCTTATCAATCTCATGCCAATTGCTGCTATCGAAATTGTGTTTTAGCAACTGCATTTCGTTAGTCGCAATGAAACATTTTTTTGTCGCGACCTTATGCCAATGACTCATTTCTCTCAGTGTTGACGACAAATTGAAGGCGGACCTATAGCCGTTCGCCCTCGATTTGTCTTCTGCAAATTGTAGGACTTTAAAACTCAACTGTTTAGTTTCATGAAAATGGTTACCATTAAAAAAACAAAGCTAAATAAATTTATTTGATATACATTTATTTAGTTTAGTTAAATACCAAATATGTTTGGTAACCCGGGTTACCGGTAGGATTGTTAACCCTGCATGTTAACCGGCTAACACTTCTTCATCTAATTTCTTGAGTGAAAAGTATACCGAAAAATTAGACAGAACTTTACTATCCAAACTGTATAAAATATTCATACGGTATTTTTCACCTTTTGGCGGTTCAACTGGTAAGAAGTCAGCCGGCGCGTTAGTATCATAAAAATGAACACGTTGCTGAAAATAATTCAATATAATACTTACATATATTATGTTTTACATATATTTCAGAAGCTTTGTCTACTTACTGGTTCGATTGGACAATTTTTAATTTTCGTTCCAAATGATGTTTGATTAAGCACACGGGGCACAAACGCTTTATCTTCTTTATAGAAGGTGCACATTTTTCTAACTATTTTTTCGCCTAGTTTCCTATACTCATTACCGCTGTATGTAAAAAGAGTGAATCGACCCTCTAAATCATCAGAAAATGGTATTAAAATATCGCAATATCCATTAATAGCGAATGTGGTGCGATTAAATTTTTTCACACGAACTGTTCCATAGTCATATAGACCATCAATCTTAGGTAGCTCCAAATGATCAATGATTATTTCGTAGCGATAAAGACTTTGCAATTGGACCGCGGTCATACAGAATAGTATGAAAATTATTAATTTTATCATTCCGATAACTATAGCTATGCCCTATACTTTTATTGAACTGAACTTCTGACTGATTGATTTATTATTATTTATATACCAAAAAAGTGCACGCGCAAATGCCACCTGCGCGTTATTTAACGCTGATTGGAAAATTTTCGCTCGCTATTAAATTAATTAATTTTGAAATGGGAAGATTTTTAAGATAAGTTTTTAAAACGAACGACTTTTTTCAATGTTATAAATGGCATGTGGCACATTATGTCTATATTGTATCGATTCACATCGATTTATCGATAATGATTATCACTTCCGCCTATGTTATTTAATAACCTATTCAATCCGGTATTTCAATAAATAAACAACATATAATTATGGATACGGTGTTCACGTAATATTAAAAAAATAAAAATTCTAAAGTAATTATCTTTATTTTTATTAATTTCAAGTTACACTTTTAATTATTCATTTAAGACTAACTTAATTATTCTATCTTAGTTCTCTATTTATCTGTTTTCTTAAAATAATCTAATTACAAGCTAAGCAAGTGGAAAATTATTAATACGATTTGTTTGTTTGTTTATTTGTTTGATTTCTTGATTTATTTTTTACCGTCCTACTTTATGCCTGGAGTAGCCAAATCGAGGACGGGCGGCTACAGATCCGCCTTTGAAAACCACCTGTACATTGCATTGCTTCATGCCAACCTGTAGTGCTGAACATGAATGGTGGGTCGGCCCATGGATTCTGCACTCTCAACAGGGGGTCATAGATGTGTTCATTTTCATCACCGATTGTAATCAGATGATGAAAAATCCCTTTTACATATCCCGCCCCTATAGGAATTCGAACCCGGTACCTCCCGATCCAACCGCCGCAGCTTTAACCACTGCGCCGTTTGCTCGGTCAATACGATTTGTTGAATCTGCATTTCTCACGATTCATATTGTCGTTGATCATCACGTTATGCTGATGTTCCGTCTTCATGATGTTGTGTATTCCACATTCGTTATCTCTTATGATATATCCTACACAGTAAAAAATAAATTGAATTTTCAATGCGGTTTTTACATAATTCTTTATTGCTTCTTGAAATTACATTTAATATTACATTTTTATCGTAAATTTCCAAAAATAATTGATTATTGCAATTTTTAACCCATAATAATACATACCGCGTAACATCTGCATTGTTACAAGGAAAAATTGTCTGATTATGATACGCCACTGAATATTACTGATCAATGAATCGATCGACTGTGATTGTTTTGTATATGTATTGTGTATGGATAGTCTTCGGATGGTATTTTTTTTTTACTTCCCCTCTTATTATTGTTTTTGTTTTGCAATTTTACTGTTGCGAATATGGACCATCATACGATAAGCCTTATACAATTTCATATTGTCATTCCAATTTGTGCATCGATCTAATAAGATCCAAGCAAGTGAAAAAAAATACAGACTAATTTACAATTTAAATTACCTTAAAAGTTAATATAAGTAATTTTATTTGCATAAATTAAGTGTAATTTGTCGGGATAAATTATAATCAAACGGGATTTTACATCTTTTTATTGGCGGAAAAAGGTAAACTATAACTTAACTAATAACTTTTTTCAAAGCTTTTACGGTTCTTAAATTTACAAATGTTAATTTTTTTTGTTTTTATATAAAGTCGTGGTAAAGTTTTACATACCCACCCGCAAGCAGCAAAACGTAAAAAAAAAAAAAAAAAAAAAATTAGAAAAACTCGAAGCGGATAAATCGTGCGGTCACGAATTCGAGAAAAGCTTTCGCGACTTTTCCGCCATTATATTAAAGAAATAATTTAATTAATTAAATTAAACTTTAACTGCCGTTGCGAAACATTTGGTACCATTTACCAAACAACCGGTTAATTCGTGGAACAGCTTGAGAGGGAAAAAGATAAAATCATCCGATCTACATCGCGCGGTTAAATTGAAAATGCGCGATACCTAGTCAGGGTACTACTACTTAGTGAACTTAGTGCAAAAATATTAAAAATCAAAATAAAATCATAAGAAAAAAAAAAAAAAACCTAAAAGAAATGATTTATTGTTCGTAGTGTTAAGAATGTGCCATTGTGTAATTCATTAATAATTATAATTAAATGATGAATCCCTTCTGGATATAGTTCTGTTAGTTTTAAGATCATTTTTTTTTATGTACAATATTTCTGTACAATTATAAACGGTATTAATCTGCGAACGTCAAAGCCATGGTTTTGGATTCAAAGCAGCTGATGTAAGTGTTTAAACATGATATCTTTTTCTTATTAATTAAATTATTATTTAATTAATTTATCTAATTTTGATTGATTCATTAATATTTGATGTTTATACATTTCATACATATATAAATTAATTCAGAGTATCTATACAAAACAATTTCAGTGTTTATTTAAGTTACAGTACGTCTTAGTATTACGTATAGATTTCTGTGTCTCAATTATTATGATACGTTTAATAAATTATATTCAGTGTCCAGTATAAATCCACATATTTTTTTTTATTTATTTTTCATATTATGTTGTAAAGAATAGTGACAAAATGTGCTAAACAAACAACCTAAGTTTTGGGTGGTGAAGACAAATGACGCTGGGCGTGCAATAACATATACTGAAGCACGGGGTGGGAATATGTACTAATGCAATGACATTAAAGTGCAAAAGTGAACTGTGATCTGTGATAAACAAAGTGTAGACCAAAGATGTGATATTCTTTTATTCCGTTCGTTAAAATTTTTCGTTTCCGTAATTATTTATTTTTATTTGTCGCTTTACTTAAGGGTTGATACTAGGGTACCGCCCTGCAGCACTATATAGCTCTAAGCAGTTTTGATGACAATAACCACCCCCGCTTCTCACTGTAGTCATAGCCGGCAAATGTGCTGCGTCATCAACATTCAGCTGCTAGAGATTCTGTTAACGGCTTTTTAATGATAACTCTCGCGTGTTTTTCATAGCGTAACTTAAAATTAAAAGCGAGCCGTTACAGTGGCGCCCAAACTGGTAGCAATTAGCTTTTGAGCATAATACAATTTTTTTTTGGTGTTGTATTCATCGTTAATTATATTTTACAGTAAATTTAAAATTATTAATTTTTTTTTTTTTTCCCCGATCGGTTACAGTATAGAGGTTGGTTTAGCAGTAAACAATTTCGATTTTAGCGGTATCCTACCAATGAACCTTAATGTTTTGAGACATGTATTTTTTTTATTTATTCAATTATTTATGTTGCCACATTCCTGTTTTGATCTACCTAATGGTATTTGAATTTAATGGAAAAGTAATGTTGTCAGCATGAATAATCTGTCAAATTGTTTTGTGAAGGACGTACTAATATCCGCTATATTGTATATAGTGTTGATAGCAGATGATGTTGTCGTGACTTTAGTATAAAATCCGTCACATGTTTCGTTTTTCTCTTAGTTAAAAAGATGAATTATTGGTGTTTTTTGATTTAGTTTCTCCTGAAGAGGATTGTGACTACTTTATCTTCAGTATGAACCCAATTTATTCATATTTATGATGAATTGTCGGTATGTTTATCCACCATTTGGTGTTTAGAAATGAACAATTGTTGATTACATACTGGCTAAAATTTTTCAAATTTAAGTGAAGGATTATCATAACTTGGGTTTATTCACAGATCATACTACAAAAATTTGGAAGCGTTTATCACTGTGTCTTTGTCATCCGAAACGATCCCTTATAAAAACAAATTTAATAAACACTTTTATATTAATTTTTTTTTTAATAACATTATTTTCACGTATTTTGGGTAATTATTGATTATTATTTTGGAGTTAGTTTATAATTATTATTATCCTTGTTTAGTTTTCGTTATTATTTGAATTTTATTTATTTTTGTAAAATTGTTGAATTCCTCACCTTTAAAAGAAAGAAAAAAAAAACGAATTCAATATGAATGTTAAATTTCTTGATTGTGACGAACTTTCGGTCGAATGTCAATTGCGTCAGATTACCGGCAATATTATACTAAAAATGGATTCGTTAAACAAATTTTTAGAAGAGGAGGCCGATGGTTCAAAGCAGCCTCCAGATCGTGCACATCGAAGTGCTCTTAAATGTCCTATGCGAGAAGTCAAATTTTGCGCCTCAAAATTACAAGTTATGGAAGGTGAATTTGAAAAGTTAAACGAAAATCTTGATAATAATAATCTTGATACGCATAAATTAGATGAATTAGCAACAGGCCTTGTTCACGTGCAAGGAAGATTACGGCGAATTATGTCGAGTAAATCAGTGGCCCGAAATGCTGGAAAGTTGCTTGGTCCTTGCGAAAAATTAATCAAATGTGTGGAAGAGATAAAGTCAAAGCAAGAATGCGATTCCGATACGGAAAATTCTATTCATCATAAGCCTTTGGAGAACTGACAACCCTTATTCCGCCAGAAGACAACGCCATAGACATAAACGAAGAAACTGCAACGACCGCAGTAAGTTCCATGGAAATTCGGGCTGATAAGGAAGGAAAACGACCAAATGAATTTTTGTCCGAAAATTCAACACGGAGCCAAGCTTCAAACTCAGAATTTAATCTTAATGAGCGTTCAAGTAATTAGGAATCGAGTGAAGAAGAAGAAATCGTTAATCGTTTGGCTGGTAAGATTGCTAAAGTTCTTGGATTTTCGACACGTTTTGACATCCCACCAAAATTAGTATCACAACCTGAAAAGGCTAAATCAAAAATTTCACTGGATTTACCCGTACCACCACTAATTCCAGCTTCACAACATTTTTCTAAAGCAAGGGGCTTAGACATACATAGGTGGAATATATCGTATGAGGGAGAACCAAGTAGCCTGGCAATAGAGCGATTTTTCTATAGAATTGAAAGTATGGCTAAGGCAAATGGAATTAGTCATGACAAACTGGTTACTGATATTAGCGTTTTATTGCGGGGCAAAGCTCTTGATTGGTACTGGGTATTCAAGGAAGATTACGGTTATACGGATTGGGGAATCATCAAAAATGCCATGATACGGCGTTTCCAAGATCGTCGTACAGACGGCGAAGTCCGACAAATACTGGAATTAAGAAAACAACGATTCAAGGAGAGTTTTATGGATTTTTATCAGACTATTCGTGAAACATCAATGACCCTTAAGGTTCCTTTGCTGGAAATAGATTTATTGAATCTTTTGGTTCGGAATATGCGCAGTGGACTACAAGCGGCAACAGCCGGTCAAGTTTTTCAGAGCGTGTTCGATCTTGTTAATAAATGTGTTGCAATCGAAGACACTTGGATGGGCGCCAGAACTATTAATGAATAGGGGACAAGTCAATGAGGTTGAGGGTCATAGTGGACACGAACTTGTAAAACCAGATTATGAAACAATATTCGACGCATCATCGCAGGATCATTCTAACTCTGTGTGTGCTGTGCAGACTGATTCAAACCATCGAATCCCAATTAAATCATCTAATCATAGGTTTTCCACAGAAAATGCATCAACCTACCGGCAACCTTATTGTTATGGATGTGGGGCAGCTAAAATGTTGAAGCCTAATTGCCCAAAATGCAACAATACAGAGTCGGGAAACTCCCGAATGGAAGCCAGAACGTCTGGGGGTCTGAGCTTCAAACAACGATTAGTGGAATTCCCCAAAGTATCATCGACAACTGTGGCAACGAATACGGATCCAGAGTTGTATATACGTCACAAGTCTTAAATACAAATTCACATAACTTACCAGAAAAATGCTCAAAAATGTTATCAAAGGCCACCCAAACTAATAAACCTCATTTAAAGAGGGCCTTTAAGTATTTTATGTATCGAAAAAAACTCAAGAAAATGGTCGCTGAAAGTGTTATTTCTTCCTCAATAGATATCGTCCCTATGCTAATATTTTAATCAATGATATTCCTTACTCTGGCCTTTTGGATAGTGGTGCTAACATAAGTGTGTTGGGAGCTGGATCGGAAGAATTTGTGGAACAAAGCGGAGTGAAGTTTATTCATCTTCCACCCGCACTATCTACTGCGAGTGGTGACAAATAACGCATTCTAGGTCATATTTTAGTTAATGTTTCCTATAAAGGTAAAGTGAGGGAAATGACAATTCATGTCGCTCCAGGACTAACTTAGGAATAGATTTTTGGGATCTATTTGGGCTAGCTCCAAAAATGGTAAATACTATAGAGATTCCAACGGTCAACCCTTTGTCAAACAACCAACATCAGCTTTCTTTGGAACAACAAGCTCAACTTAATGACGTTATATCACAATTTCCATCAAGCGAACGTCTTGGCTTGGGAAAAACACACCTATTGAGCCACAAAATCGATGTTGGCAATACGGCTCCAATTAAACAGAGACATTACCCCATCTCACCGGCGAGGCAAGAACTTTTATATACTGAGCTCGATAGAATGTTATCACTGGGAGTTGTCGAAGAAAGCGAAAGTGCCTGGTCATCTCCAATAACTATAGTTATGAAGCCGGGAAAAGTACGGCTGTGTCTCGATGCTCGGAAAGTTAACTCGGTCACTGTGAAGGACGCTTATCCTTTGCCGTTTATAGATGGTCTTTTAAGTCGATTGGATAAAACACGATATATAAGCACCATTAACTTAAAAGACGCATTTTGGCAGATCCCATTGGATCCGGCTTCGAGGGTTAAGACTGCTTTCACAGTGCCGGGACGATCTTTATACCATTTCACCGTGATGCCATTCGGGTTGTGCAATGCACCCCAAACGTTATGTAAGCTGATGAATAAGGTCATCCCTCATCATTTACACGATCGAGTTTTTGTTTACCTCGATGACTTGCTGGTAGTCTCAGCTACGTTTGAGGAACATTTGTCATTATTATCTGAGGTAGCTAGATTACTTAATAGAGCAAATCTGACTATCAATGTGAAGAAACAATGTGAAGAAAAGTAAATTTGTACTGCAAGAGACAAAATACTTGGGTTATGTCATTGGAGAGGGATGCCTTAAAGTGGATTCCGAAAAAATAAGGGCCATAGTCGAATACCCAGCACCGAGGACCGCCAAACAGATTCGTAGATTTTTGGGGATGGCAGGGTGGTTTCGCCGCTTCATTTCTAATTTTTCCAGTCTGACTGCACCGATAACCAATCTTCTTAGGAAAGGTACCAAACAAGCATGGAATGACGAGTACAACCGTTTGGAAGATTTTAAAATGTTAATTGAAAATTACACGAAATAGTTGTAATTAGAATGATTTTGGAATGTAATATTAAATTTTTTTGCTATTTTAAATAACTGTTATAAATTTCAACCAAAATCCAATTCGAAAAGCACATTGAAAGATTCTTTGTTCTGTACATCAAAATTTATTATTGAAAGAAAAAGTATGTAAAATTACATACTATTGCAGCCAAATTTACATGAGACCGACAAAGATCGTGGAAAAATTTGTGAAATACCGTAAAAAAATGCTCAATAATTATTATTAAACTGCTCTTGGAGGAACGTGGTCGTGTTAATTGTACATATTGTTCTTATTAAAGTGGTGCTTTGAAAAATTAAATTAATGAACAAATAATAATAATAATATACATTATTATAGGTATATTATAATAAATAACAGGTATGTGTGCAATATGTTAGAAATATAACCCGTTAAAAAATATTAAATTTATGATTCGTTAAAGCGATAAATAAGAAAGAAAACTTTAAAAGTATGATAAAAAAAAAAAAAAATTGAATACAAAAATATGAAAAGCTCAACGTGGATATAATATAAAGTGTGGAAAAAAAATCAAAAAAAAATCCATGCATTAAAACTAAAAATATCGATAAAAGACTGAAGGACAGAAACAATGAATCACGATAGTGTAACCTTTAAAATACAGAATGTTGATACCAACATAATATAGTGCAAATGTAGTTGTGTGATGTAATTGTGATGATGCTTTATTAATTGTAGATGTGTATTAAACCGTTTCCTGTGTAGCGGAAGCAGCAGCCGGTGGTGATTTTGGTGTCCTAATAGTGGATGAATCGTATGGATGATGAAATTTATCAAATTGATCAATTTGATTAAATGAATCAATTTGATAAATCCTTGAATCAGCTTTTTCCCGTAGATATTTGAGATTGAGTCTATTTTTAACAATTTTAGCTGCATTATATAGTCGTGACTGGAATTTCGTGAGATGCTGTAGTAAAAATATCCTCTGATTCTGAAGTGCTGTGGAATAGTCAGTTGCCAGCTCGTGAAAGAATATTGTTTTCCTTTTCCTAAAAGAATTCAGTAACATATGTTTAAGTTCAACTGTTTTAAGTGTTAAAATAAATGCATTTTTTAATAATGAATTTGTTTGTTTCATATGCGACATCTGTTTGGTAGATATTTAATCCTCCTTTGTTATTGTAACACCGACTAAGTTACCAATTTTCATTATTATACTCGGAATGTCTTCACAGTTTGGTGGAATGCCACATAAAATAATATTGTTCTTATTTAGCTCTTGAGTAGGACGATCTAATAGAGCTTCCATATAGTGTTGATTTGTTCGGCCTGCGCTTCGGCTTTTTGTTCAAGAAGCTGAAGTCTCTGGTTAGAACGTTGGGCATCCTTTGACAGTTCAGCTACGGAGAGTTTCATATCATCCAGTGAGTGGCACAAGAAATTAACCGAATTTTTTAATGAGTCCAGTTGACTTTGTATGCCTTTCAGTATAGTTACTACATCCGCTAAATTGGGTATCGTAATATCACCGAGAACATCATTTGTGTTACCGTACAAACTGGTACCGTATCATCAATAATGGATGTGTTAGAGGTTGAACGACAATCGGGACAAAGCCATGTTGTTGACCCAGCTTTAAGGTCCTTAAGAACCTCTTCTGTTATATCAGCACACTTAACATGGAAAACACTCGTACAAGTTCCACATTTAACTCCAGGGCGACTTTTGATAATGCCTTTGAGACATTTTACACAATTTCCAGCAGTATATCAACTCGGCACAGTAATTAAAGTTTATACTAATTAAAAACAAGAATAACAGTTCGGCAGAAATAAATCGATACACCGTAAACAACAACGAAAAAAAAAATGAATTGAAATACAGTAATTAGTTAGGATTACGGGATAATTCACTTTATTAGTTATTATGTTTGTATAACAAATCATTGAAATGTTTAACTATCAATATTGTTATTATTATTATCACTACCTATTAATTACATATTATTGTATCTCAGACAAGTAAATATAGAAACAAGATTTTTTTATTTATAATTTATTATCACTGTTACCAGACCATAAAATTAAAAATCACGTCTGTATCAAACGATGGTTGAAAAAACAATGAATTTATCAATTGGTCAAGTGAAAATTTAATTTCCCTAGGATCGTTTACACTATCCACCATCACCTTTTTTATAATGGCATGTTGGTCTTTAGAATAATTAAATTCCTTAAAAGGCATTTTCGGTCAAATAGCCAAACAATACTAGAAACGGTAAAAAAGAGAGTCCAAAAATGCAGTCAATATAGCTAAAACAAATTATTAATATAAGAATTTACGCACAGCGATGCTCACAGTACAATAACTAACGAGGTATTAAAATGAAATAAGAAAAAATTTTCCTTATATACTTTGTCAGAATTTTTTTTTTCTACATCTTCGTTTTAATTATTTTTTGTTTGGTATCAGGGATGATATTTTGGGTGGATTAGGACTTTTTTGACTCCTTTCAATTTGAGAAAGTACCGAGGTACTTTCGACCGAAAAAAGTACTTTCATTAAATATAAACGAGTAGAGGGAATTCCTATATCGAAAAGCATGTGGACGGCGAATTGCAATTGGATGACATTGATACGTTTGAGGCAATCAATTTTGACCTTCAATTTAAATTAATATTAAGATTAAAATACGGTAATTGGGTACGAGAAACGCCGCATTCGATTTATTGACCTTCGCCTGAGATTTGGAAACGAGGGAACTACCACGATCATTCGACCTGTTACTTAACTTGGATATGGATAATTCACAAAAATTAAATTGCCTTACAATCGGACATGAAATATTTACAATTCTACAACAATAAATAAACTTTAGATATCTGAATTTCGGAAACGGTGAACTGTGCTTTACTACTTTTAACGGATTGGCGCCCTTTTTAATAATCTTGGAGTAAATTCAAAATGAGAAAATTTAATACATACGAGTATTAATTATCCAAAATCGTTATTTAAACTGCGATAGTGAGGAACTTGAAGTGAAAAGTTATTGAGAACTTTTCGAACAATAACTGTGAAATTTTCGAAATTTTTTGAGAAACTAACCCCATGTTGAATGGCTTTGAAAATATTAAAGCTCGAGTGAAAACTTTTAGTGACACCTATTCACTCGCTTCTAAAAGACGGATTGGTGGAATTCCTAATGATTCCATTTGATCTGAAGCCAATTAATTAAATAGGAAAAATTACATGAGAAAATAATGCTTCCCAAAATAATATCTCGATGAACCATATAATACAAACTCAAAATAATTTTCTTCAAGAACTACGAGATCTATACGCCGATCAATTCAGAGAAACCTAGAAATTGGGCGTATAAGGAGATTCCAGAAACCAACGATAAAATAAATAACAGGATAAGTAAGATTGTTGAAGAACAATGGTACTAATCGGAACTTAAATTTATTGAATTCAATCGATGTTATCCCGAAACAAAATCAAATTAAACTAGAGAATACGGCCAAAATAGTGGGAAAAAACTAAATTACAACCAATTGTTCAATCGCAGTAACCGTTATTCCGGCGAACAGTAACCGGCACGTAAAAAAACTTTGAAACGATTCTTTAAAGCTTACCCCTGGATCAAGACATGTGGCGGTACAACTTAAACGTACCAAAAGACCCGTGGCCAAAACACACAGCACGAACAAAAAACACAAATATTTTCGATGGTGATCCGTGTTTATTTATCTGCTCGATCGCACCTTTGTCATCATCGTCGATGTTAGAAACAAGACCAACCGTCGACTCGTCCAAAATTACAAAACTTTCCGATGATGATCCGCATCAAGATTACAGCACATCAGTTAATTATTTGCTAAAGCGAAATAAGCAGTACTTTCAAGTGAAACAGTTGAACAAAAACAAAACAAAGGGTCGAAATTTATTTAAATCTAACACAAATACAGACGCTAAAATTAAAAACAAAACAGCTTTGGATACAAATAAAACCAGTGATAATAAAAATGGAACAAAACCCGAGATTAAAGAAAATGATAAATAAAAACTACGTGCAACCGCAATGTTGGTACTGGAACCGACAACAGTAGTGAATGTGAGATAAACAAGTGAGATATCATTAAATACTCCAGAGACAAGGAAAACATCAACGAAGGGGAAGAATTTAGCAGATTACAACAACCAAAATATAAATAGTGAAGTAAGGTTAATAATAACAAGTATAAATCTTGAACTGAAAATGTTTACAAAGAAGGCACATCAGCGAAATCCAAAGCAAATTCATCACCAACTGTTGGATCAACATTAGTATCCGGTATATCTCCAGTATTATCCGGTACATCTATGGTAATGAGAGCTATTGATGTAAAACCATTATTCTCACAATATGCTAAAGTGATTGTAGCAAAAGTTGTCACTAATACACTAACCACCGGGCTTAATATGTTACGGCAATGTTACAGCGAGTGATCTCTTGTAATCGTCATCACCATTTTCAAAATTCAGACACGAAAGCTCAAGTATTGGGTTTAAATTCCAGTTTAGGAAGGCATGTTGACTTTAAATTTATGCCATACTCCCTCAAACTTTGTTCTGGCCAGATCAGAAAAATTGGTTCAATTTAATTCTCTTGTTATAAAGAAAATAAAGAATATTTAGATTGTTCGAAAAGTTGTTTGCTCTGCGGTTATTTTAAGAAAAAAAACAAAATAATTTAGAAAATTAGATATGTTTGGGTCCGTCCCGCAACCATCTACTATAGCAACTTCAATATTAAGCAATATTCGCATACGCGGATTTTCGAAATTCGAGAAGAAAGCTTAAAACGGTTAAATGTTCTTTAGTTTATTTCAATCTTTCGGCTGTTAATTTGCAAAATATTTATTTCATACAGACATAGAATTCTTGAAAAATCCAAAGATGACTGGAAAATCGCAAAATATAAAACGTCGTTACAAATTATTAGATGGAATTTCAACAAAACCTTAAGTAGAAATCTAAATTAAAATTTTTTGATTGAATTTTCTTAAAATAAAAAACAAAGCTGCTTGCTTTGCCTATTTATTCCATACTATAGAGAACTGCATGTAGATCTGGCGGCAGGAAATTAAACTTTGATAGAGGCAAATGGACGAAAAGTATATTTTTGTTTATTTATTAAAAACAACAATATATATATAAAGTTTAGTTCTGTAAAATTAATAATTATTTAGCAGTATTATTTGAGGAATTTGCAGTAGGTTCTCCACACAAATCGCGAATTTTCAAAATTTTCAATTCTAGATGTCACTTACACGTACTTTAACAGTTCTCAATACAGACGTTTTATGTTTGCATGACAGATTTCAAACCGGAAAACGAATCTTTTCTATCTATTCTCTTTAAATTAAAAGTAACGAATGAAATTACGGGATTGGTAGCTCCTTCGTCGCCTCGTAACAGTGCAGGCAAAATAGCTTTAAAAAAAATAAACTGTAACAAGAATTTTTTATTGATATTATTTTCGGTAAAACGGGATCCTTCGGCTAGTTTCCTTTTGTTATTAACTCATAATTAAATCTATGTTGATTACTTTCTTAAGCCGTTTAGGTTTTTACATATTTTCATTGAAAAACATCACCAGCAACGAAAAAAATCCAACAATTCAAAATATTTTAATTATCGCTTACAAATGTAATTCGACGATTGTTGCATTAAACCTTTAATAAGACGAGTGTGGGCGAAGGGACCGAAGGAGGGGTAAATAACAATAAAATCTTAAATCCAAAGATCTCTTCTTTTAAACAAGCTGAAATGTTTTTTTTTTTTTCAAGTAAAAAGTACTTTCGGGTCTGAAGAAGTACTCTCTGGTGTATGGAAAAAGTACTATCAGAAATAGCTACTCTTGTATCATCCCTGTTTGGTATCCCGAAAATTCATCGAAACACAATTCTGCGAAAAACAACAATTAAACGAACAACAATTCATCGAAAGCAATTCATAGAACAACATTTCAGAGAACAACAATTTTTCGAAATCACAATTCTTCGCAATAACAATTCATCGAAAACACAATTCACCGAAAATTCATATTAAAAGTTCCAAAAGATCCATAATAAAATGATTTTAGTGTGAGACTTCGTTTATTATTATTATTTTTTTTTTGAATTGATTACTTATTCTTAACAAGTATAATTGTGATGAAATTATTTCACACACATTTATAACAAACAAATTAACAATAAAATTATTTAAACATTTTAATTTTAATTTGTTATTAACAATATACTTTTTATAATTATTCGAACGAATTATTAAGCTGCACAGAATATAGCTGAATCCTCAATGAATCAGGCCGTACACGAGAAGTGTTCGTTAATCGCTTGTGTTAAAATATTCAGATGACTATATCTCAAAAATTCCAGATACAATTTTTTTGTAAGTTGCACAGATTATAACTGAATCCTCAATGAATCTGGCCGTATATGATGAGAAGTAGCAGAGCCTTCTAGAGTATAGAGCCATAATCTTAATGACGTGTTTTTTAGAAGCTGTTTTAGTGGTATAACTTTTCACTGATTTCCATAGGAATCTATAGTAAAAATGGTGTTTTTAGCTTCAAGTTTTTCAATGAAAAAAGCAAAAATGTTATAAAATGTTTATATAAAAGTTTTCTACATATCTTTAAAAACAATATACAAGAAGGCTATTGGTATTAAGTAAATATTAATTGCAGAAATATTAAAATTAAATTATTTCTGAAATATGTTATTTCGAACTTTCATTTTGAAAAATACATCAAAGTTGGCTCTGACAATTTAAAATAATACTTGCTAAATTTATCTTTAGTCTTACTAGTGTACGTAAGATGTCTAAAATGATTACAGAAAAATACGAAAAAAAATTATTTAATCGCAAAATTATCACACATTCCTATATTTTGTGAATTTGTTTTGCTTTTCCTACAATTTTTGAACTTAAAATTTCCCCAGGTGGTAATTTTAGGTACGATTTTTCCAAATTTTTACGGCCATCACTGCCATCTATGTAATGTATATTGACTTAATAACCAAACGAATCGTAGTAAGCTTTTATTTCAATTTGACCAGAATGTTGTTGTTATGAATTTTTTTTAATATTTTGGTTTAAATAAATCAATTATTACAAGAAAATGAAAACGATTTACTTAAACGATATTCATATATGTTGAAATTCAAACATTTATGAAAGTATCTCAGAAATCATAATTAAGAATTTGTAACGTTTTCATTTAAAAATTTGTCTTAGGAAAAAAAGTGATTTCCCATATGTTTTGTGTGTTTTACTATGAAAAGTTTAGTTTTTTCCTCGTTTCTAATTCCCTTATAAAAGCTCAGATTTTTTGATTATGGCTCTATAAAATACAGGGTGCTCTGGAAGTAGTCGTGAAACTTTTGAGTTTAAATATTTATACGACTTTATCTAAAATTTGTAGCTATACATATACAATTTTTTGTTCAACAAATTAATGTTATTTAAAAAATTATCTGCATTATTTCGGGCTGACAGTTAAAAATATCACGATATTTGATCGTGATAGTAAATTCTGTCGCTGTCGTGACATTTTTTCGGTCTGAGAGTATAAACTGTCGCGATAGAGATAGTTTAGTGTTGCCATCGCGTTTTTTTTCGGGATGAGTTTCGGGCTAGCTTCACATACATTGCTCTTTTAACGTTCCATGATTCAATTGTTGCCATTTTTTGCCAAATTATAGTATAACACACAAAAGCTCAATATCTGTATATCTCAAAACTAAATACCTTTACTTTTGTTGCCAAAAAATATTGAAATTGATGAATCAAACTACAAAAGGATCAAGTATCCAAAATGCCTATTTAAAATTCCAACTATTTCCATTGTAGTGGACCAAATATGGACGTCTTCTTTTATAGATGAAACTTTTCTTCTCCAAACCAAATCAAACAAATTGCACCAGATTGCTACTATAAATATCTGGCTCGAGCTGGACCATGTGTTGTCTTCGACTTTGACTATGTTTTTTATGGACTGTGTTTCCACTAAAATCCAATAATCTTTTTTTTTTTTTTTTTGTTTTTCTTTTAATAAAAATGCGCCTATTCAGCGTAACTATTCAAATAATAATCCTCAATCAACCGTTTATTTCAAAACATACCAGATTGAGAATTTTACGTACATAATTTTTAGTACAAAGCATTTTCATATTTACATGCAACACCACTCGACAGTTAGCGTAATATTTATCCATTAAAAATCCAGTTTCACGAATTCGCTTCACAACTTGATCCACAAATTGCCTTGTAGGCATTTCATTAAAAGTAAATTTCTTACTGAATGGGTAGAAAATTCACCACTTTGAAAGTGGTAAGTAGTAGGTTTTCAATATATTCAAGCGTAAAGTGACCCATTTCGGAAATGACAAACATTAAACTAATTTTTTGTCATAATACGAAAGACTAAGTGTTTCCACACTCGAAATAACCGGTAATTGAAATTGCAAACGCTAGATGGACCACGCGTTATATAATTTTTACTTTTAATTGTTAGTATTTTGTTAAATAATTAAACAATTAAAAAACAATTTGCATTGTTCATGTTGTATTTTATTCAGTAAATTTTCAAACACAATAAACGAGTGCGAGTTAATGAAATTAAACCGCTTGCAATATTTAGTTGTAGCAACGGAATTCCAAAATAAATTAATCAACATATTTTTGTACAACGACAGAATGATATGATTTCATTGAACTACAATATTATTATCGCCACAGCATTAGTCAGTTTATTTTGTTCGCTGTTGACACAAAAGCCTCATTAATTTGGGTAACAAAGTTACGTTTGTGTCAAATGAACCATGGTTGATACTTTAAAAACGAATAGAATTGTTACAACTATCTGTGCATTAATGCCTGCCATAGTTTGTTCTTATAATTCTTTGTTGTTCTTATCAATTATGTTTTAGCAACTGCATTTCGTTAGTCGAAATGTAAAATTTTTTTGTCGCGACCTTATGCCAATGACTCGTTTCTCTCAGTGTTGACGACAAATTAAAGACGGACCTATAGCCGTTCGCCCTCGATTTGTCTTCTGCAAATTGTATGACTTTAAAACTCAACTGTTTAGTTTCATGAAAATGGTTACCATTAAAAAAACAAAGCTAAATAAATTTATTTGATATACATTTATTTAGTTTAGTTAAATACCAAATATGTTTGGTAACCCGGGTTACCGGTAGGATTGTTAACCCTGCATGTTAACCGGCTAACACTCCTTCATCTAATTTCTTGAGAGTAAAGTATACCGAAAAATTGGACAAAACTTTACTATGCAAACTGTATAAAATATTCAAACGGTATTTTTCACCTTTTGGCGGTGTAAATGGTAAGAAGTCAGCCGGCGCGATAGTATCATAAAAATGAACACGTTGCTGAAAATAATTCAATATAATACTTATTATATTATGTTTACATATATTTCAGAAGCTTTCTCTACTTACTGGTTCGATTGGACAATTTTTAATTTCCGTTCCAAATGATGTTTGATTAAGCACATCTGGCACAAACGTTTTATCTTCTTTATAGAAGGTGCACATTTTTGTAACTATTTTCTCGGCTAGTTTCCTATACTCATTACCACTGTATGAAAAAACAGTGAATCGGCCCTCCAAATCATCAGAAAATGGTATTAAAATATCACAATATCCATTAATAGCGAATGTGGTGCGATTAAATTTTTTCACACGGACCGTTCCATAGTCAAATAGATCATCAATCTTAGGTAGCTCCAAATGATCAAAGATTATTTCGTACCGATAAAGACTTTGCAATTGGACCGCGGTCATACAGAATAGTATGAAAATTATTAATTTTATCATTCCGATAACTAGATAGGCCCTATAGTTTTATTGAACTGAACTTCTGACTGATTGATTTATTGTTATTTATATAGCAAAAAAGTGGACGCGCAAATGCTTATTGGAAAATTTTCGCTCGCTATTTAATTATTTAATTTTGAAATGTGAAGATTTTTTAAGATAATTTTTTAAAATGAACGACTTTTTTCAATGTTATAAATGGCATGTTGCACATTATGTCTATATTGTATCGATTCACCTTGATAATGATTTTCACTTCCGCTTATGTTGTTTAATAACCTATTCAACCCCAGTTATTTCAATAAATAAATAACATACTATATGTACGATAGCGAATCAAAATGTTTTACAATATCATATGAAAAAAAAGAGTGAGTGAGACAGCAATATTTTTATTTTTCAACGTAATCTCCTTTAAGGTTTATACATTTGTTACATCGATCAATTAACTTGTCTAAGCCCTCTAACAAAAAAGTTTTCTTTTGCTCCATAAAATATTCATTTACAACAGACTGTACTTCAGAATCACTGGAAAATTTCCGGCCCCTTAATTTTTTTTTCAAATTGGGAAACAGAAAGTAGTAACTGGGTGCCAAGTCTGGACTGTATGGTGGATGCGGAATTTCTACGAAGCCGCAGTCCTTTAATGTAGCTTGAGCAACTTTAGCCTTGTGCACTGGTGCATTGTCGTGAAGAAGTAAGGTTAGCACCCACATAAGTGTTACCTTATTTAAGCCCGCCAGATGTTTAATAACCTTCAGGTAATCCAATACCAGCCTTGATTCAACGGTATAACACCTAAGAGCCTTTAAGGCTGATTGGCTGTCTAATACAATATAAATCTTTGCATAATTTAGGCCTTTTGCTATGCCTATCCTAGCGCAAAATTCTATAGCATGTACTTTTGCTTGAAAAACGGTAGCATTGGTACCCAAGGACTTCGAGAGGGTAGTGCCACTCCCGTGTATTCCTATCCCCACTCCATCTTCCGTTTTTGATCCATCTGTAAACCATACCATGGATCCTCGCTCAAAGGATGGTCCACCTTTACTCCACACATCCCGGTCAGGTAACCTAACACAGAATGGTTTGTGGAAGTCCATTTTAGCTGGCATACAGTCGGAAGGCATTCCTATGGTAGGGTCTGTCTGAAATTCCTTAAGGATTTTCAGATGACCCACAATATTGCCTGGTTTGATATTTCCTTCCGCCTGCATTTTCAGGGCCATAATTGCAGCATCCTTTTTAATATGCAGGTGTAACGGTGTCAGCCCTAAAAGTGTCTCTACCACCGCGGATTTCATTGAGCCCGTAACACCGATGCAGGCTATACGCTGAACCTTATTCAATAAGGTTTGCGTTGCCTTTTGCTCAGTTTTAAGCCACCATACAACCGATGCGTAGGTGACCAAAGGCCTAATGGTTGTAAGAAATGACCAGTAGTTAATTTTTGGTTGTAGTCCCCAAGTACGCCCATAGAGTCTTTGACAGGCCCAAAAATCCTTGGTGGCTCTATTTTGAACTTTCAACAAATGTTGGTTTCAGTTCAAATTTTGATCTAGGATAACCCCTAGATATTTAACCTCGCTGGAAAAAGGAACAGTAGTACCGTTTAACGAGGGAGCTGTAAGGGCAAGCTTTTTCCTCCTCGTTAAAGGAACAATGACAGTTTTCTTTGGATTGACACTGAGTCCTTGCTGGTAACACCACTGCCATATTATATTGAGTGCCTTTTGCATGCGATCAGAAATGACTTCATCAAATTTGCCTCTGATTATGATAGTTACATCATCCGCATAGTCCAGGACATCAAACCCATGGCTACTCAGAAGGACCATTAGTCCGTCAATAACCAATGACCACAAAAGAGGAGATAGTACGCCTCCTTGGGGATAGCCCTTTACGGCCTTGATGGTTACTGCCTCGTCACCTAGTCTGGCAGTAATCTCACGATGTTCTAGCATGGAACGGATCCACCTAATTGTAGAAAGCGGAACCATTTTTCCATTGCTGCCCTCTCTATAGATCCATAGTAGGCGTTTGATAATCGCCCCCTCAATGTCCACAAAGGCACAAAGGTCAATTTCCATCGCCGTTCTGCTGGCCCCCTGCCTGAGAGCATCCAGGCCTCACCAGTGGCTTGCGCGGGGGAAGCCCTGTGCGGCCACCCCGGTGGTCTTAGCTAAAGGTGCCGCTACCGTAGCTTCCACAGGCTTTGCCACTTGGGTCCCGCGAACAGAAGCCGGTTTAGCACCACCCTGACCACCCTTGTGAAGCAATTGGACAGTCCCAAACTTATAGTTGACCTTAAAGCCAACCCGCTTGAGCTTCTCAACTGAAGAGTGGTCCATAGAGAAGGTGCAAAAGGCCGAAGAGCCTTTCGCCTCTCTCCCGATCACTCTCCAGTTGATCGCCTGCATGCCCTCGTTTTGGCTTTTGATAAAACTAAAAAGCTTCTCCGTGGGCAATTCAGCACTATTTGGGAAGGTGCCGAACACAATCCTAGCTCGAGGCAGGTTTTCCGCCTCGGCCACAATCAGCTGTGCACCCTCCCATAGCTTGATATTTTCTATGGGCTCCCTGAGCCACTGAACAGTGGCCCGGTCAGCACAGGTTACTACCAGCCAAGCAGGCCGAAGTTGACTGCCAAGGAACTTAGGTTTAAGCTCCTTTTCCTCTTGCTCTACATATCACCTTATCTAGGATGCCCTCCTGGACAGCCTTAAGCTGCTCTTCAGTGAGAACGACCTCAGGAAAACCAGAGGGCAAGATCCCATGATTTTCGACTCCGCAGCCTGCCTGAACGTAAGTCCAGACCGGACGGCAGAACCCGAGACGGTCGGGAGAGATTCTTCTCGAGCGGATTCTCTTTGACGGTGGGGCCTCTGCAGGAACACAAGACTCCCTTTGTAGCCGCATCGCTAGAAGTCTTGCCTCGCTTCCGGGTGGTTTGCCCTCAGCAAGAAGCCTCTTATACCGCTTCTTCGTGGCCCGACACATTTTCACGCGGGGAGCCGCGGAAGGTTTGTCAGTGATGCTGATAATACCTTTCAGTTCCTCCCCAACGTCTTTGCTTCCCCTGCTTTCACAGAGGAGATACCCCCACTTACAGGGGCCGAGTTCTCATCTCCTGTGGTGTCCATGTTGGAGTTGAGAACTAAATTCTCATGCCCCGACCGGAGCTCCCCATCCGATGGACCACTCATCGAGAGTCCCACAGCGGAAAGAAGCGGAACTATCGCTGGTCTGTGACGCCTTAGGAGCATCACCATCCTTATTTTTATTTACTTTGTTTGACATTTTTATTCAAACGAGTTGCTGGGAAATGAAAGTCGCCCAGAGTCCGCATACTTTGGACTGATTAGCCTACCAGCCATTCATTCATCGGCATATGCTGCTCCACCTTAGATTAAGGTTTTTTATCAAGTATTTCTCCTTTAGCGCCATACTTTAGCCTGTGCCAAATACTAGTACTGTGTCAAATTCTCGCCATTTTGAGAAAACTATATTGTGTTAGCCAGTGAACAAATCAAGTGGTACGTGTTAGACAAACAAAAGTGCAGTGCATGTTCGAAAACAGTGTATTGTGCTCGTAAGTGAACAAACATTTTTTTTTGTTCGCCATTTTCGAGAATAGTTTATTGTGTTCGCTAGTGAACAAGTTAAAGGACACGTGTTTAATATAATACAAAGTGCATCGCGGTGTTATGATCTCGCCATTTGAGACAAAGTTGAATTGATCTCGCCATTGAGATAAGGTAAATGAATTTATCTCGCCATTTGAGATAAAGTTTTATTCTGATCTCGCCATTTGAGATAAAGTTTAATTCGGATCTCGCCACCAGAGGTAAAGTGAATGAATTTATCTCGCCATTGGAGATAAAGCTTAATTCTGATCTCGCCATTTGAGTTAAAGAGAAAGCATTGATCTCGCCATTGAGATAAAGCGAGAGCATTGATCTAGCTATTTGAGATCAAGCGAATGTGTTAAGTTCTCGCCGATTAAGAAAATATATTGTGTTCGCCTTTGAATAAACGGAGACCCAATTTTCAAATTGGGCAAATAATCGAATCATCTAGAAACGCCACTAGACAATAGTATAATAAGGCGCATTACCATTCCAACAATCAGCGATGTAACTTTATAGTCTGAACATAAAGTTACGAATTTAATCCGCCGCGTTTGTCAAATCGAAAGGCTAAATTAAACGCGTGAAGCCATTAAATCAGTGAAACAGGATACGTGTTTATAAATTCCAAACTAAATTGTGGCGTGAGGTGAAACTATAGTTAATTAAAGAGCAACTCATTAACGTGTGTTCCGGGTTAATTCAATCGTACTGAATCTTGTGTCACAATCAAGAGAACGTAACGCGCAGTGCAAATGGCAAATTTATCGTACGCTTGCCATTTGAACAACCAGCAACTGAGTTAAGCAACACTTTGAATATCGCTATAAAGGCTGCGGAATATGGAGAGACGATTAGCGAGAGATGGGGAATTTAAAACTTTATATCACTCCCTCATGCGAGAGTATGAACAGTTGCGCCACATGGAGAAATTACCAGACAACGAAATCACCAACTAAGGTTATTATTTACCACATCATGGAGCTTTAAGAAATACGAGTTCTACGACAAAACTTGGGCAGGGCAGTCCCTTAATGATTGCTTAGCAGTGAGTCCTATTATACAATCGAGCCTGTACTCCATAATCCTTCGTTTTCGGGAACATAAATTTGCCATCTCCGCAGACATCGAAAAAATGTACCGGCAGGTGTTGGTAAATCAATGCGATACAAAGTTCGAGAAAATCGTATGGCGTAGGCAGCCATCGGATCCCATTGCTTTCTACCGACTGTTAACAGTAACTTACGGATTGTCTAGCGCACCCTTTTTGGCCATAAGATGTCTCCAACAAATAGTAGAAGAGCATAAACATTCCTATCCAATAGCGTGCCACGAAATAGAGAAAAACATTTATGTAGACGATCTAATGATTGCTGTGGACTCCGTGCAACAAGGGCTTCAATTAAACGAACATATCAGTAACCTATTACGTCAATATGGCTTTCAACTAAGGAAATGGTCTTCTAATTGAAAACTAATTCTAGATTCTGTTCCAAACAAAGCAGATATCGGAAACGTTAAGCAATTAGATGATGCGGCAGCTGAGACTTCAAACTACATAAAGGTCCTAGGTGTAAGTTGGGATCCACTAAAGGATAACTTTATATTCAAGGCATCCGACCAAATTCATACACACATTACAAAACGAATCGTTCTGTCGGAGGCTAGTAGGTTGTTCGACCCGCTCGGGTGGTTGGCACCTGTGGTTGTAGCAGTAAAAATATTTATACAGAAACTATGGATTCTAAATATACAGTGGGACGATCCATTACCAGCGGAACACAGCAGTGGCAAAGAATACGGTCTAATTTACAGGAAGTCGAACACATCACAATACCAAGATTCCTTCGTTCTTCGTCTGATTCTACGAAAGATTTGCATGGGTTCTGTGATGCCAGCGAGCGCGCGTACGCTGCAGTCATTTACTTCCGCATTAACACATCTGACGGAGCATTCGTGCGGTTAGTGTCAGCCAAAAGTAAAGTTGCCCCAATCAAGCAAGTATCGTTACCAAGGTTGGAGTTATGTGGTGCTGTACTTTTGTCCAAGGTTATACAGACAGTAAAACAAGAAACCAGTTTGGAAATCAACAATACATTTGCGTGGACCGATTCAAAAATCGTGCCCGACTTGTTGGCTTGTGAACTCGGCAGATTGTGCCAGTCGAGGCATGATTGCTCCAGAACTACATAAGCATAAACTATGGTGGAATGGACCAGACTGGCTGAATTATAGTGAAGAATATTGGCCGAAACAAGAAAGTCAATATGGATGCATGGAAGATTAAAGACCAATAAAGGTGGAGACTTTCGTGGGATTCGTCATTAACGATTTATTTGAAATGATGATATAGAAGTATTCATCATTTCTCAAACTACAACGAGTCATCGCGTTCATTATTCGATTTATCCACAACGTAAAAACAAAGCTCAAGGCGCAAAGATCTACGGGACTCTTAAAACCACAGGAGTTGTTATTCGCGTTCAAAATGATATGTGAATACTAACAAAAAAGGTCATATTATGATGAAATATTAACCCTCAAGCAGAAGGGCAATATAAGTAAGTCAAGCCAGTAATTTCATTAAACCCGTTCATAGACAAGGAGAATTTATTTCGAGTTGGCGGAAGGCTTGAAAACAGTACAGCACCTTATAGCATGAAGCATCCAGTAATATTGCCTCCCAAATCAAATTTACCAAGATTGACATTAGAAGACATGCACCACAAATATAGCTGGACTATCGTTGTTACTATCAATTTTTCGCCAAACGTATTGGTCAACTAGTGGGCGAATGTTAGTAAAAAAGGAGAAAATGTGTCGTATGTCGAAGATATAAAGCGAAAATGCAACAGCAAATGATGGGCGATTTACCCATCGACGGGAGTCGATTTTGCTGGACCATTGGCAATCCATTTAACCAAAGGCAGAGGACAACGAACCTACAAGGCATATATTTGCGTATTTATCTGCCTAAGTATAAAGGCAGTTCATTTAGAGCTAGTAGGAGATCTCACTAGTGAATCTTTCATAGCGGCCCTTAAAAGATTTGTAGCAAGGAGAGGTGTACCATCTGAGATACACTGTGATAACGGCACAAATTTCGTCGGTGCCAGTAACATCATAGGGCAAGAAATACAAAATATCAAGAAATCCAATAATTTTTCTTCCTATCTTTCAAGCAATTCAATTTCTTGGCACTTCATACCACTAGCAAAAAATCATCAAAATTCGATTTGAAGAGGGTCATTGGCAAAACGATTTTAACCATAGAAGAAATGAATACGTTGTTATCTGAGATGGAAAGCTGTCTAAATTCGCGGTCGATATGTGTTCTATCAGTTGACCAAATTGACCCATTGACACCAGTACTTTTTCTTGTAGGACACCCTTTAACCAAAATTCCTGAAGTGGATGTTACCGAACTCAAAGCAAGCTATCTCACTCGGTGGAAAACTGTCCAGCAGCGTCAACAACATTTCTGGAAACGGTGGCAGGATTAATACCTAACGTCACTTCAACAAAGAACCAAATGGAAACAGTCAGAAATTCCAATTCAGATCAAAGATGTCGTCGTAATCATGGACAACATGCCACTAAATCAATGGTTACTCGGAGGGGTAATTCAGCTTCATCCCGGAACCGATGGCATAATTCGAGTTGTGGCATTAAAAACACGAGTTGTGACATTAAAGTCCGGAGGGCTTAAACGGCCGATTCACAAATTATGTCTACTGCCAGTGTCCAGCAAGACGGACGAAATGAGCCCCACAAATGAAGTTCATGTTTCTTCTAATATAGAACAAGAACATTAAAATTACAACATTCGATATCGATACAACATCAGTCAAAAATCACCAACTTCCAGGGTATTGAACGGAGTTCAAGGCGGGCGGAATGTTTAGCACCTAAAAAACAAATTAAATATAAATAACATGTAAGCCTCCCGTGGCGTACTGCAGCTATCGGGGGGTCACAGGTGGTGGATAGTGGACGACCTATCAATAGGTAGGTTAGCGGTGAATTAAATAATCCGCCCCCAACCGCAGTCCAAATGGGCTGGATTAAGGTGTTAAGCGACCTGAGCTGATGGTCAACTAGGCTGGGGGCCCATTTAACAAAGCCCAGTCGCTAACGGAGCCCTCTGGATACCTGGCGACCTCCACTTGTAATTAGCCTTACCTGCGTATACGGATCTCTGCGCAGACGGACCTTTATTTCTCCGATACTCGTGGGAATCCAATGGAAAGATCAAACATTAAATCAAAGGGCACCGGCTCTCCTCAAAAGCCGGTATCAGCGAAGGGAGGTACCTCGAACCAGACGGGTGGGGCCTCTAAGGTTGCAAAGGTGGTTGACTCTAAGGCACAACTCCCGGGAGTTAGCGGTACCAACGCAGCACAGGGGAGTGGGACGAGAGACATTTCTCCGGCGAAAAGGCGATACAGGAATCGCCGCTCGGCATTCCTAATTCTCGAGAAGTGGGCTGCGACCCCGAGGGGCAGCTTACGGAAGAGCAAAGAACATCATTAGCTTGGGCAAGGAGCACTGTGGGCTGCGGAAGCTCGGAAAGGGACCATGTATCGAAAAGACAGCGGTCCCAGGACGAGGTGGAAGTAGTCAACAGCAAGCGGGCCAAGTTGGTGACTGAAAAGAAGCCGAGCTCCAACTCAGGAACAAAGCTGTTCTGCGATGTCCTGAGGGAGCATGTGTTGATGCTAGCCGTTATTGACGAAAGTCAAGAAGATGGGAGCATCACGGCCGAAAAATGGAGGTTGGTGTATAATGCACTCAACCTCGTCTTTTTAAAGGTCATGGGTGAAAATCCTGGACCACCCCCATCCTGCAGAGATGCGGGATGGTATCAAGAGCGTGTGAAGATGACTGCATGCTCGGACTCTAGATCTGTGGATCTTTATAAAAAGGATATAGCCAAAGTAGGGGAGATGTGGCCAGGCGCAAAGCTTGCGGCAGTTAGCCGGGAGGAAATTTCCAGCAGGCCGAGGGCACGTGTCTGGCGGCCATCCGAACCGGCTAGCCCTGACGAAGCTTTGAAAATAATTCAGGCCAGTAACCCGGATCTTCCGACGGAAATTGGAAGATCGTCAAGCAGGAGGAGGCAAAGGGGAGCTCGAAATTATCAATCATGGTAATAAATAAGGAGTCCCTTGCCCTCCTTCACAAAACGAAGGGAGTAATTGACTTCGGTTTCGGGTCAATTACTCTCAACGTTTATAAGAAGGATGGGGCGGAAGCGCGTACGGGAGGCCAACCGGAGGATGGTGGCAACCCGCCCAGGCCTGAAGGGGGTACCAGTAGCATGGGGGGAGAAGCTGAGGGTAGGGGAAGAGTGAATCCGGCGACCTCGGTAGGGCAAGGACTCACTCGAAGGATGAGGAGGGGCACATAAGCGAAGGAGCTGGTGTACCGATGGAGGAGGATGTCGGCAGCCCGGCCAGACGGGGGGGGGCACTGACAAGTCCTCTACAGAGGGTATGAGGAGTGGCGAGACGGGCGTATCCGGCGCATCCCAAAATACCGACTAATAATATTCCTGCGGTAGCAGGAATTTATCATAGAGGTGGGTAGAGGTTAAATGGTTATGATTAAGATAACACAAATTAACCTATACTATTCTAAGGCTGCTTCGGCAGCTCTACTCCTCAGGCTGACTAGTTCGGGTGAGGATGTGATACTAATCCAAGAACCATGGATTAACAATAACAGGATCTGTGGCCTCAGAACCAACGGGTACAAAATTATATCCTCTAGTAAGTCTGGGAAGATCAGATCTTGTATTCTTGGGAAAAATAATATTAATATTTTCCTTCTCTCTCAATACAGCAATGGTGACACTACTGCAGTTAGCCTGGAAGTAGGCACTTGTAGATTCTGGCTAGTTTCAGCCTACATGGACCGGGAGAAGGAGGTTCCTCCGGCTAACCTGGAGGAGCTGATCCGTAAAGCGGAACAATCAAAGGCAGGTGTGGTACTGGGAGTTGATGCTAATGCGCATCACACTATCTGGGGAAGCACGGACATTAATGAAAGGGGTCAGTCGCTTTTGATTATTTGATGAGTACTAACCTTTTAGTGTGTAATATTGGGCGGCAACCCACATTTATTACTATTAACAGGCAGGAGGTTTTTGACGTGACCCTTGCCTCAAATAATATTCTTCATATGGTTAAAAATTGGAGGGTGGATAAGGAACACTCCTTTTCTGATCATCGATATTTAACCTATAGCCTCTATATTCACCCTGCTACCCGGGAAGCCTTCAGGAACCCTAGAAGGACCAACTGGAGCAAATATGGGGAATTATTGAAGGGAATGTTACCGACGAGGGCTATGGAGCCCCCGACGACCGTTGGGGAGCTGGAGGACATGGTGGCTAGCGTTACTAGCGCATACAACCGATCCTTTCGTGCTGCCTGCCCACTGGCTAAGCCTAGGGGTAGGCAAAAACCGGTATGGTGGTCCAGGGAACTGGGAGCCTATCGTAAGGCTTGTAGGACAGCCTTTAGTAGAGCCAAAAATACAACGGAGGCTCAGGATTGGGACTCCTATAAGGAGAAACTCGGAATTTATAAGAAAGAATTAAGAAAGGCACAAAGGAGATCTTGGAGAATCTTCTGTGATAAAATGGAAGAGGTATCCGAAACCTCCCGCCTTAGAAAGATTCTTTCCAAAAGTACATCTAGTCCCAGTTTTTTGATAAAACCGGACGGATCTTGGACAGCTTCTAGTGGAGAATCTCTGGAGCTTCTCTTCGAGACACACTTCCCAGGGAGCTTTGAAGACCTGTTGGTGCGTAGCAATCATCAGGAATCAATGTCAGTAATCCCAGAGGATATCGTAACCAGGAAACGGATCCTATGGGCACTAAGGGGTTTTAAACCATTTAAATCGGCTGGTCCGGATCAAATTATACCAGCTGAACTTCAAAACAACTCAGTAATTATTCTTCCCTACCTGGAAGCTATATTCAAAGGGTGTTTGAAGCAGGGCTATATTCCTAGGTACTGGACGGAGGTCAATGGGGTGTTTATACCGAGAGCGGGGAAAAGCTCACATGTCTATCCTAATAACCTAAGACCAATAACTCTATCATCCTTTCTTTTGAAAACCTTGTAAAGGCTGCTGGATGTATACATCAGAGATAAAATAGGTACCAGGAAGTGGGCATCGTCTCAGCATGCGTATAAAAAGGGTAGATCAGTGGATACTGCTCTGCACGCCTTGGTGTGTACGATTGAGAAATCGATTAATTCGAAGGAATTCTGTTTGGTGGCCTTCCTGGATAAAGAAGGCGCCTTTAATAATGTGAAAGCGGAGGCAATCAAGAAGGGATTGTCATTTTTGGAGGTGGACGTTCCTCTGATAGGGTTAATCAATTATATGCTGGGAAGCAGGATTGTTAGCTCGAAGTTGGGGGACTCCACCATCAAGAGGCGAGTAACTAGGGGAACCCTGCAGGGAGGGGGGGGGGGGTTCTGTCCCCTCTTCTCTGGAACATAGTGGTAAACGGGTTACTACTTGAAATGGAGAGAGAGGGTATTACCGGGCTTTAGCTGTTACCGGGAAATTCCTGGGCACGATTGTAGACGTATTGCAGAATGCGCTTACCATCGTTACGAAATGGGCTGGCAAATGTGGACTTGGTATTAACCCGTCCAAGATAGAGCTGGTACTCTTCACTAAGAAATACAAAATCCCCGGTAGTTGTCCCTCCTACCTTAAATGGCACGAGACTTACTTTTACTGACAGAGCTAGATATCTGTGCATTAACTTGGACAGTAAGCTTAGTTGGAAGCCCAACATGTTGGAGAGAATAAACAAAGCTACTATTGCTTTGTACTCCTGTAGGAACGCCATTGGTCATAGATGGGGTTTGAAGCCGGAGCTGGTACACAGGCTCTACACCGCTGTAGTGAGACCTGTACTCATGTACGGGGTGGGTGTTTGGTGGCCAGCTCTGGATAAGGTAACTTATAAAAGTAAGATTGAGAGAGTGCAAAGAACAGCCTGTATGCTTGTTAGCGGGGCATTGAGGTCGACACCGACAAGTGCCTTAGAGGTTATGTTGCACCTTCTTCCGGTCGACATTTTTGGCAAACAGATGGCGGCAAATACGGCTGTATGACTTGCAGCCGTCTCTCAGTGGAGGTGTCTTAGTATAGGACACTCTACCATCGTCAGATCGTTGAAGGATGAGCTGGCGAATCTTGACTACATTAAACCTACTCTACGCTTCGAGAAGCGATTTCGGACCTCCTTCCCTTCAAGGGAATCCTGGAGGGATAGACCGTTATCGGAAACCAAAGCGTTGCAATTCTTCACAGATTGCTCCAAGCTAGACGGCAAAGTAGGAGCTGGAGTATTCTGTGACAAATTAAATGTAAACATTTCTTTTCGTCTTCCTGATTACTGCAGCGTGTACCAAGCTGAAGTCGTAGCGATTGAGGAGGTCATGACGTGGTTGAAGCATAATTTGTTAGCCTCCGACGATATCACAATCTATGTGGACAGTCAAGCGGCGATCCGGTCGTTAGAATCGGTGTCTTTGGCGTCACGGGTGGCGTTGAGTTGTCACTCATCTCTAAATGAGATGGGTGAGCATTTCAATATCCAGGTAATCTGGGTCCCAGGTCACTCGGGCGTCATGGGGAACTGCAGGGCAGATGAACTTGCTAGGCATGGTACGACTCTCCAGCTGCAACCGGAAAGGGCAAGTCTGGGGAGGCCTATTACAGCGCTGAGACAAGCACTTGGGAAGCAGGCGCAATCCTCAGCGGGGGAAAGGTGGTCTAACACGCTCACCTGTAGAGTTGCAAGAAAAGTTTGGCCAAAGCTGGACTTGGGGCGCACTAGATCATTAATATCCTTACGCAGACGTGAATTAAGAACGGTCGTAGGAATTCTCAAGGGACACTGCCTTTTTGGAGAACATGCAAGAAGGCTGGGTCTAGAGGCTAATGACTTCTGCAGAAGCTGCTTGGACGAAGAGGAGGAAGAGACGTTGGTCCACTTCCTTTGCTCGTGTCCAGCATTGGCTCTCAGAAGGCACAAACACTTAGGTAGGTTCAGGTTGGACTACCTCTCGGATCTCGAAAACAGTAAAGTGCGGGACGTCTTACGCTACATAAGTAGCTCGAAATGGTTCCAATAGGGGTAAAAGGGGATACATCCTGTGGTATCACAATGAACCGTCACCGGTCTAAGTGTGCGTAAGCAGCCACTTCAACCTAACCTAACCTAACCTAACATGTAAGTCTAAATTGTAAGCCTAAGGTTATGATGACAACAATACTCCAGATGACCAGCCAAAACAATCGAAATCTAAAAGGAGAAGTATACATAAATTTTAAGTAATTTATCCATTTCATAATATAAAATATGTTTGTTTACTTACGAGTAAATTCGAAATGTCATAAATGTCAAAGTTCGTTTTTGATCTACGGCCTTATCAAAATATTCCTCTAATATGCCATTGAATCTTTCCATCATACCGCCCGATCATCTAACATATTTCCTGCAATTCCACCGATTCGAAATTGCTTAATCCATATTGTTGTCTCCCTACTGTTGTTGTCTCCTAATGGGAAATGAGGTCACACCTCCGCCCAATTGCTAAAATAATCCATTATTACTAGAACACATTTATAATTGCTATTATGGTGGTTGGAAATGGCCCCGCTACACCATTGTAATTCTCAAGAAGAGTGCCCGATGTAAAATTGTTTTATAGGTTCCATTTATTTATCGCCATACATCGTTTACATTTTTGTCCTAATTATATCACCGGCAGCTTCATCCTACCCAATAGAATCGTAGACGCATCTTGGATAGTGTTTTATTAATCCTATAGGTGGGTACCACCTGCACCTCCGTAATTCGCCTTCAGGAGTACTTATATCAACAACTACTTCACTTTACAAGCACGCATTAGACCTCATATCGTGTGAAGGCTACCCATTTAACCCAATAACTGCCGATGTTCCTTTTCTTTAAATTCCATGATTATCTACAAATTCACGTCTCGTATAATTGATCCTTTCTGGTCGATTCGCCGGTTTAATCCTTATCAGGCAGCAATCGCACAAGCCTAACGTCAATGATGTCTTCTTTTTCTTCAATATGTGCACACTATTTCTTGAATTCTTGAATTGAATAAATTGATACTTACTTTACTGCTTTACTTGAAACTGTGCTTGTTCACTTAGTACCACGAATGCTTTCCTAGTGAATACATGTAAACTCTCTATGGCATTGGCAAATGTTGCCACGAATTGTCTATAATAGGTGTACAGTTATAATGCTACACAAATTAACGAAAGGTGTAAGTTTAGTGAAAAAGTGTAGACCCACAGAAAAAAGTGTAAATAAACAGCAAAATCAAGTACGGGGCAATATTTTCATAAAGTGGACAGATTAAGCTTTCAGAAACAACTGTTGTCATTTAGATATAAAGGGTTCGGCATGGTCGACAAATTTTTGAAAATTTGTAAAAAAATGCTAAACTTGTTGAAGTTGCTGCTACACTATGGCTATTTTCCAAAATCTCAAAGATGTTACCAGGTGTTGGCCTATATTTTCATAAAGTCTCATATCGTTGTGGAAAACTTATTGAAAATATCGCCCCATACCTGGTTCCGCTGATTAGTAACACTTTTTATGTAGGCCTAGATTTTTTTTGTATACTTACACTTTTCGTTATGTTGTGTAGCTACACCTTGTGTGAAATACTGCACACTAATGATAATGTATTTAATGTTCAACTATTCGTCACATGGAATCTCATGGTACCTTCATTTTCTCAACTAATACTATCGATGAGCTCCACAGACTGTTAGGGACTGCTAGATGATTCGATTATTCGTACTGCCCCCATATATCTGATATCTTTTCTTCTTTTACCTTGTTTCGCAAATGGTAATCTCCTGAGTGCTTGGCGACTCGGCAATTCTGTTCCTGTCTCAATTCGATGTTTTGTAGCATTGTGGTGCTTCCTTCTATTATTATCCGATGTGCTACAGAGATAATCCGAAATGATACTACGGTTTCATTGCTCTATCTTTCATCCCTCTCTAATTGTCTTCCAGAACTATTATTAAGTTATTTTGCGAAAACAAGATTATTTAAGTGTGTGAAGTTATCCCAGGGTTCCACCCCAGGAAAAATAAAAATTAGCAAAAATTTGTAAATAAGGGATTCGAATTAGATTGAGGCCATATGTTGAGATTTACCCTATATAGGCCCATATGTGTATAGCCGAAAATGAATACAATTTGTGAATTTGGTATTTTGATTAATGGCATTTAGAAACATTGAGTGCCTCTAAATTTTTCATCTAATTTCGACTAGACATGATGCCCCTTACTAAGTGAACGTAAGTGGACATTATTTCCAATTTAGTAAATCCGATTTAGCTAAACTAGTTTAAGTTATTCTATGCAAAAATAAAGGGATTAGCTAAAATCGAGGTTGACACACTGCGACTAATCTCGTAAAATTCACTAACTCGGTCTTATTAAATCGCAGTGTGTCTAGGGTATTAGACCCTATCTAATTCGAATCTGCTATATACAAATACTTTCTCAGATCAAACCCATTTTTGCTATAATTAAAAAAACTGGTATAGGATGAAAACAGTATTGCCTGACGTACGTTTTCATTTTTCCTAGGATGGAATCCTACGATAACTTCATACCCTTGATTATTCTTTGACAATCCAAGTCATGATGAATACATCTCTGTTCGTTGGCCGCTGCCTCGAAAGATATTGCTGCCAATTTATTAGATGGTGGAAAAGCAAATACCAATCCCAGTTTAAATTCCGTTACTGAAAATGTTCAGATCACCGATGCGCATAATTTCACCTAACGCCGAAATATAGTGAAAGCAAAAAGAGAGCCCATTAAAATCTATTAAGAAAGCAACCAGAATTGCAGGCCGTAGGACCTGTTACATACCGTGTAAGGTGCTAGCCTGTTAGGTTAAACTTAAGGTTTCTCAAACGGGGTCCCGGCCTTAAAAGTATGAACGATAAATCCGGGGATATCCCAGGATTTCCCGGTTTTTAGAGGCCAATTAGAAAGGAACTTTGCTGTTTCTTTACAAATTATGTTAATGTTATTCTAAAATGATTTTTACATAAAGTTCTGGAAAATGGATAGTTAGGAAGGCACTTGGTGATTTCTTTACCGGTTACGATAAAATTCAGGATGCATAAAGCAAATGGGATTCTAAAATGAATTTTAGATGAACTTCTGGAAAACGACCAAATAAAATGATTAAATTCGGCGTGCACGAAGTTCTGGAATATGGTCAATTAAGAAGAAATTTACCCGTTTCTTAACGGTTGAATGATATTGGCCATATACGACAGAAATGGGATTCTAAAATGATTTTTGCATAAAGTTCTGGAAAATGGCCAATTTGGAAGGAACTTCGTGATTTCTTTGATTATGACGAAACCTAATTGTACCATGAAAAGGGACTCTAAAATGATATTTAGAAAAAATTCTGAAATATGGCAAATTAGGAAGAAACTCCGTTATGTTTAAACCGATTGTGACGAAATTCGATAAATATTACTTAAAATCAGTAAAGAAATAACCGAGCTCCTTCCTAATTGTCCTAATTTCAGAAATTCATCTAAAAATCGTATGTAAAGAAACGACCAAGCCCCTCCTAATTGGCCATTTTCAGAACTTTACCTAAAAATTATTTTAGAATTCCTTTTCCATTGTGCATGTCGAATTACATCACAGTCGGTTAAGAAACAGTCAAGTTCCTTCCTAATATTCCAGAACTTGCATCCTAAATTTCATCATAATCTGTAAAGAAATCACCAGTTCCTTTCTAATCAGTCACAATTTGACTTGAAAATGCTATTGATGGATAAACTTCTTTACAAGGAATTTAAACTTTATACATTCGAATCTAAGAGACAATTGAATATCAGACACAGACAAATCCCATTAGGTTCTTAAACAGAGGTTTTACTGTCAAATATTATTCCTATGCCGTTATATAGTTAAACGAGTATATAAAAAAAATCGAAAACCGGGATCCCGTTTTGAGAAACCTGAGTTAGATTTCAAATTACGAGGTTTGGGAAAAAATTCCTGATTTTTCCCTTATTAACAATCTTCGCTCAAATTCATTTTGTAATTAGCATATTTTCCATAAAAATTGGCTTTTGCCATGACAACCAACAAACCACAGGACCAAAGGCTGCAAAAGGTTGAAATTTAATTTCAATAGCCTGTCTTCAGCCAAGAAAATATGGCAGAGCTAAGTTTTAGTTTTTATTAGATTTGTAGCGATTCACTCATTTAATCGTTATTCATTCGTTTCAGCACTACAATTATTAAAAATCAATTTCCTCAAATTCAAATATAATTGTAAGTGTTGCATCTTTATTTTCCGCTAGTGACACCTACTAAATGTAGGTGCTTTTCGACTCACAGAAATATTTAGTTAGGTTTCTCACACTCATCATCAAACAAAATTCCAGTGTCTTCACTACACATCAAAAACAAATCTCAACTTTTTAGCTTTCTCAATGGAGAGCACCACTCATCAAAATAATTCATTATTTATTTTGTTCATCGTCTCAAAAAAAACACAGACACACATACAGGCAAATCGTTTTGTCGATACACAAAAGTTAAGAACACGGTGTGACACAGTTTTTTGGCAAATTTCATCAAATATTTTTAATCAAAATTAATTAAATCATTTTCCAAGTGATTTTTTTTTCTCATATAAAAATTCCGCGAGCGTGAATAAAAAGGTGCTTAATAAAAAACAATAGGTGGTATTAAATCCCCATTATTAAAACATTATTGTTAAAAAAAGTTTGTGCAATAAAAATAATTAAATTGAAGTGCGGTGTATTAATTATAAGGAACAACAAATAACCCCACATCAATAACCTGATACGACAGGGGGTTATAGATTTCATTCTCGATAATGTTTATTGTATTTCCATTTTTTAGAGAAGGTATAGAAAGTCATTTTGCGTCATCTAGCTAGAATAAAACGACTTTCTACTTCAATTATTATTCATCTATCACCCACAAACCATGGTAAGTGATCGAAAAAGAAAGGTATGGAGTACTTATACTTAATATAACTGGCCGGAGAAACAGACACAAACTCGTTCCCCTATTAAGCAAAATACCGTTACAGATGGTGGTTTGCGTTTAGAGAATTGGAACCAGAAGTACTTTTGATGTGTGCTGCCTTTGTAAGATAATCCAGCATAAATATATTTTTAAGGAGATAACTGTCAAATCAAAGAGGTAACAAAAGTATAAACGGTATGCCTGCGATTCGCAAAATATCGCTCCGAGGTCTGCCAATTGGTGACCACTGGTGTAAATTCTTCTGATCAAAGTCAGATTATATAATATGTACCCCCGAAAAGATACTGTACAAAAAGAGGTTTATGTAATTTTACAAATATAAACTTTTGTCTGGATGGTTCCGATTCTTAAAGTAATATAATACTAATGATCGCCATGATTTTGTTCAGTTTAGCGTATTCAAGAGAATCAAGAACTCAATCACTCTATACGACAGCTGAATTTATCAATATCAACCAAATCTTCTATACTCTAGAATATATTAATGAAAGAGCTCGAATCAGATGAATCTGCGGCCGATAGATGAAATTTTTATTTGAAAAGTCAAAGAAGATTAGAAACCGAAAATAAACATTATAGGTTGAAAATTTAAAAACTTGCTGGAGATGTATCCAAGTAGGTACAAATCGTTTTGAAATTATTCCAATTGCACCTGTTCCATGCTTATCCGAGTTTACTAAATTCAACTCTTAAGTGATTCTTGGTTTAGACTTAGAGGATAGTGGCACGAAATCACAATCGTCAACTGTCTGGGTACAGGTTTGAATTGGTCCCGCAGGACTATAAATATTTTAACTTCACGCGTACAGTTAAGAAAATCTGTCGGGATTGCTTCTCGATAATCTTCTTAATTTAATATTTTGGTACTGTTGTCCAATTTTAACCATTTTGTTCTAAAACGTGTTGAAATTCTGTTGTAGAAATAATCACGTGGAGATCAACCGATGGCACATGTCATCAATTAACAAGTTTTTATTCATTTATACAATGTGGTAATTAATTAAAGTGAAGCAATTAATTGCAAAATCACATGTTAATTATTGTTTTGCGTGTTCATCTGATTTGAATTTTATCTGTACATCTTTATGTTTATTTAACTATATTATGAACTAGATTTTGGTTTCATGATAAATCAAAACAAGTATCATTTAGATAATTTAGACATAAACGTATAGACAACCACAACCAGGGAGGAGACTCTGGAATGTCTAGTGAGAGGTCACTTTCCAGAATGTGTAGTACTGAGGGATCAGGAAGAATCCAATGCAAGTAGCGTACATCCTTATCTGGTTCCAAAGGTAACGGATAAGCTGGGCAGTCAAATAATTTGGCCCTTTCAAATCACCGGGAGGGGACTGCGTATACCCCGCCTTTTTACAACAAGGCCTGCAGACTTTGCTGCCTTATCTTACTATACTCTTCAGAGCTAGTTACAGCTTGGAATATGTTCCAAAATGCTGGAGAGAGGTTCGGGTGATTTTTTTAGAGAGATTAGGTCTTATAGATCTATTATCCTCACATCATTGTTATACTGAAAACCATCAAAACATTTTTGGATTTTGTATTAGATCCAACACTCTCCAAAGATACAGTCTGGACTCTAGCCAGCACGCCTACCAAGTAGGGAAAGCAATAGAAACAGCTCTACACGAGCTGATATCGGAAATCGAAGATACGCTCCGGAATAAAGAATTATTACTATGCTCCGTCATTGATATCCAGGGAGCTTTTGATAATACTAGTTTCGAGATAATTAAGGAAAAAGAACTAACAAAGGGTATAGACTCCTCCACCGTAAGGTGGATAATAAATATGCTAAAAAACAAGAGGATTACGGCCTCTTTTGGAGATAAAACCATCACCATAGCGGCCACCAGGGGTTGCCAACAGGGTGGTGTTCTCTCTCCCTTATTGTGGCTGATCGTGATGGATCAATTACTTACCAGACTGAGAAATTTAGACTTATCAAACATTATCTGTGCGGATGACCTAGTCTTGATGGTTAGGGACAAATTCTCAAATACAGTAGGGGAAAGAATGCAACAAGCCCTAACAAGGTTAACTGCACTCTTTACTAACCGGAGGAAAATGGTCCTCCCGCCGATATCCCTGGGAGGGGGGGGGGGGGGGTAGCTCTCCAACTGTCGATGGAGGTAAAATATCTGGGTATCGTACTTGATCAGAAATTGACAAGGAATCCCCACTTAAATCATATTACAAAGAAGGCGAATAAGACCTACTTTACCTGTCAAAGAATGATTGGCGAAACGTGGGGACTGAGCCCAAACATGTTGGTTTGGCTCTACCGGGCCGTCATAAGACCTATGTTCTCTTATGCTGCGTTTTGTGTGGTGGCCAAAGACGGAGCAATGAGGGCCTGTCCAAAACCTGCCCTTGAGAGAATACTGGAGCTCTCACCACTGCACCTACACATTAAAAAAGTAGCCGGTTCAAGAGGTCTGAACCTAAAAATTACAGCCAAAATTAAAACCATAAGGCCAGGAGACAACAGTATTCTACATAAATTAAATTTTAAGGAGGAATTGATCCAACTCGGAGGAATTTTACCATTAGTTTGCCGGATGGGGCACTGGTAGAGAATTCTCCTGTCTTCCCCGCCATACTACTGTATGGTATACGGATGGGTCAAAAACAGACGGAGGTAGCGAGGGATAGTTGGACCCGACCTAAAACTATGATGGGTAGTACCCCCACAGTTTTTCAGGCAGAGACCTTTGCTAATGAGGTATGTGTGCTTAGGTGACCATGGATGTTGAACTGATCTGCCATGAGCCGATATGAGATACAGTTCTGGACTACTTTCGACGTGAGGAGGTGTGATTGAAGCGCTTTAATGGCAGCCTTACTGTCCGTATATATGCGAATATTACAAACCGATATTACATTATACCTCAACCAGTCTACGACTTCCTTTATGGCAGTTGGACGGAAGGAGAGATTTAACAGAAGTTCCTCGCAGAACACTCCAGCCCCGACTTTCTCGTTCCGTTTTGAACCATCGGGGAGACGGAAGGAGAGATTTAACAGAAGTTCCTCGCAGAACACTCCAGCCCCGACTTTCTCGTTCCATTTAGAACCATCAGTGAAGAAGTTTGTAACTCCTGGTTTCAAAACTACACCCATCATCCAGTCCTCCCTGGATGAGATCCTAGTCCGGAACTTTGTGTCAAAAGATAGTGACGGGACAGTATAGTCGGTGGTCTTGGGAATTTGTTTGTTGCACAAAATAGGCGAGTGCCCTGTATTGTTGCAGGTCCACATTAAGATGGATTTCAGCTGTACAAGCTACCAACTGTTTTCCCAACATGATATCTAAAGGAGCCAAAAATAGCAGAGTCTCTAGTGCCTGAGTTAATGTGCTGTACTGGTCCACAGAGAGATTGTTCTCTGAACTTTTGTCAACAGCTTTTGGTTGACAGTTTTGTCCAGAACAGGCCACCACACTATTACCCCATACAAGAGTATGGGTCTGACTATTGCGGTATAAAGTCAATGTACGATGCGGGGCTCTAGCCCCCATCCTTTCCCAATGGCGTTTTTGCAAGATTATAGCGCTACCGTAGCTTTCTTTACCCTTTCCAGAATATTAGGTTCCAATTTAATTTGCTATCCAAAACGAGACCCAGTAACTTCGCTTCAACTGTAAAAATCAAGCTGAATCTATTTATTGTGGGAGGATCGATATGAGGAAGTTTATATTTCCAAGAGAAGAGAACCAATTCAGTTTTGTGTGGGCTCACATTCAACCCACAGCCATTGGCCCATAATGAAAGAGTGCCCAGGGCATTTTGCATAAGCTCACTAAGGGTGCCGGAATATTTACCACGGACAGCAACAGGTCATTTATGACCAAGCAACAGATCATTTATGACCAAGTTCCAAAGCAGAGGGGACAGTACGCCACCCTGTGGTGTACCTCTGCTTGCAAATCTTCTGACGGAGGACTTCCCAAAACTAGCATTTATGATCCTGCCTCTTAGCATTTGATCTATCCAGTCCTTGAGTGATTCATCCACTCGCAATAACCCAACAATCTCTATGAACGGATGGAGGTTTTTAATTGGGTTCCTTTTTCCAATAATAACTCCACCTATTTTAATAGTACGAACCTCTGATGGAAATGTTTCTTCTTGAGTCCACCGAAATACAAAAAATTCAGCAGCAGTTATGTCCTCTCTTCGTCTCTTGTAAATATTACATTATCCAAAATTGATTTGGCCATTTCTATGTTTATGACCTGTCTCTTTACTCCACCCTTAGATTTCAGCCGTTCTATGTAACGTCTCATCCAACAAACGACTCGTAATATTCGGATTGTCCTTTGACCGTACAAGACGCCACTGGTTTCGTGGCGTGATTTCCAGTATCTCCGATACTCTGTTCGCGACGTATGTGTTCCACCTGCGAGGAAGTGCCGATAACCATGCAAGCACAATGGTCGAATCGCACCATTCTGTAAATTTTGTTAACCTTTGTTTTCGCTTGTTGTTCTGCAATATATAACCGCTAATTCCGAAGCGTCGGCAAATCCATCTAGTTCGATGGTTTCGGGTTTATATGTCATCAACCATCTTCGAATTTTGATTTCTTCTACAAATGGTAGGTTTTCTTTCATGATGATCCATTTTGATATTTTTTCTGGTGGCAGATGATCATCCCATCCGAATTCTAATAACCATAGCCCTTGGAAAAATATTTTAATTAAAATTGTTACGGGAGGAAGCTAACCGATATTGAAGAAAAACACGTCTTTACATGGATTCCAATGTAATCTAAGCGTGTTTACATGAGAGTCACGATCTAGATTAAGGCTTTTAAGTTCTCAGTCTTCTAATGGTACAGAATTTAGAATTGCTTCGCAATTGGACGACCACTTTCTCAATTTAAATCCCACTGCACTAAAACATTTTATGAACCCCTTCTGAATTTTAACAGCTTCTTTAACTTCGCTCGCCCTTGTCAAAACATCATCAACATAGAAATCCTTGAAAATGATTCGTGCAGTCGCATCTTGTTCTCCTGCTGCTTATTATCCGATTTGTCTTAAGACACGCGTTGCGAGGAAAGGTGCGCTGGCAGTTCCATAAATTACGGTTAGTAATCTATAGTCTTGAATCTCGTGTTCAAGCGACTCCCTCCATACTATTCTCTGGTATTCAGCATCTTCCTCTTCTACTAAAACTTGTCTATACATTTTTTCTATGTCTGCCATAAAGGCAAATTTGTATAGACGGAACCTTATAATTATAGACACCAAACTATCCTGAATGGTGGGGCCTACCATCAGACAATCATTTAAGCTCTTTCCGGAACTCGGCTTGGCTGAGGCGTCAAATACCACTCTCAATTTTGATCTGGTGCTGGTTTGTTTTAGCACTCCATGGTGTGGTAGATAGAAATGACGCTGTTTCTCTAGATCTACCTTTGTAATAACCACCGTGTGTTGAAGGCTTTCATATTCCTTCATAAAGAAGACATACATTTCCTTGAACTGCTGGTCTCTTTTGAATCGACGTTCCATTGCCAATAATCGTTGAACTACTAATTGCCGAGAGGAACCAATTGTGACATCTGTGCTTTTGAACGTCAGCTTCACTTGGAATCGTCCACTACTGGTCTTGCTCACATTGGAACTAAAATATTTCTCGCACCCTAATTCTTCCTCCGTATATTTTGGCTTGAATGGTACTTCTTCGATTTCCCAAAATCTTCGTAGTAAGAAGTCCAAATCTAACTGCGCATGAAGATTCTTGCCAGGCTCATTGAAGTTTAATATTGCGTCTGCAGCTTGATTAAACTCTCCGGCTATAACCCAACCAAATATTGTGGCTTGGGCCTGTACGACTCCTTGGCTGTTTATAATTTGATCTGGTCCTATTATGTCGAAGAAATGTTCAGATCCAATCAATATGTCGATCTTTCCTGGTACATGAAAGTTTGGATCGGCTAGTTCTGATTTGTCCATATGGTCTAATTCAGAAATATCAATTTCGACTATCGGTAGGTGTGATGTCACCTTTTGAAGAACAACAGCCTGTAAATTTTGTTGAACCCTTGGTTCCTTAATGGCACTAATAACTAAGTTTGTCATGGCAGATGCTACGCCAACACTTGATGAGCCTAACCCAGTTAATGGCACTCTCGTTTTTTCCTTTGGCAATCGCCAAGTCTTAAGCATGATTCAGTGATAATGGATATTTGCGATCCTGAATCCAAAAGACATCAACCAACGCTGTCGGTAGTAAAGCGGTTTTAATCCTTTTCGAATGTTGAGAAATTTGAAAATTATCTACTTTTGTCTCGGTGTTGATTTCCTCAGCTTGGTGTGGTGGTGATACAGCAATACACATGTTATGTCCAGTTGAACCTTCAGTCTGGCTTTTTGATCTTAGGTCGTCTAAGTGTAAGAGCTCATGATGTCGTGTCCGACACTTAGAACATTTTCGTTGAGCCTTGCATTTAAAGACGGGATGGTTTGGACTCATGCAATTGAAGCAACGATATTGGTTTTTCACTAATATCCTACACTCATAAATGTTCATTTTTTTTTAATGCTGTGCAAGCAGACCTTGACACAACGGGCAACTTTCATCGGTAGATAAGTGTAACGTCCTCGAAGGGTATGTTCTGGAAACTGATGGTCGTGTATTATATTGAAAGCCTCCAAAGCGTCGCATCTACTCGTCATAAATTTTATAAAATCCCCAATTTTTGGATGTTCATCATTGACAGAGTGCAATGGCTACAAACCTTTGCTTTAATCGTTCAACTTCGAAACAATCAATAAGATAACCCGGTCACGTGACTCGGCTTCTGGTCCTATAGATTTCAATGCTCTTATGACTTCATCACATTGATCAGTTAGTTTTCGCAATGAAGATGCTGTAACAGTTTTTACACTAGGGATGTCCAAATACGACTGAATATACGTATTGATTATGTTTCTTCTTGTCGTATCGATCCTTGAGCTATTGAAAATGGTCCATATAATTAGCTTCGGTTATAGAGAAATACTTAAGCAAATTATAGGCTTCACCTTTCAGACAACCTTTCAAAAGCTGGAATTTTTGCGCGGCGGACAAAGAAACGTTTTCATGTACAGATTTCGAAAATAAATCGAAGAAGGATTGCCAATCTTTAAAACTACCGTCGAACGGTGAAATATTTGTTCGAAGTAATTTTAAATCAGTAGTAAATTGAGAAATGATTCGGTTATGCTGTGTCTCATCAGTTTGTAAAGCGAGATTTCCGACCCTAATACGAGCATTCAATTTTGAAAGTACTTCGTAGTGCATTTACTCAAAATCGATCAAAATGCTTCCTTCGTTTGGGTCCTTTGTTATAATTTTGTCTTCAGCTTCAATGAACTTATTATAGAGAGATTGTGCATGGGTAACATGCGTTTTCATATCTTCGACATGCGTGGTGTCAGTAACGGTAGTCACGAAACGTTCAAGATTTTTCATGGAATCCATCACTATTGCACGTTTTTTCTTATAACCTTCCATTTTAAAGTTTTAATTCACTTTGTCTTTACCCGATAATATTCGTTTTAACACTTCACTCTTTGCTCAGATTTACAGATGTAAAGTTTATACTATAATTCTCCTAAAACAACAACAACATTATAATTCATGAATGTATTCGTTTAATGTAAACATTCAGGCGGTTTAAACAAAACGTCAAAATCATTGTTATAAAGTGTGACGGTGACACCTAGTGTGTAATAGAAGAAGTTAAATGAATAGCTCAATGTTAAACTGTACTAAAATGGAATTTTCCATGATAAAAATTGTTACGTAATGTTTCTACGCTATTCTAACTGGAAAAGTCATGATCTTTCTAGAAGTTTGATTTGTGTATATAAAAAGGAGAACGAAGTCGAATTGGATCAGTAATATTTGGTGAGGATAATATAAAGATTAAAAGGAATTAAAAAGTGATTTAAAAAGTGTTGTAGTGCGATAAATGAAGTAAAAGTGATCAGTAAAATTTAAGAATAATTTATATAAAGTGATTTTGTGAATTTTTATTGATAAACCGTGTTGTAATAAATTTTGTGAAATAAATAAATCCGTTGGTGATAAATTGAATTGAGTTTGTATTATTCACAATCCAGTGATACGAACCTTGATTGACAAGGCAAAAACGTAACAAATTGGTGACAGCGGTGGGATTGTGAATAATAAGATAAAGAAAATGATTCTCAACGAATTGAAAGTTCCAGAATTAAAGAGGGAACTTGAGAAACGGGGTTTGGCTACTGATGGTAGCAAAGGAGCTTTACAAGCGCGACTACGTGACGCCATGGAGAAAGAAGGGCTAAACGCAGATCAACATGATTTTGGAGAGAAAGTAACGAATGCAGCAACCGTAGAGCAGAAAGCAGAAGATAAACCAGCGTTGGTCGAAAAGACACAAGAACATTCTGGAAGTGTCGATTTGTCGCAGTTAATCGCTGCTATGAACCAGTTGGCGGGACAGATGAGTTTAATGGAACAACAAAATGTGCGGCAGTTGGAGACTATAAACCAGTCAAACAAAGAAATAAAACGACAGTTGGAACAACAAATAGAGAAAATTGAACAACCAATTAAGGAAATTGCAGATGGGCAAAAGAGAATGGACGAGAAACTTCTCGAATTATCTACTAACATACACGGCGAAGTGGAGAAGCTTCAAATGGAGATTCAAAAGGTTGACGAAAAATTGGAAACGAAGGTTCAACATGTTAAAGAGAAATTGCAAACGGAGATTCAACAAGTTGAGGAAAAATTTCAACGTCTCGAAAAAGATCTAACTGATGTCAAGGCAAGTGGAACAACGACGCAAGTGGCACAGACCGTCCAATCAATCAAGTTAAAGCCACCAACATTCGACGGAACAACATCTTTCGGCATTTTCAAATTTCAATTTGAAACGGCAGCCAATCAAAACCTTTGGAATGATGAACATCTTGTCGCAGCGTTAATAGTGGCCCTTAAAGGTGAAGCTGCGAAGGCCTTACAAACAATTCCGGAAAAGATCGCAACAGTTATCTCGAAATTATGAAGGCGCTGGATAGGAAGTACGGCAGTGATCACAAGCGGGAAATCTATCGAATGGAATTGAAAAACCGTTACCAAAAGGGAAGAGAATCACTTCAGGAATTTTCATCGGCAATCGAGCGATTAGTACATCTAGCACATACCAGTACCTCAGCCGACTATATGGAAAGGCTAAAAATTGACGCATTCATAGACGGCATTCGAGATCCAGAAACACGCAGGGCGATGATGTTGTCACCTAAAGCAACCTTTGCGGAAACCATCGCTTGTGCGTTAACAAATGAAACTGCTCAAGCCATCACCAAACCGTCAATGAAAATTCGCCGAGTGGAAAACGACACCAGCATAAACAAAGAACGGTTAACACCAAGATACCGAGACGGAAGCGGCAAAATCAAATGTTGGGCATGTGATAAAATCGGTCCCATCTCACGGGACTGCTGGGAACTAAGAAGAAAAAGGGGAAGATCACCATCTCCTATGCAGCGACGACCAAGCGGGGAGCAGGCGTTAGCTAGGCAAGAAGGCCAAATGACGGCGGAGCCGTTAAACTACAAAGAGTCAGCTTAAAGTGACAGAAGCTGACTCCCACAACCGATTGCCCAATAACCTCCATCCGCGTTTCGAAAGTAGCAAGGGGCGGTGACAGCTTAACAATCAAAGGCGACATTGATGGCACGGATTGCTTCATCACTCTGGATACAGGAGCCAATCGCACGATTGTCCGTAAAGATCTGATCGATGGAGGTGTACAACCAGCTAATGGATTGAAGTTACAAACAGCAATTGGAGATAGTTCAATAATAAAAGGCAAAAATATTGTGAAAATAAAAATTGGGAGAACTCTTTTCCAACACGAAGTGCTGATTGCAGATATTGTGGATAAAGTCATAATGGGGGTGGACTTCATGAGGGCAAATGGCTTCGTGGTGGATGTTGGACGAGGAGTTTTAAGTTATGATAACATCGAGTGGCCACTTCAATCTAGCAGTGCAGGAGCAACTATCAGGCGAATTATTATTGATCATCGGGAGAAGCTGCCACCAAATTCGGAGACGATCCTATGGGGAAAATTGGAGGGAGGTTCTGGGTCAACTAGGTTTGTGTTTTGTGGAAGCTAACGAAGAAGAGAACGGAGCCAAGGAAATTATATTCGGAAAAGCCCTAGTTAAACCAGACAACGACTATAGAGTACCAATTAGGACACTAAATCTCTCGGATAAGACGAAAACCATCAAGAAAGGGACAGTCATCGGCAAATGAGCAAACGAGGCAAACGAGGTTTCAACTATAGTAAAGTGTGAACAGAAAAGTCCGATTGAAAAAGCCGACATGCAAGGCCGGAAAGAAATGGTAGAACAACTTATGCAGAAATGGACCGAAGATCTTACTGAGGCACAGAAAGATTCTGCACATCAACTACTCAAACAGTACACGTCCATATCTGCAGTATATCGGATAATAACGGAAAGACCTTAGTGGTAAAGCATCGAATTGATACGGGAACGGAGATGCCGATTCGTTAACCACCCAGGAGGCTACCTTTGGCAAAACAACAAGAAGTCAACCGGATGGTAACAGATATGCAGGCAGCAGGAGTAATCAAACCATCTAACAGCCCATGGAGCTCACCGGTAGTATTGGTCGAGAAGAAGAACGGTAGCTTGAGATTCTGCGGTGATTACCGAAAACTCAATGCTGTTACTAAAAAAGATAGCTACGCATTGCTAAGGATCGACGATACATTAGACATATTATCGGGTGCTCGAATATTTTCGACATTAGATCTACAAAGCGGCTATTGGCAGGTGGAAGTCCACGAGGAAGATCGCGAGAAAACGGCTTTCAGTGTGGGTAACGGACTTTGGCAATTTAATGTTATGCCGTTCGGATTATGTAATGCCCCTGCGACTTTTGAACGATTAATGGGGCGCGTGTTAAAGGGATTACATTGGAAGACTTGCCTAATATATCTGGACGACATCATCATTATGGGGAAGGATTTTGACGAGCATCTAAAGAACTTGGCGGAAGATTTAGATCGGATACAGGCCGCCGGATTGAAGTTAAGTCCAAAGAAGTGTAAGCTGTTCAGAACTGAAGTCAAATATTTGGGTCATCTCGTAACGATTAATGGAATTCACACCAATGAAGAAAAGATCGCAGCGGTAAAGAACTGGCCAAGACCTAAAAATTTACACGAATTACGAAGCTTTCTGGGATTGTGCACCTATTATAGACGCTTCGTGCCAGGATTCGCCAACATCGCCAAGAGCTTACACGAGTTGGCCAGGAAGAACAAGACATTCGAATGGAAGAATGACCAGGAAAAAGCATTCGTGGAACTAAGGAGACGGTTGTGTATCGCGCCAATCCTCGCGTACCCTAAGCATTTCCATAAGTATCTTTATGGCTAAAAATTCCATTTGCGGACAGATCACGGCGCTTTACGGTGGCTGTTACAATTCAAGAATCCAGAGGGGCAAGTAGCACGCTGGATCGAACGTCTTCAAAGCTACGATTTCCAAATTGAACATCGAAAGGGAAGTGCACACAGAAATGCCGACGCATTGTCAAGACGGCCGTGTCCAGTAGAATGTAAACATTATGGCCATGTTGAAGCAAAGGAAGGTATCATTGACGTTAAGCTTACGCAATTGCTGCCTGATGAGGAGCGGGCCGACGAAATGATCAGAAAAGAGCAATTGGATGATACGGATTTATCAGTTATAATGGAATGGAAGGAAAAGGAACACCGGCCAACTTGGAGCGAGATCGCGGACCAAAACTCCCATCCCAAGGGCTTATTGGGCTCAATGGGATAGCCTTCGTCTTGAGAATGGCTGTTTAAAACGATTGTGGGAAAGCACGGATGGCAAAGTGAAGCAATTGTTGCTGGTGATACCAAAGTGCCGGATTGCGGAAATCCTGAATGAGTATCATGAAGGAGCAAGTGGGGGCCACCTAGGAATTAATAAAACAATGGCAAAGATACGTCAACAATTCTACTGGGCAGGATGTAGGCAGTCTATGATAGAATGGTGCCAAAAATGTGACCAATGTGCGGCGGTGAAGGGACCCGCACGCAAAAGTCGTGAAACCATGAAACAATATAACGTTGGGGCACCATTCGAAAGAATTGCAATGGATGTAGCGGGCCCATTTCCCACCACTGAGAGCGGCAACAAATATGTGCTAGTAATCATGGATTATTTCAGCAAATGGCCGGAGGTGTACTCCATTCCCAATCACGAGACGACAACAATGGCTGATGCCGTGGTAAACAATTGGATTAGCAGATTTGGAGTACCGTTGGAGATTCATACCGATCAAGGCAGGAATTTTGAATCGGTGGTATTTCAAGAGATATGCCAGATGCTCGGTATAAATAAAACGAGAACAACGCCTTTGCATCCACAGTCTGATGGTGTGGAGGAAAGATTCAATGGTACATTGGAGGAATATCTAGCAAACGTCGTTGATAAAAACCAATAACGCAACTGGGATCGACATATACCGATGTTTCTGATGGCCTATCGATCAGCAATACATGACACAACCGGAATGACACCAGCTAAAACGTTATTTGGAGATAATCTACGGTTACCTGGAGATCTAAAGTTTGCGACTGTACCATCATCGGCTTTATGTGGGCAGGATTACGTAGACCGAATGAAAGAGGAACTTAATGAGATTCATCAATTTGTACGGGAGAAAATACGGATGTCAAGTGACCGGATGAAGGCTCGATATGACATACGAGCAAATAATCAGGGCTTCCAGGAAGGGCAATTAGTATGGCTTCACAACCCGCAACGGAAATAGGGATTATCACCGAAGCTACAACCAGCATGGGAAGGACCTTACACTGTCATTACAAGAATGAACGACGTGGTTTATCGGATACGGAAGGGACATCGAGGTAAACCAAAGGTGGTGCATTTTGAGAGGCTGGCCCTATACAGAGGAGGTGATTTGGGTCCTATTTGGGGCGAACAGGCTTAGGTGGGGGGTAGTATGACGGTGACACCTAGTGTGTAATAGAATAAGTTAAAATTAATAGCTCAATGTTAAACTGTTCTAAATGGAATTTTCCATGATAAAATTGTTCTACACTATTCTAACTAGAAAAATCATGAGCTTTCTAGAAGTTTGGTTTGTGTATGTAAAAAGGCGAACGAAGTCGAATTGGATTAGTAATATTTGGTAAGCGATAGAGTAAAGATTAAAAAGAAATTAAAAAGTGTTTTGTGGAAATAAAAATTATAAGTGTACAGTAAAAAATTTGAGAATAATTTATATAAAGTGATTTTGTGAATATTTATTGATAAACTGTGTTGTAATAAATTTTGTGAAATAAATAAATTCGTTGGAGATAAATTAAATTGATTTTGTATTAATCACAATCCAGTGATAAGAACCTTGAGTGACAAGGCAAAAACGTAACAATATGTTACAACCCTATTAGGGAAACCGATGAGAACGATCTATAACCCTATTTAGTATTAATATACGGAGTTTTTGCAGAAACATGCACATTTCAATATGCAAAATCCATGATAAAATTCTAAAAATCGCTGATTAGTTTGCTGGTATATACATTTGCTGGTATATTTGGTACCTACCAAATATGGAGTTAGCATTTCAGTTATAATTTTGTAAATAATTTTTATCCAAATATTTACATAAATCACATATTTATTCCCTAATTATACGTTTAATATTTTACTTTTATTACTGTAAACATTATTAAAAAATATTTCTGTGGCAAATTATCAAAAGGGCATAACTCGAGTTATGCCCTTTGTCATTTTCACAATTTTTATACTAATTACATTTCGGCACATATACCAATTTTATCTATTGGGAAATAGCTTTATTAATAAGGTAGATACAGCACGTTGCAAAAGGGCATAACTCAATTTTTTGTTTACCTTATTAAAATAATTTTTACAGAATAGTTATATCTAAAAAAGCAAAAGGCAATAATTCACGTTAGATCGACTGATTTTGAAAAATATTCTAAAAGGCAAAAAGGCATTATTCGAATTACGCCCTTTTGACCATATTAATTTTTTTTATTCCTTTGTTTTAATTAATGTTACGCCTTTTTTCCTTTTAAAGTTTGGTGTAAATCAATATAATAAGTCCAATTGTTCCGTTATTACAAATGTGTTTTTGTTAAATCTAAAAGTAATAGGATTTTAGTATAAAATAATTTGAATTATTCCGTTTTGATATTTAACACTTAAAAATTTAAAAAAAATTTAAGTCGACTTATTCCTTTATGTTCAAACTATTTGAATAAAAAGTAAAAAAAACAAAATAGTAAAAAAAATAATTTTTCTAAAAGTACTGTAAAATAACGTATTTTAAATTTTGTCGATAAATAGTGTTTAAAAAAAATTATATTATAATTTAAGTGTACAATAACAAATAATATGGAAAGGCTAAGTAGAACAGAGAGACTTGTCGCATTGTCTAGAAGACGCAATATCGCACGATCGAATAATCAATCGTCTAAAACTTTAAATCAGGATCATCTTGAGAAACATTATAAACAAATAAGTAAGTAATACTTTCAACATTATAATTAAGACTAGGTAATTGATAAAACTCTAATTCATAAAATTAAATTTTATTTTAGATAGCGAAGAAAAACTCCAATCAACAGCTTGTTGTATCGATGCAAATTTTTTTTATTCAATTGTTCCACGTGAGACAGCTTCATCTATAGTAAACGAATCAAAATTTAGCTCGGAGTGCTTACAAAGATTGAAATATGCGTATGCTAACGACACCACTTCCTCAAGTTCCTTGGCTAACGGTATGATAAAATTTATCAATAATCTTCAATTGAAATCAATTGAAAATATTGCTTCTTCTTCAACAACAAAGGGATGTCAGAGCCAAAGTTGCAATATACAGCACGGTAAGTAAATCGATTTACCCTATTTAAATATTTATCGTATGATTTGGTTTTGTAGTAGATGCAGATTATGAGCTAGAATCTAGTTATGATGATAGTATTGCCGACCCCAATTTTGCACCATCAGATAATTCAGATTCTGATTGCGATATTGCTGAAAATGACATAAATGAAGAAATACGCAATATGGGATTACAAATTGAGGAAAATTTGGTTGGAAAACGTAAAATGATACAAATAAAACGGAATTCGGGACAAGCTTACGTAACTCGAACCAAGATAGTAAAGAAAGCTCGAAGTTTTACAGCTCTTACAAGTTGCCGAAAAAAATGTCAGACTAAAATATCCGTTAAAGATCAAGAAATTATTTTCTTTAACTACTGGGTCACAGGTGAGTTACTTTACCCTGAAATCCTTTTTTTATTCATTAGGTAAATTAGTTCTCGTAAAAATATCTAATGAATTTATTAAACTGGCTTCTTTTATTTTTTTAATTATGAGTTTGGTTTGTACAATAATAATAATTACTTCATCATTTCAGGAAATTATTCATTACGTGTGGCGCAAATGTCCGGACTGATAGATATTGTTGACAAGAAGACCACTGTGCTTGAACCAAAATCGACACGATTCCGCAGATTCAGTTGCAAGTATCATTTTCAGATCCATGGAGAAAATGTTTACGTCTGCAAAAAATGCTTTTTAATTACTCTTGGAGAAACTGACAAGTTTTTAAGGGTTATTATTGACAAGAAAATGAATACGGCTGGATCTACAATTGAATATGAGTTGAGAGGTAAACACACACCGGCAAATAAAATACCAGAAGCAGTAATTAATGATATAAAAGCTCATATTAATTTATATCCTGCGTACGAAAGTCACTATACGCGGCGAGATACTTCTAAAAAATATCTCCCGCCGGACTTAAATATTTCAATCATGTATCGACAATTTTGTTCGTCAAGACATAACCCAGTTTCAATTACCAAATTTTCCGAAGTGTTCCATTCGATGAATCTAAAATTTAAATCACCTAAGCTGGACACGTGCAACACTTGTGAAATTTTAAAGTCTAAAATTGACGTTGCTGATGAAGGAACAAAAACCGCTTTAAAAATCAATCAACAAAAGCATCACTTAGACGCCGACAAAACCTACAAATCTAAGGAAGCCGACAAAATTAAAGCTAAGGATGATCACACTCTTAAAGTATACAGTTTCGATTTACAGCAATGTTTACCGACACCGTATCTAAACACTAATATATCCTTCTATAAACGATCCCTGTGGACCTACAATTTGACTGTCCACGATTGCTATACCAACCAACCATTCTTTTTCATGTGGCATGAAGCTATCGGTAATAATGGTGGCAATGAAATAGCCTCATGTATTTTGAAGAAATTACAAATAGAACCGACTACTACAAAACATGTGGTCTTATACAGCGACAATTGCCCTGGGCAAAATAAAAACACATACGTTTCATCAATGCTCATGAGTTTTCTGCAAAGTGAGACTAACGTAGAAATTATTGACCACAAGTTTATGGTGGTCGGTCACTCACACATGGAGTGTGATACCGATCACTCGGTTATAGAAAGAAAGAAGAAAACCCAACTGAAAATTCATTCTCCAAGAGATTGGTTTCAGTTTGTACGAACTGTTGGAACAAAATCTAAATTTATTGTACACGAGATGAATCAAGCCGACATATTAGACTTTGGAAGCGTATCTAAAAATAAAATTTTATGGCGGACCACGGACACTGAGAGTAACAAATTTTCATTCAGGACAGTTCGCTGGTTAAGATATACGAAGGAGCACGGTATCGTACGATACAAAAACTCTGTAGATAATGAAGAAGAGTTTAAACATTTAAACGTTAAACGACGTGGGGTAAATTCAATTGTACTCGAAAATGTGAGCAAAGCTTATAATGAACCGATTAAAATAAGCAAAGAGAAAAAGAAGGATCTTTTATCTGTTTTACCCTTAATTGACCCTATATTTCATGATTTTTATAAGAACCTGGTCGATGAAACAATGTTAGATTATCATCCAGATTTAACAGAGTCTGCGGAAGAAGATTAAGATTTATTCTCGTATAAAAACTGAAATTATTTTTTAATGTATTTCTTGTGAAATCTAATCTTTTGTTTTTGTTTATTTTATTATTTATACCTAATAAAATGAATTATAGAATTATTTGTTTTATTTGCTTGCGTACTTCTTGGATTTTGCCTAACCCTATGCCTTCGGGCACTAGCCAAATCACTGAAAAGCTTTGCTTCTCTGTATGGTATTTTCATGTGTAATTTGTATTGTCGTAGTAAAACGGCATTAATGGACTTAAACCTTTTATTTGTTGCAACTTAATTTTTGGAAAAAGAAATAACTCAATTGTTTGTTTGAGTATTGCGAAATCGGTTTTTACAAAAGGGCATTGTTCAATAAATGCGAAAAATTTCTAAAACTAATACCTATTCGCTAAAATTATCGATACCAAAAAATAAAGCACAACTTTCTGCATTTTATTTGATAGCTTCCGTTTCTAGTTATTGCCAGTATTTTTTGAAATAAATAAAAATAATGTTATTTTGCTCTCCCGAAAACCACCAAAAAAAAGTTATACCCTTTTGCCTTTTGACCACAGATTTATAAATTCAATTCTTTATGCAATCGCCTAAATTTATGCATTTTACTAATTCAATCATGTTTTTTAGTTGGTGCTGTTGTTTTAGGAAAACTTTAGGATAAAATTCACAGCGGTATCAAAACATCAATAAATTTAATTTTGTTTCACCAACAAACACAACGTTCGAAATATTTATGTGAAATTCAAAAAAAATTTAGAGATTCAAAAATTAAATAATTCTTTAATTAACTTTTTATTATTTCAGAAAAATTAAGAGAGATCATAAAAAATGATACTTAGCGGATTTTCAAATACGGGTTGGCTTGGCTTATCTCGACCTTTCTGGAAACTGCTTCAGACGATCCGGCTCGGACCAATGCTAACTTTGCGGATGTATGAATGTCAATTTTTAATTTTAATTTTAATTCAAGTTAATTATTTGCACAATTTATTTCTTGTTGACTGATCGATCGCTTTACTTGTAATGTCTCCCTTTATTTTGTACCAGATATTTATATTCTTCTACATTATTTTTTTTATGGATGACAATAATACAATCTACCTTAATTGTGGTATAATAAATTTCAATAATACAATTTACATTAATTATAGTATAATAAATTACATTTTTGTTTATAACTGTGCTGACTAAAATTGTAGTAGCTTATCAAAATGTTGTCAACAAAAAAGTGTCAAAAATATATAAATTTAATTGACTAAAATTATAAAGCTAAATGGTAAGTTTGTACATACTATATGTTAAGTTATTTAATCTAAATTTAATTCATTACAGAAGTTAACAATTAATAAATTTATACCTAATTTGTTCTACTTTTAGATTTGCGGTAAAAGTTAAAAATATCCAAATAAAATTGAAGATTGTTGACCTTGAACTTCAATAATTGGCAACAATATAAGTGTCAATGATAAAAACCAAGTAGGTAATACATTTTTAAGAGATTCTAATTAAATATTTTAAATTTTAGGAGAATCATTATTCAGCTGAAAACAAGGTTTGAAATTCATACAAACCTCTAAGTCAAAAGTTTTTTCATTGTGAATGATCTGTTACATAAAAAAAATTATTCGGTTAGTTTAATAATATCGTTGCCTTTTCAGTCTTCCCAATAATATAAGACGCAATCGCTACCCAACACTTCCGGATACACATTACATCGACAATAAGTATTCATCACTTTGTAAGGTCATAGGTACAAATATGTAATACAAAACACTTTAATTTTCAATTCAACATCAAATCGAATAAGTTGTTGGACCTATTTCTTTTCAATTCTAGTTTGTGCCACTAACGATACAGGGTCATATAACAACAAGTTGATTATGTTTAAGTAATTGAATCAATAAAGCTCAAATAGTTGTTGAGTATACAGAAAAAAAACGCAATTATCATTATAAATCAAAAATTGAATTTTATTTCTTTAAAAAATACTTAACAAATACCAAAACAAAAAATAATTAAGCAAACAACCCATACACACTCTCAACATTTGCAAGATTATTTATATAAATTTTTAAGAAACGTCGTTAACAACAAAAACAACAACAACTAACTGTTATACAATAAATGCCACTACATATAAATAAAAAGAAAAGTAAATCAATCCGTTATACGAATGAATATGTTTTGCTCAAACAAAATAGTTGTACTTTAAATTTCACGGCGATAACAACGCGCACAAGCTTGTACTATATTACATATAATAACTGAACTAATTACACTTGGTTATCTTTAAAAAAATTACATATTAGTTAGTGATAATCGTCTCTGATGATAATAATAAAAAAAACTGAATTCTTTTATCGCCAAAAATCGCGATTCATTGATAAAATATTTAGTTGAAAGAAAGTGAAAGAAATTATTCAAGTGAAATATTTTGTGTATTAAGAAATAAAAATTTTGTGATACTATTTAATAAAAACACTCATCGCAAAGAAATTACGACAAGCAGCATAAAAAAAAATTAACCCAATGCTTTATTAAATCTTATGTAAGTTTAATGCGGTCAAGAAATCATTAAAGACTTTACTTAATAGCGCGCGCATAGCAAAAAAAAATAATTACAACTAAATTTGGTGTGTTAAGAAAACCGTAAAGTGTTATGGAATTATTAGAAGTTTATAGTTTTTGTTTTGGTGTGGTTTTCGCTCTAAAAAAAAAAATTTAACAATAATATTTTTTATTTTATTATTAAATGCTGATGTTGAATACTTTCACTCTTTCATTGTATAGTTTGTTTTGTTTGGTGTTTTGTTAAAATAGCGGCGGCGATCACTTTCTTTTAAATTTTTTTTTTGGTTTTCATTAGAAATAAAGATTTTTAAGAGATTTGCAAATGATTATGAATAGCTATATTATGTAAATGATTATGAATCTGCAGCATTTTTTAATATCGGAAGTTATTTGGAAACGTTACTAATTGTAAATTTTGATTCAAAATGATAACGTTTATTAAAACCTGACACACTTGTTGTTTAACCCTCAAATATAACATAACAAAAAAAATTAGTACTCATGGTGGATTCTCGTCGTTTGTTTTTTAACCTTAGGGTATTTTTGTCCGAGCTCCTTAACCAATCAAATGGGTTCACGAGGTCGGTTTTTTACTCTAGGTATTTATTTCTGCTCCTTAACGGATCAATCACTAGAATAACCAACAAAAACAACGGACGAGTTGTTTTGAAGAATCTTTATCTATAAGCATAGAAAAATTGAGGTGTGGCCAACACACGACTTTCTTTTACGAACAGAGAATTTTTAAAAATTTTATTTTTTTCTTAATTTTTTTTTTAATTTTTTAATTTTTATTTTTTTTTAATTTTTGGAAACATTTTGTTAAAGTAGTTTCTTGTAAACCTTATACTTTTTAAGATATTTGCAAAATAAATTTTCTGGGCCAAGGGAGTGGCCACTTCCGGTTAGCCGATTTGGAGTAAAATTCACTGGGACCTCCCAATTTATCAAAAAAGCTTAAATCTGAAGTTTTAGTTCGATTGGTTAAACCATCTGGGCTCTAGAGAGGACACAGACAGACTGACAGACTGACAGACTGACAGACTGACAGACTGACAGACTGACAGACTGACAGACTGACAGACTGACAGACTGACAGACTGACAGACTGACAGACTGACAGACTGACAGACTGACAGACTGACAGACTGACAGACTGACAGACTGACAGACTGACAGACTGACAGACTGACAGACTGACAGACTGACAGACTGACAGACTGACAGACTGACAGACTGACAGACTAACAGACTGACAGACTGACAGACTGACAGACTGACAGACTGACAGACTGACAGACTGACAGACTGACAGACTGACAGACTGACAGACTGACAGACTGACAGACTGACAGACTGACAGACTGACAGACTGACAGACTGACAGACTGACAGACTGACAGACTGACAGACTGACAGACTGACAGACTGACAGACTGACAGACTGACAGACTGACAGACTGACAGACTGACAGACAGACAGCCAAAATTTTCATGATTACTATACTTTATTTTACTAGAGTAAAAGAAAGTAAAAGGATATAAGGCTGTTTCCCAAACTGATACTTATTTGTGGAACCTAACTTATTCAAATAAGTAAGCTGGCGAGGTAACTTATTTTTTGTCCTTTTCTAACAAGAAAATCTAAATTGAAGATGTCAACATTGTCAAACTTTTTATTTAATTTTTATTTTAAAGTTGTGAATAACACTTTAATAAAAATAAAAACTATTGTAATTATTTAAAAATAATAAAAAGGAAACAATATAATACGCGATGTAAAGTATTTTTGATTAAACTAATGTCTGAATACATATTTTTAAATAAATAATTGTTTTAATACCAAACAAATATTTGTTGGAATACACGAGTCCTTATGTGCATCCACTTAGCCAAACAGAGTACTTAATGCTGAACTAAGCAAACCACCGTAATCGGAAATAAAATGAAAGAAATGGTTTTGTTAGTAAATCAGCCAATATATCTACTGAACGGCAATATACGCATGATACGAATCTGCGTTGCACGTAATCTTTAACAAAATGATATCGCGTATCCACATATTTTGTTCGATTTGACAATCTTTCCTCTTCTATTAGTTTCAAACAGCTTTGGTTGTCTTCGTAGATTGTTGTCACTGTTTGAACCGGCTGTTGCAAATCGTTCAGCAGCTGCCGCAACCAAAATGCCCCTTAACACGCTTCGGACAATGCGATGAACTCTGTTTCTGTAGATGACAATGCGATGCAATTCTGCTTTCGACATGCCCAACTTACGATGCCACCATTAACAATAAAAATATAAGCAGTGTTTGATTTTCGGTCCTTTTTATTTTCGGCCCAATTGGCGTCAGCATATCCGTAGAATTTTTTTTCCGAATTGTCATCACTGCCTAATGCCAATTTTATATTCGCAGTGCCCTTTAGATATTTCAACACCCGTTTCAATTCGATCCAATCTTGTTCACGTGGTTGTTGCACTCGTTGCGCTAATATTAGAGTACAAGCATTGACCTGCTTTGCTTTGATAAAAACCCGCATCGATCAATACTTCATGAATAGCGTCATTCCATGATTTCGCCGCTTGTTTTGACCGTATAGACTTTTTTTCAACAAACAAACGAGTTCACTATTCTCCTCAAATCCCGGCGGCCGTTTCATGTAGATCGTTGGTTTATTCAATTTCTCATTTAAAAACGCCGTTTTGGCATCAATATGTCGCACAATCAGTTTTTTTTCGATGCAATCGATAAAAGCGTTCTGAATGTTGTTTGTCGAGCAACAAGAGCAAACACTTGATCATAATCAGTTCCATATTTTTGTGAGAAGCCCTGTGCGACTAAACGCACCTTATGTCGATCAATTTTTCCTTCCGCATCGGTTTTTACTTTATAAACCAATTTGCAGCCTATCGCTTTTGTGTCCTTTGGTAATTCGCACAATTGCCATGAATCCATTGTTCTTTATGCTCACTGGACAATACCTCCGCTAGACTTTTCGGCTCGACGACTTTATAAACCATTTCGATTTCGTCGATCAATCGTCGTGGTGGCACACCCTTTTTTCCACGCTGTGAAATGCGATGCACTGATGTCTCATGAATTGGAATGACTCTGTTGTTTTCGATTCGAATTCGACATTCGACACTACATCACCAATGTTGTTGCGCCCACCTGCATTATTCATAACGATCCCGGTTATATTTGATTCGACATTCGCATCACTTGATGATAAATCAACGCTGATTTCACTCGCAGATTTTTCAGTAAAACGCACGTCGCAACTGATCACCAACTTATTTTTGACTGGATCTAAGCATCTAAATCCCTTTGAATTTTCGTCATAACCAACAAAAATCATCGGTGCGCTGGTATCGTCCAATTTTCGTCGTTTCTCTGATGGCACATGAGCAAAACATTTAGCACCAAAAATTGAAAAATGTTTAATACCTGGTTTCCACTGATTCCACGCCTCATATGGTGTCTTTTCGATCGCTCTGCATGGCAAACGGTTTTGAACATAATTTGCCGTATTTACTGCTTCTGCCCAAAATGTTTTCGGTACATTTGCATCCAACAGCATAGAACGCGCCATCTCGATGAGCGTACGATTTTTTCTATCAGCAACACCATTCTGCTGCGGCGTGTATGGTGTTGTATAATGAATCTGAATTCCTTCATGTTTCAAAAAATCAACAACGTTCTTAATATTTTGGTTTCGTAGAGAATTTATTTTTTACCAATGCTACATACTCCATTATTTTCTCGTCGACTTCTGATTTATTTTTTAGCAAATAAATCACCGTATAGCGCGAATAATCATCTATGAATACAAGTACGTACCGCTTATCGCTCGGAGAAACTGTTTGCATTGGTCCGCATACGTCCGTATGTAGAAGATCAAGTGGAGCTGTAGATTTTGTAAATGATTGCTTTGGAAATGGCAAACGTGTTGTTTTTCCCTTGAGACACACTTCGCATTTAACCTTGATGCCACAATCTACAATTTGCATGCCGTCAACTAATCCTGTCGAATACATTTGCTTGATTGCATCTGGATCGCGATGGCCAAAAATGCGATGCCAGTGATGAATGCAATTTTCTTTATGTTCGCGTACCGCATACACTTTGTACGGCTGACGCAATTTAAACAAATTCGATTGAGCGTCTGCTACTGCCACTTGTTTGTCTCCGAATTTAATTTCACACGTTTCAGAATTCGGAATTAAATTCACTGCATAGCCCTTTTCCAGCAACTTTTTCACCGACAGCAAATTTCCTTGAATACTCGGCACATACAAAACATCTGTTACCGTTGCCACGGTCGACACACCATTTTCATTGACCATTTCGATGCGACATACGCCTTTTCCCTTGACATCTACGCTTTCACCGTTTGCGACGTTTAAACTTTTACATTCCGCTTGATCTAGTGAAACGAAAAAACCTTTGTTGCTCGAAATATGTTTCGTAGCACCGTTTTCGATGAAACCACAAATAAAAAATAGTCATTTTCTTCAAGTTTATTTATTTTGTCACAGATCGATGCACTTTCCTTTATTGTGTGTTTCTTTTTCCTCGATTTATATTTACCGCATTCACTCTTTACATGGCCAGATCGTTTGCAAAAGAAACACTTAATATTGTCTATAAATTTCGCCGTAGTTTTTAATGCCGAATCTGTATTTTCGTTACCGTCCACCTCTTTTCGACGTTGATACTCAGTAATTAATTTCGATTGAACCAACGACAATGTGACGTCTGCCTCTGGTCGTGCCTCTAGTGCAACAATTAAATTATCGTAACTGCGCGGTAAACTGCTTACGATAACACCAACATGCCATGTATTTGACAATTGTTTTTCGCCCAAATCACTTAATTTCTGGAACAAATTCGTGAGTTCATTCAAATGCTTTTCGACGTTTCCACCTATACGTATTCCACAAATAGGTCGAATTATACTCATTTTATTTGTTATTGAGTTCTTCTCATGAAATGTTTTTAATGCCGTCCATCTGTCTTTCGCCGTGGTTTTATTTCGAATGTAGCACAATTGGTTGTCTTCGACCGACAAACCAATCCACGCCCGAGCCTAATCATCGCGAATTTGCCAATTGTTGATTGCTTCCGCATTGGCATAATCTTCCGTTGGTTCTGGTTTTGTTTCATTTAAAACACTCCAAAATTTTTCTTTCATTAGCAATAGCTCTATTTTATACTTCCACATAAAATAATTGTCGTTGTGCAATTTTGTTATAAACGCTTTATTTGAGTCCACCATCTTAACTTTATTCACTCGCACTTTCTTTTCCGCATAAACTGTTCTTTATACTTCTTTTATTTAAACTTAATGTCGCTTGTTCAATATCTGGGCCTATAACCTGTTGGAATACACGATTCCTTATGTGCATCCACTTAGCCAAACAGAGTACTAATGCTGAACAAAGCAAACTACCGTAATCGGAAATAAAATGAAAGAAACTTTTGTCTTGCGAGAGACCATTTATGTTCTTTAATATTCACAAAAAGACTAAACTCTAATACATAAAAAACAAGAGAGAGAAAATTAAAATGCAAAACAAAACGCCTACTTCAACTCAATCGATTCTGGACTGTCAACAAATAATTCAAAATGTCCATATAACTTATTTCAAAAATATTTTGTTAATTTCTGTTGTTTTGACGTCGCTGTCAAAATAAGTAACTCAAATCAATTGGAACGGTTTTACTTACTTATTTAAGATGGCCGTAAATAAGTCAATAAGTACGGAATAAGTATCGGTTTGGGAAACAGCCTAAGAATGTTTCTTTCCATATTTAAAAATGGCATTCGAATCACTAAAATAAATAATTATATACTGGCTGTATGCACTCTAATATAGAAAGCGACCAACATATAGTTTTAATTATATTCCTACCCTTGTTACACATTATTGTGAAGGTAAACAAAGGAGATTTTGTAGATTTTATACTATACGAGTATAGTAAACAAAATTTTATGAATGAACGAAACTAGTATGTGTGTATATTAAGAAACGAACCAAAACCAACATTAATGTACTACAAGGGAAAATTGGGTATGTTAATAATGAAAAAAACGAATTGGCATTGGTTAGATGAGAGTATTTTTATTCTATTTTCGCACTAACACTTTCAACTATAAGCTATTAAATGTAAGAGGGTATCTGTGTGCTTCATCGCTGAATCAGGCTTGTAGTATTACATTAGTGTTGGTTTTGAACGAACGATCTCGTCCATGCCAAAACCATTCGCTTATATAGATATTTTTTTATTTATTTTGAGAACGTTGTCAGTGTATAGGTATACTATTTTAATTTTTCGAATTATATTTTATTTGTATGTGTGCGCATTAAAACATGCACATCATTAAAAAAGTTTTGGCGTTTCCATATATAAAAAACCCTTATGAAAAAATTAAAACATCTGTTTCAGAATTCTAATTTCAAAATTGTGGGATGTGCAACTACGAGTACAAGTCTAAATGGAAATATTTTTTCTAAAATTAAAGACAAGGGACCTTTCAAAAAACTTCAAATATAATTTACCAAGTCCGTTGTAGTTGCAATGCTACGTATACTGGACAGACCAAACCATTTTTGGAAAAAAGAATTTATCAACACAGATATGCCACCAACAAAGATCTAAATTCAAATATTAGCGCACTTACACGGCATCAGAAAAATTCAAATTATTCAATCAATTTAGATAACGTCGAAATTCTCGATAAACAAACCAATTTTAGGAAAAGATCAATTATAGAAAAGTTACATAAGGCGCATTTTGTTTGACCATTTACAACAACAATGCTATGAATCCAATACCGTTTTGGTATTCGTGAATACCCACTGTATCAAAATCCAATAATATTTTTTTAGTTATTGTGTTTAGCACAAGGCTCATGGAATTTTCGCTTAAAATTTATTTTTAAAGTTCTAAAGGTTGTCGATACCGTCATGTACATTCAATTTATTTTGACAAACAAAAATTGTTGTTTGTTTGGTGATTAACGAACGTAAATTACAAAATACTTTGCTTGCTTCTATTTATCGTGGCAAAGTGCACACAAGTACTTCTGACTGCACGCAACTACTCTTGCTTAATTTTATGAGTAGGTGGCTTTTTGAATTTATGGTGACTTCGTTACCAGAATATTTAGTACAACTAATCGGTAAGAAGTGGCTGATCAGTTTTCAAATTAATAATTAATCTTCCAACTTTCCATGTTGCACGTAAATTTTTTTTAATTAAATTTTATTTTCGCAACTAATTTTCTGCGTTCCATTTACCATCTACCCCCAAGTACTTATTTGTACTTTGCCACATCAAATGGAACGTAGCAAATGATTTACATTCAAGGATTTTCGCAGATGCTAATGTCAAATCAAAAATTCGTTTTCTTTATACATTTAAAACAAATTTAAACAAAAAATGTCATAAACCAATACAAATGATTGGTTTTCTTATTTATGTAAACTTATTATAGTTATTAATTAACGCATCGACGATTTTACAGAAAAAAGATAAAATTCAGACGACGACTTTTGGGTTTGTTTCTCGGGTTTCAATTGACTTTTTTAAGCAGATGATTATTTTTTCTCTTTTTGTCTTTGTACTTTCTCCTATGTTGTGTTTCAATTTTTTTGCGGACGTCGAATGTCCATTGATTGTATATCAAGTATAAGACGCATTTTATGTGACCAAATTCAAATTTGGTATTCATTTGGAAATCGCGTACCTGCTGAGTTTCGAAAAAAAATCACGGCTAAATTTTTGAGTCACATTTTTCATATAGCACGATTATTTTGTAATTTACGTTAAACACTGGCATGAAAAATAAAAAATCACAATCACCAAACAATAATTTTTGTTATGTCAAAATAAATTGAATGTATATGACAGTTGCTGGGTTCCATTTAATGTGGCAAGGTAGTTTGCTTTTTGAATTTTTGGCGACTTCGTTACCAGAATATTTAGTACAACTAATCGCTAAGAGACGGCTGGGGTGCTATTCTTGGACTATTACGAAGACTTTCGTATTGCGAGTTAGTGTTAAAGTATTACGAAAACCCTAAAGTGGTATTCTTGAAATCGGATTACGAAAATTTTCGCAACGGAACGTTACTAAAATTTTCGTAATGGGTTTTCCGTTTCCTATTGCATTTCGTAATGAAATCATTTGGATTTTTGTTTTAATTATATTCATAAGGATGTTCATAAAACTCAATATTTTCTGTGGATGTTTAAAAATAATATATATGTAGGTATGTATTAATAAAAAAACTGAAAACAAAAGCGTCCTACTTTTTTTTTTTTTTTGTTTATCGTGTTTGTAAAAGTATATTATTCAACGAGCATAATAGCTGTTATTCACGAAGATGATGTTTACCGAGAACGAGCTGATAGGCGAGTATCGTAAATCATCTGAGTGAATAACAGCTATTATATGATCGATAAAAAATTGTATTTTATTATCAAATCCTTTAAATAAACCTAAAATAATTTACGTCGACATTTTGACGTCTCAATTTAATAATAATGAAAATAGCAAGAGACTACTAGATAAAATTTCCAAAAATAAATTTTTATTTGGTAGTAGTGAATAATGGAAGAAGGGACTACTAGATAAACTAGCAGTGAATAATGGATATGATTATGATTAAAGAAACAAACGTATAATGAGTATATTATAGTGAGATGAGTATAGCCAGAGCCTTCTAGAGTATAGAGCCATAATCTTAATGAGGTATTTTTTAGAAGCTTTTTTAGTGGTATAACTTTTCACTGATTTCCATAGGAATCCATAGTAAAAATAGTGTTTTTTAGCTTCAAGTTTTTCAATGAAAAAAGCAAAAATATTATAAAATGTTTATATAAAAGTTTTCTACATATCTTTAAGAGCAATATACAAGACCGCCATATTGGTATTAAGTAAATATTAATTGCAGAAATATTAAAATTAAATTATTTCTAAAATATATTTTTTCGAACTTTCATTTTGAAAAATACATCAAAGTTGGCTCTGACAAATTAAAATAATACTTGCTAAATTTATCTTTAGTTTTACTAGTGTACGTAAGATGTCTAAAATGGTTACAGAAAAATACGAAAAAAAAATTATTTAATCGCAAAATTATCACACGTTCCTGTATTTTGTGAATTTGTTTTGCTTTTCCTACAATTTTTGAACTTGAAATTTCCCCAGGTGGTAATTGTTGGTACGATTTTTTCAAATTTGTACGGCCATCACTGCCATCTATGTAATGTATATGAACTTAATGACCAAACGAATCGTAGTAAGCTTTTATTTCAATTTGACCAAAATGCTGTAGTTATGAATTTTTTGTTAATATTTTGGTTTAAATAAATCAATTATTACAAGAAAATGAAAACGATTTACTTAAACGATATTCATACTTGTTGAAATTCAAACATTTATGAAAGTATTTCAGAAATCATAATTAAGAATTTGTAACGTTTTCATTTAAAAATTTGTCTTAGGAAAAAAAGTGATTTCCCATATGTTTTGTGTGTTTTACTATGAAAAGTTTCGTTTTTTCCTCGTTTCTAATTCCCTTATAAAAGCTCAGATTTTTTGATTATGGCTCTATATAATAAAGGGTGCTCTGGTACAGCGCGCCGTAAATTTTGTCTCATACAGTTTACAACAAATATTCACTATTTTATGATAACATAGAGTTTGATAGTTATTAATAACTTTAAAAAATTAAAGAAAAATAGTATTTAAGCTTAAAAATATTTTATTTGCAAAACTATTTTATTAGAAAATTCCCATATGATTTTGTTTAAGAAATAACAATTTTGTGATACTACCTTCGGTCTAAACAGACCAAAGTATTGAAATTTTGTCAAAAATGGCCAAAAATTTGTTTGATCCAAAAACATTTTTCTCGACGTTTTGAAAGTCCCTTAGTACGGCTTTCTGGACGTCTGAATGTCTATCTGATTTAGAATTTTTCTTCCACCAATCTGTTTTGATGGTACGACAGTACATATGCTGGTAAGAAGGTACGATTGCACGATGATATAATGTTATGTCGGGTAGGATGGCATGATGGTTTGTTGGTATGATAGTACGATGATGCTATGCAGTGGTGTTAATTAAGGGAATAAAGATTTTTATTCTCCTATGGAACGTAAACAAAATCATTTGGGATTTTGTGATGCCTTTATTTTCAATTTAAATGAAATTTTTAATTGATAAATATAAATAATTTTACCGGCCGGAAAATTCGGAATATTTATGTAAAATTATCGCAAAAAATCCTTTAAAGTGGGGGAGTGTCTAACTGTAAAACTTTTCAAGTTATTACGTTTTCAATTTTTTGAGGAATGTTGGTGCCCCATGGGCTCGATTTTAATTATGTTTGCGGTTTTTGAAAGCTTATGAGTCACTTTATTGTTAATTTGCACAGTTAGCCAGGTTTTTTTAAGGAATGTAATAAATTATGAGAAAATCACATTTTTTTTACTTAAAAAAACCTCTACTTTTTACAAAAAAGGACTTGTAAGTCGAAAAAATGTCCCATTAATATAGTTAATTTATTTATTATTATTAATCTGCAGTATAATATCTACAAATTCACAAAACATTGTTACTGCCTAACTCATACAATATACGAACAGCAATTTGTCGAAAAAGGGCATTTGTAGCCGTTTTCTGAAAAAGGGTCGCTCTCAGCTATAGTGAAGTTATCCAAGCCAATCTTTTTAATTTGATTTTTTAAATGATCGAAAACTCACATTGGTTCTAGGTAATAATAAATAGTTCAGTTGTTCGCTAATCGATCATGTGAAACTATGTATTCTCAGTGTTCTGTGTTTTAACAATTTTAAGTTTGTGTGATAATTAAAAGGACGTGATTAAGGTGTGAACTACCACCTTCTCATGTAGCCGATATGCATTTTGTATACGGTTTCTGTAATGGAAGCATGGCTCGATATCCAGCCAGGCCAGTACTTGGATATAGGACTTCATTGCAATACATCGTGAATGTTAACATACATGTGGAAGAGGAATTATTACGATTAATATGCGTTGACCCTACGATAAGTATCAGTCCCCTGTCGATATGACTAGGCATATCGAGGACAAGCGTATGGAGAATCCTTAAAAAAGAAGGCATTCATCCTTATCACTTCCGTAATGCTCAACATTTAGGAGATGTGGACCATCGTACCAGATCAGTTTTTTGTAACTGGATAATTTCACAGCAAAGAAGTGATGTCAATTTTATGAGGAGACTATTGTGGACAGATGAAGCTACTTTCACCAGGGCGAGTATAACAAATTAAAGAAACCTCCATGTTTGGGCCGTCGAAAACCCACACATCTTAAGGGAGACAACTTTCCAGTTGACGTGGAAAATTATCCACGGTGGATGGGCAGATGAGGTCCTGTAGCCTGGCCGCTAAGGTGCCCTGATCTTACGCCCCTAGATTTTTAATTCTGACATCAAGAATTTTCGCTGCTACAGCAGAAATAAGAGGCAACCCTGAACAATTACGTCTGACAACAACAAGTGCGATCAGGAGAGCCTTTGTTTTGTTTACTAGAGGGTGGAGGGCATTTCGAACATATCATTTAATAAGAAATGTTTAATAATTTGTAATACGAATTATTTTTATTGATTATTAATAAAACAGTATTATTTCATAACTCTTTGACTTTAATTTAAACTTCAAGTAATTTTTATTTAATTTCTCTACCTCCTTTAAGTTTATTTGGCGCGGTATTTTTAAGAGTTAGGTAGCAGATTTGTAGATATTATGCTGTAGATTAATAATAATAAATAAAATAATTATGTTATTAGGACATTTTCTCGACTTACAGTTATTTTTTTTTAAAAAGTAGAGGTTTTAAAAAATTTTATTTTCCCATAATTTTTTATATTCTTTAAAACAAACCTGGCTAAGTGTGCAAACTAGCAAATAAAGTGACTCATAAGCTTTCAAAAACCGCAAACAGAATTAAACTTGAGCCCATAACTTGGGAGATATGATGAAAAATGTGAAAAGGAGTTACCAACATTACTCAAAAAATTGAAAACTTAATAACTTGCAAAGTTTTACATTTTAGACCCCACTTTAAAGGATTTTTTGTGATGTTTTTACATAAATATTGAGTTTTCCGGCATATTACTTGCCAACGAAACACATTGTATATCGAATTGCAGCTTGTACAGAATTTTAATTGAAATTAATAAAATTTAAATTCACAATTTTGCATTTTACCTAGTAAATTGATTTTTATTCTCAAACATCGTTAAGCGGGCCTCAGACGATACATATCTATTGCCAATATTTCAGTATTGGCAATACTATTGAACATGTGAGTACACTAATTGAAGGATTGTCAATATACAAAATATTGTGGCGATGGTTTGATGAAAACCAAAATATTTTTAATATTGATATAATATTTACAATATTATTGATCTTCTGAGATACTTTATTGACAAAATACCGATGCAAAGAGCTGTAAAAATTTGAATTTGGTGCACATAACCAAGAAAACGAAATAATTACCTGTCATGGAGTATTGCATTTATACAAATATACATATAAAATTAAATATATGTAATTGGCCTGTTATAAAATACAATATATCGAAATAAATGTGATGCAATTAACAATAACTTGGCAAATATATACGTATACTACATGGTGCGGTATGAAATTCACTGATAGCACAAGTAATACCTCAATGGACAACAGGAATACACCAGAAACCCTTGATAATCAAGAAGCGTTAATTAGCTTTGTTTATACATATATAGAACTTCCAGTATTGTGTTATGTTTACATGGAAAGATTACACCAACCGAGGAAAAAAAATCTGGCATACAATAAAAAAAGGTTCAACACCCTAGACCATATTATTTCCTTTTTAATTTTTTTTTTCATTGATAATGCCCAAATAATCGCTACACAAGCTTTACTTTTGTAACATGGTTTGACGTTTAAGTGTATTGCCAATAATATTGATCGTCTGAGTCAATTGATATTTGCCAATAGTTTTTTTTCTATATTGACAATATTATATTAGCAATACTTATTGATCATTTGAGGCCCGCTAAGGCCCATTGTACATTTCAGCTAAGCTAAGCGAGAAACGTAGTTTATATTAGCATAGTTTAGACCGCTTAGCTCACTCCGTTGCACATTTCAGCTAGTTACATCGCTCACACATAGATTGATTTTTCTACATATTTCATTTATTATGATTTATGACAGGATACCTAATATAACTAAGTAGCCTACGAGTTAATAATAAAATATACAAAAACATCAGTGTATGTGTGAGCGATGTTAGCTGACATAGCAAGGCGAAGACAACTCGAGCTAAGATAGTTTGCATCGCTCTAAACAAAAACCATAGCTCGTATAGTTTAGCTCAAGTGTGCAACGTTCCATTAAATCTCTTTATTTACAACCGAAAGCAACGCACATAGCCCACATCGCGTAGCTTAGCTTAGCTGAAATGTGCAGCGGGCCTTAGGCTTCGTGTTTTTTTTTTAAATTTCTTTTCGTAGATTACTAGATTAGCATTGGTAAAGTAATAAAACTAATCTAGTAATCTACTAAATGATATTTATAATTTATAAAAGCACGGAGCCTGACGATGTTTGAGAATAAAAATCAGCTTACTAAAACGTAAAATTGTGAATTAAAATTTTATTAACTTCAATTAACATTGTGAGCTCCAATTCGATATATTTAATTTAAAATTAATTATATTTATCAATAAAAATGTTCATTTAAATTGAAAATAAAGACAACACAAAATAATGCATTTCAAAATCCCATATGATTTTGTTAACGTTTCATAGGAAAATAAAAATCTTTATTCCCCTCTTTATAATGGGGTTTTGACTTTTTTAGGCTGATGTCACAGCTATTTATGTAGTGGCATTGTCCTATGATTCTATGATGGTATGATTTTAGATGATATGGTCGTACGATTATGGTATGATTGTAAGACTTTACGTACCATTAGTATTAGCCGCCTTTGACGGTATATCAATCAAATTCCAATTACAACACGCGACATTTAAAAGTACAGCCCAAATTATCATTTAGTATTGTAGCTACTATCTTTATTTTTAAGAAAATAATAAACGGAAATAACTACCGTTTGGTTTTCGGTAAAAAAAATCATAAATATTTAGTGAACAAAAAAAATGTCTGTTACACACCACCAATTCTCAATTGTAATTACCGCGGAAATTTTTAAGAATACAATAAACAAATTAAAAATATATTCTTTCTTTTTGTATAAATATTTAGCGAAATGTAAATAGATATTATTTTTAACCATCAACAGAAATTATTGAGTTTTTTGAAAATCCTTACCATCCTAAGACATTTGAGTTGCCTTAGACTTTCACGTAGTCGGTTGTATATATTTTTTTCTGCAATTTTTATTTTTTTATTTTAAATTTAAATTTCCAAATTTGAGGAAATAAAATTCCCAGGGTGAACCAAAACTAAGCCAAGCAATAGTGGCGGCCTGGAAATATTAATATTACCTTGTGTTATTTGTTGTGTGGCAAAATGGGTTAAGTATTGGCAGTTCAGCAAGAAATAATAGCAGCAGCCACAGATCCATTCAGTGAGAGATACTGTTTACAACCCGGTACAAGGTATAAAATCCACCATAAATTATCGTTTGGGTTTGCTAGTTCCTCCATCGAAAACCTCTCCAGATGGGGAATTGGGTAACGCCCGCCAACCCCAAGAAAATCAAATACTCGAGTTGGACGAAAACTAACCAGCAAAATTCAGAAGCGTTTGATTTTGTATAGGTTATTCGCAAATATTTTGGTATGCTCTATTGAAAATGAGCAAAAGCTCAAAATAGAGTGTACCTAAAGTTTAGAAAATTTTTAAGTGTGTATAAATAAATAAATAACAATAAAATCTGAGTGAATATAATTAAAACAAGAATCTAAATGATTTCATTACGAAATGCAATAAGAAACGAAAAAAACATCCGAAAATTTTAGTAACGTTCCGTTGCGAAAATTTTCGTAATCTGGATTTCAAGAATACCATTTTAGGAACTAACATTTTCATCTTCTCGCTCGAAATTTTATTATTTGGTTTTTTCCTCTCTTCGTTATATTCATAATGGTTTCAAGAATACTAAATTATGATTTCACCATTGCTAATACTAAAATAGCATTACGAAAATTTTGGGTTACGAAAATTTTCGTAATGGTTCAAGAATAGCACCCCTGATAAGTTTTCAAAATTAATAATTAATTTTCCAACTTTCCATGTTGCACGTAAATTTTTTTAACTAAAAATATTATTGGATTTTGAATACCACATACACAGCGGGTATTCACAAATACATGGCATTATTGTTGTAAATGGTCAAATAAAATGCGCCTTAGTAACCAATGTTTGATTGTTTTATATAGAGGTTTTTCTTTTATATAAAACGGAACTCATTTTGGAAATAATTTTCATTATGCTTTTGATAATGATCCCGAATTACGATTGAAAACTCACGCTTACAGTCAGTCAAGTAAGAGCGTGGTCGTCATTACCGACAGGTAATGAAAGATTTCGCTCTAATTCCTTTGCGAGCCGATAGAGGGAAGCTTTGTCCTTGATGCATTGTCAACAAAGATTCAGTTGTCGTTGATCTTTTGAAAGAGAATCACGTTAAGCGCCATGAGTGCTAAATACGCGTCGCTACGAGGCTGTGTTCCTTTGCACCCACCCGAAAGGTCCCAAAATGTCGCAATCAGCGGCTGCTAAATATATGAGAAAGTCGAAGGCATTTGTACATAAGTGGGTACAGCGATATAAAGTGGCTAAAAATGTCGATGATTTACCAGAACGTGGCTCGATAGGAAAAGTGGACAAAAAAGATGAAAAAAGAATAGTGAATCTGTTTTCGCGGAATCCTGGTTTAACACTGCGGCAAGGACAAGCAAAATTAAAGGCAAAAGGTTTAGATATATCCTACGAAACTATCCGAACCCATCTCCGTACTCATGATCTGAAATAGCGCAACACAATGAAGAAGCCTCTGTTGACTGGAAAACATGTGAAAAAGCGATTCGCTTGGGCGCATGAGAATATCGATAGAGATTTTGAAAATGTCATTTTTACTGATGAATGTTCTGTATGGGCACGTTGTGTCCTCACGCGAGCCTGGTCAACTTCCACCAATAGGCTTGTTCAGCGGACCGTAAAACACGGAATAAAGGTGCATCTTTGGGGCTGCTTCTCAAAGCAGGGATTCGGCACTTTGTACCTCTTTACCGACAACCTAAATGCCGAAAAAATGATTAAAATCTACAAAAAGGCTTTACTGCCATCTGCCAAACGTTGGTTCATCAGCAAAAATGAAGATTGGATTCTGCAAGAGGACAACGATCCTAAACACCTCAGCAAGCTCTGTACTGAGTGGAAGACTCAATCTGGCATCGTTACATTGGATTGGCCGTCGCAGTCGCCTGATGCAAACCCTATTGAAAATGTGTGGGCATATATTAAACAGAAACTTCGTGGAAGACGCACACACACTTTGAAGCAGCTATCTTGCGATCTGGAGATCGTTGCCACTAGAATACGCCGTCAAATTAGTAGAAAGCATGCCTCGGAGATGTCAGGCAATTATCGACGCCGATGGTGACTGGACACAATATTAACCGAATTGCATCATCGTTTGTAATGTGTACAATATATTTATAAATATGAAAGTTTCACCAAATTTAATAAATTACCAAAATTTATAAATTAACCCGACCACGCTCTTACTTGACTGACTGTAAATATGCAACAATAAAGAGCCCTATACCAACAAAATAATTTTGTTTTAAAGGGAACATTAATTTTGTAAATTTTTAGTAAACCATAAATTCGTGGTGTAATCGGATAATTAATTTTTAAAGATAATTTAATTTGATTACCAATTAAATTTTTATTTTTTAATTCGTCATTAATTTTGTTAAATTTTAGATTAATTTTGTGTGCACGGGTCGTTCTGTATAATTTCATATGTGTCCGTATCCTTAAGTACTCGTAACTCAGTCATTTTTTGTTTGTAAATGCTTTTTTCAATCAAAACTGTTTTCTTAACTTTGCCTCTTGAACTTATTCGTAATATTTTTGACTTTAAGTATCACTAAATCATTTTTTGAAATTTTTGGATTTTTTCATATAACACTCTTCTGGTATGTCAAAATTTGTCAGGTTAATTACATTTTTCTTTTCAGATACAAATTCCAATTTATTAATTTTGAAATTTTGTTGTTTAAAATTTCTTTTTTACTATAATGTATAATATTCATATCTCTATATACTGCTTTATCAAATCGTTTATAAATTTCGTCGTTTAATACACAACACAACAAAATCACTTACCTCCTTTTTCAATTTTTGTAACGTAAAATTACAAATTTTTACTTCTAATGCTAGAAATTTATTTAGAAAAATATTCTTGGAACGGATGACTTTATTGCTCCAATGATTCGAAACATTTTCCTTTCTGGAGAATAAATCTCGGTAAAATATTTTTTCTCCGATCGTAGGAAAAAATATATCTTTCCGTTGTTTTTTCGAAACGAAAAGCTCATGATTCCAGTATGTTGTATTTGTTGCTAAGCAACAACCAACAAGTAATAATAGTACGAGAATATTTTTGTGGCCTAGCCCGAGAATATATTCCCGTATGGATTTTTAATTGTTTAGAAGAAATAAAAGTTACACTTATAAGGTCAAACGTATTTATTTATTTTAATTTAACAGTATACATAATAATCAATTTTTATTTGATAAATCTATGCCAAACTAATTATGTGTTAGGTATAGGAGTTTAATTTTACTTATTTGTAATATTAACAGTTATCGTACAATTAGTACAATTATTGAACATTGGTGGATTAGTAGTATCGCATCCCAGCATTGTCGTTGATATATTGCTATTAAAATCATTAACATTATTTGCATCGGCTGTTTCATTATCCGTTGTATCGAAAATCTTATGAGCAACTTCAATTTTATTGATAATGGATTCATCGATGTACCCTTCAGCAACAGTCGATGACTTCCATGCTCCAAATCTTTTTAAGCATGTTAAATCTGCGCCATTATCAACTAAAATTGTCGCAGATGAACGGCGGAAACAGTGCCCTGTGTATTGTTTTGCGTCTGGCAATTTTAAAAAAGTAGCAACAATTTGTGGCATTTTGCCAAACTGATGTATGCCAACTGCTTGTTTGAAACCTTTACCATTTATGTATTTAAAAAAAAAAACGCAAAGAATTGAAATCTTTTGGACGCGAAGCTATATATTTTCTGTAATATTTTAAATAAGTTTCGTTTACAATAAATGATCGTGGTTTATTTGTCTTGTTATTCGGGATTTTAACTAAAAGTTTAGATCCCAAATCACTAATGTCAGTAATTTCCATGCGGGCTAGTTCATCCCGTCGACAAGCACCAGCGATTCCAAAAATTAACGCAACCTACAAAAAACAATCATAATATTACACAAACAAAAATATTGCAGTGTGAATTGTATTTTATCCGAAAACATATTTGAATTTATTGTGTAAATACAAATAATAATCGTTTTAAATACCTACATGCTTACTTTAGTAACTAGGAACGAATCATCTGAAGCTTCCAAAATGAATTGTTGAACATATTCCATTGTTAATATTTTAGATTTCTTCGCTTTATATCCGTCGGATTTGCGTTTCAAGCAGACACGTAATTTTTGGTATTTTGCAATATCCACATTATTTTTAACCACTAGCATCGACCTGATCATTGAGTAGTTTGACCATAATGTGGATGATTTCAATTTTGTAGATAAATCAGCGAAATAACTCAGAATGACGTTTTCCGATAATGATTTGATGTGTTTAGATTGACGATAATCCATAAAGCGTTTATAAGCATTTTCGTATTTTTCCTTCGATTTTTGCGGGAGTAAATCACATGTAGCTGAATTAGCTGCTTCCACTATATCCGGCGGGGTACAAGCTAAGGATAATTCGCTTTCATTGTCCATATCCCTTAAATTTCGTTCACACGTTTTTTATAAATCAAATAGGTACACAAACTTGACTGGGAAATATTGAAACATTACTTCGAAAATCATGGTAATGTTGCAGAATATGTGCGAAAATTGCGTGCGGATTTCGGAAGAAACGAAGCGCCGGGAGCTCCATTTGTGCGTTATTTTGTGAAAAAAGTTAAAGAAAAAGGCTTGCTAATTAATAAACCAACACGAGCCAAGCAGCCAAACAAGCGTACACCCGAAAATGTTGATGCTGTATCCGAGAATGTGCGTGAGTCGCCAGGAACGTCAACTCGTCATCGTGCTCAAGAATTGAACATTTCGCGTACAACATTGCGACGAATTCTGCATAAAGAATGAGAAGTAATTATTGGGAACAATTTTCTAAAAAATTCCTAGAAATGTACCGTTTTGCAAATTTGCAAATGTGGTCTACTTTAAGCTTAGTCCAAGCTATCTAATCTTGACTTTAAACTAATATTCGAACGCTTCATAATCGTGAGTAATATCGTGAGCCCCAAAAAACTACGGGCCGCGGGAACGAACATTTTTAAAGTTGTAATTCTATATCAACCAATTAGAATTTATAATGTTTACACAACATTTTAAGTGCGCAGGCCAACATTTTGAAGCTCTTACTAAAAATAAGTAAGTCTCATAAGTTTTATGTGCTAAAAATCAATTTTTTTGTTAAATCTCAATGCCTAATGAAAATCGTATACGTAATAAACCAAAACTTTGCCTAATTTTTCTGCTAGGAATTGTCGACGCAATGTCTGCATTGTCGACAATGTCTGCATTGTCGACGTCATTCTTTGAATTGTCTGCATACATTGTCTACACGGACTACGTGGAGACTACGCGGCCCAACACTGCGAATAGCTCGAAAGGCCGATTGTGTCGAAATTTTTTGTCATATAATTAAAAATTAATATATACATTATAATAAAAGAAGAAATAGAAATACATTTTTTCCGACAAAATTTGATCACATGCTACATACACAGGATTTATTAGCACGTATTTTCAATTTAATAAATTCAATGATTTTAAATATTGATTTCAATCAATTAAGTGACGGAAAATTAAATAAAAATTCGGCCTTTCGACCCAATCGGCTTTCCACACGTTCGACCATTCAACCCATTTCACATTTCGACATTCGGCCTTTCGATCCATTCGACCTTTAGACATTCGGCCTGTCAATATTTTCGGCCCTTCGACCTAATCGGCCATTAAACATTCAGCCTTTAGACACATTCGGGCTTTCGACACATTCGGCCTTTTGACATTCGGCCTTTGGACCCAGTCGGTCTTTCGGCGTTCGGCCTTTCGATATTCGGCCTTTCAACATCGAACGAAACATCTGACATCTGCGGGTACAGTATGGCTTTTCATAATATACTTTTATTAAGTTTGTGTGTTACTATAAAATATCAAAAAATATAGTCGGGTCGAAAATATTTTATAATAACAGTTTGATTTCTATAGTAACAAAAACAAAAAAAAAAATGACACAAAGCCTAACAAAATTTTGCAGGTTTCTATTGTTATTCTTATCATTCAAACGAAAACTGTAATGTAGTAAGTAAATCTCATCGTTGTTTGCAAAGCAAAAATTTCAATCGGACTATCCTAGACGTTTGCAAAAAAAAAAAAAAATACAAAAAAGTTATATTTAGAAAGTACACGTCACAATGACAAAATCTGCTCAATATTAAATTGTCTGTCAACGCACAACAAACAATTAGACTAAAATAGTTTGAAAATTATTTTTAAATTTTGTTTAGTTTGCTTTAGTTTTTTTTTATTTTTTGTATGTGAATGTTAAGGTTATGCGAGAGTTATTTTCACATTGCCAACAAGACGCAATCTTTATTTATAGTTTCATTATTTTCAATTAAAATAAAACTATAAATTGTAATGATTGATAATAAATTCGATGTTCTAGACAAAACAAAAACACATTACGAGTGTTTAGTAAATACGTCAGTTAAAATAATAGATTGTACTTTCATAATCTTATAGGAATATATGGGTCAGGTTTGTTACTGTACGGGTATGTAGTCATGTGAAATTTTATCAAATAGTTTTTACAATTTGTTGATCAAATAAAATTATTGTTGAAGAATACTGTTGTATATAGTAACGTTTACGCGATAAAAGCTTTAGAAGTTTATTAGAAATAGAATGAAAATTTATTAAGTTTCCGATAATCTCTCAATTCAACGGGAAGGGTATTAAAGACTTTCGAAGCAAGAAATAAAAATGAATATTGAAAGTTGGTCGTTGTAAATCTCTGAAGACATTTGAGGGCACGGCCCGCGGAAGGACCCATGGTTGTTGGGGCCCACGAGATTTTTTTTTATTAGTTCAAATTTAACATTAGTTAGTTCAGATTAAGCTTAAATGCAAATTTGCAGAACGGTACATCTCTAGGAAAATTTTAAGAAAAGGCGGTGGTCTAATATTTAGAAAAAGAACAAATCATTCCTGTTTCTATTAAATATGTTCGTAAGACATTCTCAACTATTTCCTCTCGGTTCTGACTCCAAAGAAATAAAAATGCCTTTAGGTTTAGGACCGATATTTAGATTTAGAAGACAATTAGCTAAACTCGTTTGAAATCATAGCTTTCGACATCAAACGACAACGATTTAATTGTTTGCTCGTATACATTTTGCGTAACTTCAAGTTTACCCGCTTTGCATTTAAAAAAGAAGGAAAACCCTTTACAGGATGTAATCGTATTACCGACATCTCAACAATGCCGTCTTTCAATATAATACATACAAACAAAACCATTTTGAAAGTATCTAGTATTCTATGATTTATATTGTTTTAGTTTTTTACGTGTATGTGTTATGAAACGAATTTACGCATCTATAGCTTTGAAATCCGGCCACCTAGAGATCTTAGCCATACCTTTCTTTTCTTATTTGATCAAGGTTCTATTAGTCTGTCTTTGTTTCATGAAAATCGGATGAGTACTTTTCGAATTACTATTTGTTAACAGATAGCAACAGCGAGATGATAAGGCATCTCTCTCGCTCTAGCGCTTTGCTTGAGTTGAGATGATTTTGATGCCTAAAATCAACCTTATACAAAAAAAATTGAATTTTTAACAGATAAACTTTTATTTTGCAAAAGGTTAAATTTGATTTACAATAGAGAGCTGATAGTAATCCGCTGGTGCAGCTTGCGATGTATCATTGTGAGGGTCATAAAAATGAAGAAGAAACTGGAAAAGTACATAAGCGCATCTGAAAATAAATTCTTGTTTCCCTCACTTGAGCCAAACCACAGTCTCTATAATCAATTAGCATTCGTTCGACTTTTTTTTTTTTTATTTTTTCTATATGTTACAAGTTTCCTTGATTATAAGTGCACTTTTACATTTTTAGCAAAATCTGCAATGTTTCTTAAAGAATCGTTGTGCAGAAATATATGAAAATAATTAGCATAACGCTATACATAATGTATTTTTTATTTTTATAATATTTTATAGTACAATAGTGATTATCTATTTTTATTTTTAACATGTATATTTTTTATATTCTTAATTCACTCACACAAATTTTTCGTTTATTAAATTTTTTAATATCTATTGTTGTCTTAAAGGGCTCATTTAAAAAGGTCATATTAATGGAAGTGTCTGGATAGATGGTAAAATAGCACGATATTATTTGTCATAGATTAAATTAAACTTTAAATTATATTGTTATCCGTAATATGTTTCATAGCCAATTTTTTAAATAATTTTAGACTCCTTTCAGTCCTTATGTGAGTTCGCAATCTATTGTATAACAGCAGACCCCGGAACAATACATTGTTATTAGAAGCGGATGTTGTAAGCTGAGGACCGCGCAGAAACGAAAGACGTCTTATATTATAATCATGTACATTACTCGTTCTAATTATCTCAAGATTATGTTTTATGAGGTTGTTAGCAATTTTATGCATCAAAGTAACCAATTACCTTTCAATTATTTTATAAAGGGGTAAAAAGTTGATGAATATAGTTACAGATCGCGTCCTTATTGTTACATTTAGAACACATTTCAAGGCCCACTTTTGCAAAATAAAAAGTTCTTTCAATTTGTTTTTTGTGGTTCCACTCCATATTGGATTCAAATACATTATATGGCTATACACATAAGCATAATATATACTATATTTATTAGTAGTTTCTGAGGTAGTATACTTTTTGATTTTTTTAAAATAAAGATATAAGGCGTAATTTTTTTTTTTGATAGAGTCCAAGTGCAGATCCCATTTTAATTTTGCATCTAAAATTAGACCTAAGTATGTATATGATCTGACTCGACCCAGAATTTCTCCGTTATAAGTTAGTTTATGTGAAAGTATGCAACCTTCTTCCAAATTTCTATTTTCAAAAATCAAGTACTTAGTTTTTTTAACATTAAGTAGCATTAAGTTGTTATTGAACCATACATTTAACTGATGCAAATCTCATTGCTTATCACTGAATAAATTTGACAAATTTTCTTTATTATAAACTATGGCAATATCATCAGCATATATCTGTACTTTTCCATGAATGTTTATCATCACCAGATCATTTATAAATATTTTGAATAGTGTTGGCCCTAATATGGAGCCCTGAGGAACTCCTAGGCTTACGATTTCTGTATCACTTTGATTTCTATTAATTTATACAAATTGTTTCCTTTTATTTAAATAGCTATCAAAAAATTGAATGTGTTCATCAGACATGCCTATTTTTTTAATTTCATCAACAATATTTTATGATTCATAGCATCAAATGCTAAATCCAAGAAAGGTACAGATACAAATTTTTTTTTATCAATTCCTATACTTAACTGATTTGTAAGGTGCAAACAAGCGGTATTTGTGTTAGCATTTCTTGTGAACTCAAATTGATTTGGTGATATTACGTAATTAGCTTCAAGAAACTGCTCTAGTCTTGAATTTATTACATTCTCAAATATTTTTGTCAACGAGTTTGGAATGGAGATTGGTCTGTAATTATTAATTTCTAAGTTTGAACCGCTTTTGTAAATTGGAAATACTTTAACGCATTTTAAAATTTCAGGAAAAGTTCGTTTACTTACACTCGTATTAATAAGTCGAGCCAATATATTTATTAACCTATTATAATACCTTATAACAAATTTATTTGATATACCATCGAATCCTGTGGCTGCCTTAGAATTTAAATTTTTAATTACATTCACAATTTCTCCAACAGTAACATTTTCCAGACAAAAGTTATGTGTGTTATTATATTGAATATAATCGAAAACTGATATATTTGGAAATCGCATATTTTTAAATAAATTAATAATATTGTTAATGAAATATTCATTAAATAAATTGGCATTTTCAGTTTCATTAGTTATAATTTTATCACCGACTTTCAATTAATATTTTTATTTCGAGGTTGCCTATTTAGTACGAACTGTGAAAGGTTTATTTGACTGATTCTCAAATAAGGTAAAAAAATATTTTTGCTCAGCCGTTTGAATCTTCTTCTTAACAAGTCTATAATAAAATTCATATTTTTGAGTACAATACTCAGAATTGGAATATCTTCTTTTTAATTTGTAAAATTTCTCCCTTAGCCTGATATGTTTAAATATATCTTCAGTCATCCACGGTTCAATACTATATATCTATTTTTCTGGTTTGATTGTAATTCAATTGTATTATTTTTACGAGATTGGTAAGATCATTGGTCAAAGATTCAAAGTTGCCAATACTAAAATACAGAAGCTTATGATTTGATATGGAAGTGTCTTCTAAGTAAAACTCATATTCTATAGAGTTAAGATCTGTGGCAATATGGTCAATAACAGTCGACCCTGTATTACTAACTCTTGTTGCATATTCTATTTCAGTTTTATTCAATAAAACATAGCCATGGCATGTAACAATCTTTTTATATTTCAGGATATCATCATCCGAGTTCATTAAGTTGATGTTGAAATCTCCAACAATAATACATTTAGGAAATTTTGAAATAACCATTTCAAACTTTTCCAAAAATAAATCTATACTACATTTTTGTGAACGATCAACCGCACACACATTAATATTTAAGTCCCGAATGTGAACCACAATAAAATGAGATTTATTATATTCTTCTTCATGTAAAAGTACTGTATTCCATTTTTCTTTAACAAATATAGAACAACCCCCATATTCATCTAACCTTACCGAATGAAATGAAATGTAATCACTTAAATTATAAAATTGATTATTAGAAACACTAAGCCACGTTTCAGTCAGCACTACAACATCTGCCCCTAAAGGTAGATTATGTAATAATGATTCAATCTCAGTTAATTTATTTCGTAAGCTTCGTACGTTACAATACAATATACTACCCCAAACTCTACACAATTATCGAATGTTGCATTGTAAACGCCCGTAAAATATCTATTACTATTTTTCCATCGTTCCATTTTATCTGTCAAATTAATCTTCATTTAAGAAAATGAAATTTACCCCAGTTTGACAACAAAACAGCGAAAAATACATTAAAAACAAAATTATTGTAAATAAAATATAAAAATATAATAACTTGCGTTTTAATTAAGTGATTATGTGATGTTATGTTATAAACCCTGCTAATCCAATTTTTCCAGTGTTGATAATTTTTCCAAATCTCCAGTATTGTTGATGATGATGACATCAGTGTTTTCGTTTTTTTTTTTTAAGAAAAATCTTATTGGTTTTGGTCCACAAAAATTTATAGTTGTTGGATTTTTTAAAGTCGAGTTCCTGACGAAAAAGATTTGCCTTATATGTTGTTAACTGCTCTCTCACAAAAAGTTGTTTAGTGTCCTCAACTTTATATCCAACTTTGTTGGCAAAAAGTTTCTTCCTCTCTTTGATTTTTGCGTTAATGTTTAATTTAGATGCTTCATCAACAAGAACCATTTTCAGAAAGAGTGAAGAAGAATTGCCATGTACATTATTTGTTGCCGTTTTGCTTATCCTTTTTCTACTAGAAGTATCAACTAGAGTAGTTTGGATTTGATTAATTTTCCCTTTTTGGTGAATTCATGTCCAGTACACTAAGAATATTATCAACAAGTTGCTGCGGTGATACATTGTTATTTGGTATTCCAATAATTATTAAGTTATTTCTAATTTCTTTATATTTTATGGTTTCCAACTCAGGTGAGCAAATGCTCTTCAAAAAGGATAGACGTGTTTTTTTCTATCCTCTTCAAAAATTTAATTTAATTTTATTTTTTATTTTTGTTTTATTTATGTAGTGTTATGTATATACAGTATATACATACGTATAGTATATACATTTTAATTATAATTATAATTTTAATTCTATTTAATTCAGTTTTTAGTGAAATTATAATTAAAGTGGAAGTGAAATAATTTAAAGTGTAATTTTGGAAAATGCAATCCACCGGGATGCATTTATCAGGCAGGATAAAGAAATCAAAATTATTGATTTCTTGATTAAGTGCATGATTTTAACTTTTGTGTAATTGTACATGGATTATAATTACTAAAATCTAATAATTGGATCATATTAAAATTAAATTTATTTGATTTTAACGTAAATTGACATATGTCGTAGTTAATTTCAAATTTTATTTTATTTTTACGCAAATGTGTTCTTGTGTTTTATGTTATGTACGATCGACACAAATACATAATACATTCTTGAAGCTCTATACATAGCAAAACCAACAAAATGTTTATACAGGGCGTCTCGTTCGCTCTTTACACAGATCCTATCAAGGAAATGTACTATATATTATTGGTTTTTGTCATATAATAGTTAAACAACAACAAAAACAGAGAAACATTTTTGTTGGTTTTGATATACATATGTAATATAATGAAAACATGATAAGTCTCCTACTACCCACATGGAAGATTGTAGAAAAATATTTGCTTTCCATGTGTGTTGGTGGTTTAGTATATAAGAATCTGTTATTTATTTTGGTGTTGTTTTTCTTCTTGTGTTTTTTTTTTCAATGAAACAACTATAGTGTTTTTAATAAAACATGATCTATACAAGCACAACGGAATTTTAGTGTTTTCGACTCAAATAGGATTCCTATACATACTTTGTATAATCGAATAAGTTTGAGTCGAATTGGAAACCGCCTTATACAATCCATATAAAATAGTTTGTTTAGGGCTGCGGTGGAATTCTTGGGTAAATCCGTCAAATTTGATAAATGCATTTACCTTTTTTTTATGGAGGCTAAACGAAATAAAAGATGGTAAACGTTTCACGTTTAGATACTTTATTCTTTATTGTTATAACAAATGAACGAGCATAAAATAGAAAAAATGCGTAATTTAACAAAAAACGAACACTAAAAATTCTACATTTACCGTAGTAAATGATTTACCCAAGAATTCGACCGCAGCCTAGGTATGATTTGTTTTTACAGGGTATTACAAAATGCATTAAATTGAATTAAATTAATTTAATTAATATTAAAAGATTATAATTTAACTAAACCATATAAATAAAATGCTAATTTGGAAAGGTTGATTTGAGGTGAGTTGTAATTTGGTTTGCAACACATAATGACGCATGCCAAATTTCGATTAAACGATTGTGAACAAAGTGAAATTATGTAAAAACATTTCGAGGCGCTGGATGTGTTGTACTTCGTTTTTGGTTTAATGGATTTTGTTGAGGTTTAGGTTGTGGTTTTCACACGCAAGCGTCAATATTACTTACAGTGAGTGACTTTAGTGTTCGGTTTTTCAATTTTCTTTGGGTTTCAAGGGCTTCTTGCTATTGAAGTAGAGAAAGTATGAGTTTTTCTTTTTCAAAAGTAAGAATTTTATTGATCATCAATAAAATTCGAATATTTTTATATCAAATAACATTATGAAGACATTGTTATTAACATTAAGGCAAAAGATGCAACTATTTTATCGTTACTTTAATATTCGGTCAAAATCAAAAAATCAGTTTTTAAAAGTAAAATATGTTAAATTATTATTTTGTGGGATATCCGTTCTGCTTCAAAACGTGAAGTCAGCGATTTGGCATATTCTCAACAATTTTTTTGCAATATTCTTGGCCATTTTCAGTTCATTCCCGTTTCAGCCTTATTTTTAAATCAGTTACTGAAATAATCGAAGTCTTGCGAATTCGGCGGTCTAGAGCATCCGATATATTTTCTATGAGGTTTAAGACAGGTGATTGGGGAGGTGTTTCTCTCACTTTGGGGCAATTATATAATAGCAATTCTCGAACCAAATAGAACTTATGTTTAGGATCAGTGTCCTGGTAAAATTTAAAAGGGGAAATATTCCCAGATTGTCGCCTTTTTTATAGATTTTGTTTTAGAATATCTAAATACATATTTTCATTCATGTTTTCATTAATAAAAACTAGCACCTGAACCGCATTAGCTGAAATACTTCCCCACACCATTACATGTCCACCACCATGCTTTACAGTTGGTGTAATATTTGACGCTTTGAGCTCCTCATTATATATACGCCACACCACAGTTGGTCCATCTGATCCAAATACGTTATATTTGCTCTCGTCCGCAAATATTACGTCGTTCCAGAAACTGGAATCTTTTCAATATATTCCTTGACAAACTGGATACGTTTTTTTCTGTTTCGCTCATTTATTAATGTTTTTTTCTGGCCAAGCGGGCCTTTAAAACCTTGCCGTTCTAATGTTCTGCGGATGGTTTGTGGATGTACTGCTTTTCCCAGTTCTTTCAACACCTCTGACGCAATTTTCGGCGCACTTAAACGTAGATTTTCTTAATATCAAACGTTCATCACGTTCTGTTAATTTTTTAGGTTGGCACTTTTGCTGCTCCAAAATTATCCTTCCTTCATTTTTATATTGCCGAACGATATCGCCAACTGTATTTTTTGTTATATTCGGAATTTCTGCAATTTACGCATACGTACGACCTTTAGTGTAAAGGCAAACTGTTAACTTTCGTTGCTCCAATGTTGATTTTTTTTCCTTTACGGCCCAATTTAAATTTTAAAAATAAAAAATATAAAAAAATAACTTTACAATACCACGGCCAACTGAGAACTACGTATTATTATAATAATTAACAAAATCCTTCAAAAAATCGAAATAGTCGAAATCGTATTATACAAATAAATGTGTAAATACATATACTGGAAAAACCGAATATTGGGGTAACGATGAAATAGTGGTATAATTGTTTTAACATTTTTATTACAATTCTTATTTATTTGTTTAATATGAAGTTATTCGATATTTATTGAAAATTGATCAAATTTTGATTTTTGAAAGGGAAAAATTAATGTTTTTGTTACTGTAATACCAAAAGGCTTTTGAAGCCTAGGTATGGTGGGGGGACCGAATATTGGGGTTACTCACTGTAAATGGTACACCGATTAATTTTGTAGGAGAATAATGTTTAAATTTCCTTTCATGGATTTGTTGTTTTACTTGCTTTGCATGCTTGATTTTGCAGGGTAATATGTCCATAAACGCAATTGAAGTTTTATGGGGTATTATAAGTAATAAATTTGGTATATTTTGATTTTGGTTTTTCTTAATTATGTCAACAAGATTAGTAAATTAAAACATTAATAATAATAATAATAATTTTCGATGTCCTGATTTAGATTTAAAGAATCCTGAGTTCTGGCATTGGATTACAGAGGAACGAGCATCTAATCATGTAGTTAAAATGTGCTATGTGCTAACCTGTTTATCATTTATCGTTTATTATTTATTGTACTAATAATTTGCTATCTATTAATCGCTTAGGAGACTACAATCGGGTTGAATCTGTCCCAACTTATATTCATATTCTATTCATCGGTTTTGGTATGTGTAAATGAGTGTACGATGTGTGCCCGTGAATACTGAAGATCCTGGGGGTCTATTTGGGAGTTCTTCGATGTGTTGGATTCCTCGATGTGGTCGAGTCTTCGATGTGTTGGATTCCTATTTGAATTGAATCAGATTCATTCGTTTCTTATTTAAGTCAAATATGAATCTTGTACGTCGCGGACTCGATCGCGTTCGAGCCGAGTTACCAAGTGGCCCCCCTGTTATAATAATTGTTCATTTAAGTAATAAAATTTGGTGTTATGGTGTTTTATTAATTAAATTTAGTAATTTTTATATTAATTTTATTTGTTGATCCTTGATGTACTTATAGTACTTAATTGAATTATTGATAAGTCTAGGTGTTGTGGTGCTGTAACATTATCATTTAAATCATTTTATATAAATTTTATAAAAATAATTGGATCTATAATTTTGTATTTTCTTTTTCTGGTTCGGTAGGAAATAGATGATAAGTTTTAAGTTAATTTTTATGTTTAAATGGTTTTTAATGTTTATGTTAATTCTTGTTGCAGTACGTAATAATTAATTAATTAAATATAAAAGGACCATGAATAAGGAAATAAGTGTTGTTATTTTATATTTTTCTTAAATATTTTAGCAGGTAAATGAATGATAAGCGGACAGGGGTGAAATTACAACATTAATAATAATCTTTTTAAGTCCTGTTATAAATTTAGGGAGTCATGAGTATCCGGCCCTTGATTCCAGAGATATCATCATCTAATAATGTAGTTAGATTTTGCTGTCTTATGCTAATCTTATTATATATTGTACTAATTATTTACTAAACCTATAAATTGCTAATTAGTTTAATTTTATTGTTAAATATTTATTTTTTATTTTTAAATATGGTTGTAAGTATATAGGGATTAATTTATAATTTGTTTCAGGGAAGTTAATTTAATTTTAACTTAACTAATTTATTAGTTTTAATGTGTAATATATCGTATTTTGTTCATTAATGTATATTAATTAATTTAGTTTAAAGAATATTTAAAGGGGTCTCTTCCTTAATATGTTAATAAATAATCCAATTTTCAGAATATAACATAGTTCCAGAATTAATCATTATTATAGGGATTAAATTAATCCTGAGTTTCAGAATTAAATTTTAGCTTGAATCAAACCTCCAGGATCAACAAGTAGTAAATAAGCTGAAGTTTAGAAATTGTGTTGTCCTGTGCTAACTATTTTACTATATAATTACTAACAATTTACTAACTATCGGCTATACCTAGGTGTCTGTAACCGGGCCGATTCTGTCACTTCTAACTATCCTATCCTATCCTTCGGCTTTGTTATGTGTGAAAGAGTGCACGGTGGGACCCGGCCAGGGGTGGACATGATCCTCTCACATTTATGTGATATCGCGGGTGGTTGTGCTCTCCTTGTTGTAATGGTGCTTAGGTATCTTCAGTAGGGAAAGTATTCACCTGTGTTATAAAGTTGGTGTGCCAGTTTAATGACCACATCATTAACACGGGATTTCTTGCTTCATAAGCTTGGCCGTGCATTCATATCAATCAATCAATCAATCAATTTTATGGTTTCCAACTCAGTTTCCAATCTTGATATTTTTTGTTCGTTTAGTTTGTGATCATATGATTTAGCTTCAATTTTTAGTATCAAGTTTTCTTGTTGAAGCTCTTTTATATTAGTTTCATTGGTTGTGACTCTAGAGTCCAATTTAATAGCGCTTCCTGCATTACATCAAACATTTTTCCTGGTTATTTACAGTGTTCAAAATACCTTGAAGTTGAACTGCAAGGGAAGTGATTGTCTCCCTAACAGCATTCGTATTAGACAACCCAGCATTCATTGTTGCAGATGTTTCAAGCGATTGACCGGTAGAACCAGTTGCAGGAGAGGACGTCACAGCTCTAGTAGGTAGAGTGTCGTCGACATTTGGTTTCACTTCACCTCGGCATTCAGCACTACAACTCCACTTAGGAAAACTTGCTAGTCGGGTAATATGCTGTCCATAGATGTTTTTACATTGTGGATGGAATTTTTTTTTACATTCATCACACTCGAAATAGCTTTGTTGCAATGTAATATTTTCTTGACATCCATTGCACTTGTTATTGACATTTATTTTCTGACGTAGTTGCATGTTAATATACGGCATTATAAATTAATGGATTTTTACCAAAAAAGGATTAACAATCTTTACAATCAAATCATCAATTATCATTTAAACTATCAATATATCAAATTCTACAATTTATTTTTAATTTAATTTTTATAGAAGCGTATTTTTTCTTAATCACAGTAACAGCGCCACCTTCACGCAAAAGACTTTCACGCTTTTAGTTTCTCATTTAGCGGATCTTTTGATTACCAGTAAATGGTAAATTACAGGTTTATGGAAAATGTAAATACCAAGTTAATTTTGCAACTAGTGATGGTGTTTTTTTTTTGGCTTGTTTTTGGTGGGGTTCTCCTGATTTTGGAAATCCTTGCTTCCCGATTTCTTAAAATTTTTCGAGATTCTTGGAGTTTATCATGGAAATGAGATGCGTGATGTTTGGGACTTAATTAGTGATTCGGTAAATTTGGTGGTGTTAGGAAACAGCAAGGTTATTCGAATTTTTCGAGATTATTTGATTATGTTTGAGACTGTAGTAGGGTGTATTTGATACTTCAACGTTCCTCGTGAATTTTAAAGCCTATTCGAAGAATATGATTTTTCGATATTTAAGATTCGAGGGTTCTATTGTATATTTATTGCAAATCCTTCTGTTGAGCTATGCCTTAGCTTGCTTAGTAGAATTAGTAACATTTAGTTACTTGACAAATAATTCCATATTTAAACGAATTTTCGGAATTTTTCAAATTTTTTTTGGGTTTTCTAGATTTTTCCAGTCTTTGCCATATTATTCATTAATATCCGGATTTTTTGAATCGATATTCACATTATATAGAGATGTTTCGAATTTTTCTGGGGTAATCGAGATTATTCCGCGGTTTACTCTAGATTTCTTATATTTTTCCACCTTCCTAGGATTATTCGAGATTTTGAAAGATTTTCGAATTTATTCGAATTTTGTAAGTCAATGTTCTGCGCTAAGCTTGGAGTTGTAAGAACTTGCAGAGTTACACATATAACTCTAAATGGTGATATTTAAAATAGTTGTTGAGATTATGCAAAAATTTCGATATTTCTCTGGTATTTCGAATAACCGAAATTATTCAAGAATGTCCAGGTTATTTACGTTCTATATGGCGGTGATTAGCACGTATAGGACTATCTTTGGTTTTACATACTTACGGATAATTTGATATTTGAGAACTTTCAAAAATATTCAAAATACATTGAAATTCGACATTTTTGAGATTATTTCGAAATTCGATGGCCCGAATATGTCCTGAAAGTTAAATCTGAGTAAACTAATTGGTTTTCTTACACATCGAAAGCTCGAAAAAGGAAACACATTTTGGATGAAGGTTACTTACATAGAGAACAAATATTCTGAACTTTTTCCAAAATATGCCTTTGGTACTATCAAATTTCTGAGTAAAATGATTTGAGTTGAAAGACAGAATTTATGGAAAGGCATAAAAATTACCGAGAAAGTATAAATAAATTATCAAGCTTAAACCTAATTGAGAACAAATACCCTCAATTAATCCCAGAATACCACCTTCCGTTATAAAGAGTGTCGCAAAACTAACGCAAGATTTGAATTTGCCGCCATTTGTGCAGTAAATTGTTGCCAACCCTGAATAAAAACAATTTGACAGCTGAGAGTTTAGGGTTAGTTAAAATGGAGCGTTCAAAATAATGAAAGTTTGGCGGCCACAGTTCGAAAATTGCATAGCAAAATATGGTCGGAATAGGGTTTTAACTTCGTCAACTGTGAAGAGATTAATTGAAAAATTCAGGGATCAGTTGTTGACGCTAAAAAGACTGGTCGTCCAAAAACAAGCCGTTCAAATGTCAATATCGAAGCAGTGCCTGAGAGGCACGTATAAGCGTATATTCACAAAAGATCTGTGTCTCCATCCCTACAAAATTCAATTAACACAACGACTGAAGCCTAATGACCATGCACAGTGGAGAGAGTTCGTTGTGATTGTCGAAAAACAAATGCATCCCCAACGTGTCACTGTTTGGTGCGGATTTTTGGCTGGAAACATCATTGGACCATACTTTTTTGAAAATGAGGCTGGTCAGTGACTGTTACTGATGCTCGATATTGCGACATGATAACACAGTTCTTTCTGCCGAAATTGGACAATATTGATGTGACCAATATGTGGTTTCAAACAATTCAATTACTGCATGAAACATTTCCTGGTCGTGTACTCTCTCGTTTCGTTAATCAGAATTGGCGCCTTAGATCGTGTGATAACACGATTAGATTTCTTTTTATAGGGTTATTTCAAGTCAAAGATCTATGTCAACAAGTCCACAACCACCCGTACATTACAAAAGGAAATTAAACGTAGCATCAACGTAATTCAGCCACATTTATACAGAATGGTCATGGAAAATTTCAACAAAAGAGTGCGTATGTGCCAGCAAAGCCGTGGAGCCCATTTGCCCGATGTAAGACTAAAGACTAAAAATTGTGTTTTCTATTTAATTCAAATCTTGCGTTAATTTTGGAACACTCTTTAATATCAAATTTGAAAGTTACAAGGTTTGGTTTGAAAAGTTCTTAAAATTAAAAGCTCTTAATAATTTACATTGAGCACAAATATTCTAAATCCTATCCAAAGTTCCGTCATCCCGTGTAATCTCAAATTTCGAAGCAAAATGGTTAGTTTAAAAAGCTTCGATAAGTGAAAGCTCTCAAAACTAACGCTCTTGACAATTTTTTCAAAACATAATTTATGCTCATACAACATTTTATCAAAACCCTCAAATTACTAAAAAGCTCAAAAATGATAATTTTAAACCCAAAAAAGTATGGATTATTTGTCAAGCTTAAAGCTTATTGAAAACAAATATTCTAAATTTATTCCAAAATCCCACCAACTAACAAATTTCCGAATAAAAAGTAAATTATTTGGGTGAAAAAGCTTCGATACGTGAAAGCTCCTAAAACTAAAAGTTTGACATTTTTTGCAAATACATAATTTATGTTCATAAAACCTTTTTACAAAAAATTCTAATTATGAAAAGGCTCACAAACGTTAAGTTCAAACCAAAAACGTATAGATTAGTTATCAAGCTTAAAGCTCATTGAAAACAAACATTCTAAATTTATCCTAAAATTTCGTTACAAAGAGTAACAGAATTTTCCCATAAATTGTTTAAAAAGTTTCGATCAGTGAAAGCTCTTAAAACTAAAAGCTTTTGAAACTTTTTGCAAATACTTATTTTTTGCACATAAAACGTTGTAACAAAAACCTAACATTATTAAAAGACTCAGAAATGTTAAGTTTAAACCTAAATACATAGTATAAATAAATTATTTAAGCTTAAAGCTCATTGAATACAAATATTCTAAATTTATCCGAAAATACCAACCTTCCTTTGTAATATCAAATTATAGAATTAAAAGGTTTCGTTTGAAAACCTCTTAAAACTAAAAGCTTTTAATGATTGATGATTAACTTTGAGAACAAATATTCTAAATTTTAGCCAAAATTCCGTCACCCTTTGTGAAGTCATATTACTGAGTAAAATGGTTTGGTTAAAAAAAGCTTTGATAATTAAAAGCTTTTTATCGAAAACCTAGAAGTATGAAAAAGGTTCAACGTTAAAAGTTAATTTAAAACCCAAACTTGTTTAAATTAAATATCAAACTTAAAACTAAATGACAATTACCAAATACATATTTTATGCTTATACAATTTTTTAACAAAACTTACGGACAATTCGATTGAAAATTCGAAATTCTTGTAATTTTTTAAATTATATTCGTAATTTGTGATGCTTTAACGATATATTTAGAAATCGTCAGAGCATTGAGTTGCAAGATTTTTCGTGTCATCGACTCTCGGAATCAGATACTTTTAAATAAGTTTTTCACTAAAAGTTTTTCTTGTTCATATAGGTACAAGAAGCATTTTTAGGGTCCAAAAAATTTTTGCGGGGACCGAAATTTGTAGTTACGCCACTGGTCACGAAGTAGATAAATGCGGCGCATTAAGAATGATTCTTAAAATATGTATTTGTATTTTAATTAGTGGATAAATTCTAGCATAGTAAGTATACCACCTCAACACACTAATCCATACGACAACTTCGACTCCAAAAGAATAAAATAAGTAGTTCTTAAAACGGTTACTGGACTGATGCCAGATAAATATAAAGAATATCAATGTGGTTTTTCCAATGCATCGAATTATCAATGGTTGGACCGAGAAATTTGAAAGATTGAACGAATTCAATTTTAAAGTTAGCGTCAATACAAGCAGCTGGATCACAATTCACATCATGATAAATAATTATCGGATCTACCCTTGCTTTTAGTACCCAAAAACAGAATGAGCAAGACACCACTTGTTACGGCCACCGTAATGGAAATAAACCAACGGACCTTATTTGAATTAACGAATATTATTTGAATTATATAACTATTAAATTTGAATTATATAACTATTAATTAGTGCCATCTGTATTTCTGTAGTATTACTAAAATATTATTTCTCTTTTATGTGAACTAATGCCATCTAGGAATGGACATTTCTACTATTAAGAAACCGAACGCATTAATCGCTGTCAAGTAAGAAAATGTAATAAAAAACGTTTAATCGCACTAGAACTTTTGTACAAACAAGACGTGTTTTATTTTCGTTACCAAAATATATTTTTGTTCATTAGAAGCGCAAACACCACTTCTTTAGAAGGCATAAATCTGATTCCATAAGTTTTTTGTGTTACGAATAGCGTGCTTATAGAGAAACACCAGGTCGTCAGCGAAAGCTATCAACTCAGAATTAAAGTCAATATAAAAAATAGAATTTAAGTGAATTAAAAAAAAACAAAGGATCTAGTACTGAATCCTGCGGAACACCATCATTAATCATCAATGATATGAGGGGCGCTCAATGTTTGGTACAATTATGGCCTATCTGGCTGCATACGTCACTACGTAACTTTATCTTTAGTATTTAGCCCCTTATAAGTTAAGGCTTCAACATTAAACATGGATATATCTTAAAAGAATGATGCTACATTTTATACGCCATTTACACTTTGTCTGGTTAGCTACATTTTAATCAAGAAACGAACCTAAATATTACGGGCTGAGATTTCGGGCTAGCTTCACTGACTTTTTTTCTAAAGGAACAGTATGCAATAATTCTGTATTAGGTAACACAAGCTCGGCTAGAATATTTCATACTAGGTTTACCTACAAATGCAGTTTCGACAGGTTTGAGTTGACTAACCCTGTTAGATGTAAATTTCCCGAATAGCTCTATACTAGTACGTATCCATTTTCATATAAGAACGTACCCACAAAGTGGAGTAATCGTAATGTTACATGCAAATAATTTAAAATTTATTTAAATTAAAACCTTAAGTACATTAGTTTTCCACTCTTGACATTTATTTGAAAAATATTCCCCAATTTATTTTAATTATACAAATAGTAATTTCCCATAAATGAGTTTTATTAAAAAAATATATTTATCACAGGTTCCAGACACAGTCTTAAGAGGAAGATTGAAAATCAACTTTTATAAATAAACCTTATAACTATGTATCCTAATACAATATTATTTTTTTTTAAATTTCCAGAAATTACATTCCAATGGCACCAATCCCAGTAGACATAAGTTTCAATATTGAAAAACCAGCCGCCCAAAATGATGATGAAACACCCAAATCAATACTCACCGAATATGAAATGAACACCTTAGTGAAAGAAAATATAACACCAGTACAAAATTATTCACCGCTGCATCGACAATTGATCACAATTTTAGGACCACTCCTATCTGTGATGTCAAGTGGAATGGTTACAGGCTACTCTGCCGTTGCACTGCCTCAGCTAATGCATCCAAATAGTACAATACATGTAAACCAAGAAGAGGCATCATGGATTGCATCTATAACAGCTTTACCAATGGCACCGGGTTGTTTCATTGGCGGTTTTCTAATGGAACAATACGGCCGGCGTACCACACACATGATCATATGTGTTCCAGTAATTTTAGGTTGGATTAGTATAACGATAGCTCAATCGTTACCGTTGATATTAGTTGGACGAGCAATCACAGGATTAGCAGTTGGTCTGCTCGGACCACCAGTATCGGTGTACATAGGTGAAACAACAGATCCAAAATATCGTGGCGTACTTTTAGGTGGAATATCATTATTCTTGTCGCTAGGCATTCTATTATGCCATATCTTCGGTACATTTTTTACCTGGAAACTTACAGCCGTATTGGCCACACCATTACCCCTGATTTGTTATATTATAATGCGATTTGTACCTGAAAGTCCGGCATGGTTATTGGGACGCGATCAACTCGAAAAGGCTGAAAAATCATTTAAATGGTTGCGCGGACATAGTGCAAATGCAAATGATGAGTTTCGTAAAATGGTCGAACGTCACGAGAGTGTTAAAAAGCAGAAGTTGAATGAGATAAAATTAAATTATTTCCAGGATTTGCGAATGAATTTATCAAAAATCGAATTTGTTCAGCCAATGATCATAATGTTGGTGTTTTTCGCAGGACTTCAATACTCGGGCGTGAATGCTGTCTCGTTTTATACTGTGAATATACTGCAGGATACTTTAAAGGATGGCATTAACGAGTACTTAGCTATGATAATTATAGACTTGATAAGACTGGCTATGTCAATGGTATCGATGTTGATGATGAAACGATATGGACGACGAACGCTTTCGATGTTAGGACTTAGTGGTACAACGGTGTCCCTATTAGTGCTATCATTATTTTTATACTTAATTGCTGAAGTGTGGACGAACTCAGATTTTACATTTCTACTGCCGCTGGTATGCCTTATTGCGTATATTTGCTTCACCAGCATTGGGGTAGTACCTTTACCTTGGATACTAATTGGTGAAATATTTCCAATAGCGCAGCGTGGTCTAGCTTCAGGAATAGCAACAGCATGGAATTTTATATCTTTCTTTATTGTGGTAAAAACTAGCCCGGCCCTATTCGCTAGTATTAAACCAGCCGGAACTTTTATGCTGTATGGTTTGTTTGCATTAGTTTGTACAGTATTTTTATACTTTAGGCTACCTGAGACGAAAAACAAAACACTTCAAGAGATTGAAGACGAGTTTACTCGGGGGAAAAAAGAAAAAACTATTATTGTTAAATAAAAAACCAACGTGATTACGTAGCGTACATTTCATTTATAAAAACCAAAGGCCCACTAACTTAACACCGTAAATTTTGCGGAAAGTTGTTCAAAATCATTTACCAAAAAATGTCCAGTGAACTTCAATGTGAGATCATGTACTACAGAAGATTCAAAGGTAATGTATTGATATTTTCGTTAAAAGTAAGTAGTTTCGATACATATAAAGCCAAATTTAGGCCACAAAATACATGGCTATATTTATAATAAGACTTTAACCCCACGAGGTGATCCGAACTTCGGCCCTGAAAATTAACTCAACTCCCAAATCAATCCCGAACTGAATCTAAACTCAATCTCCAGCTCAACCTCCAACTCAATTTACAACTCAATAACCTCTAACTCAATGCAATCCAAAACGCAATCACCAAATTAACCGCTAATCCAATTCTCAACTCAACCATCAAATCAACCCCAAATCAACTTTCAAATCAACCCTTAACCTAACGCCAAATAATCACCTAACCGAACCGCTCACTTAACCCCAACCCAAGCTACCTAAACCCTAAATCAACTTCAACTGAACTTAGCTTGAAACAAATCTCAACGTTCTACTCAACTCCACACTTAATGGCCAACCCAATCCCAAATCAACTCGATTCGAAGGCCGAATGGCCAGTGCTTGTTCATTTTTTTATTTTGAGAATATTTTTCGAACCTTATTTTAGAACCATTCCCGCTTTTAAGTTGTCTTACCTCTTAAATATGATGTGTTGCCCTATTCCAGTAAACATTATGCCAGCAGTTAAACTTGGGGCAGCTAAAATGAAATCTCAGATTTTTCTAGCAGAAACTTTCCAATAGGAAGTAAGGATATCTAGCACAACTGAATCGAAAGCTAATCGTGCCGTCAAATAATGTTAATAAATCCTTAAAACGAAACCATTGAGCTAGTACACGTAAAATGGTTCTATACGAAGAATATCGTTCAACTACACTTTGCACTAAACATAATGCTACGATTGTCACATTCCACTCGTCATGTAAAAATTTTAAACCATGCCACCACAATTCGTGTTTCAGGATTTTATAAGTTAAGCACCCTTCACTAGCACAATCGGACGGATTCAATTGACTTGGCCCTTGGTGCCAATGGATTACTGGCAGATGTTCTAAGATAAAGCTAGTGCGATTGGCCACAAAGCATTTTAATTTATTAGGAACAGCGAAAATCCAAGCCAGTGCACAATATTGAAGTCCAAACAATGCGCTGACAGTTCGTAATTGGAAATATGGAGCATATCACCCAGTTTGTAATATACTCCGTTTTTAAAGTTGGTTTAGTACGAAATTTTCTTTCCATAGCATACATCTTTTAGTCTCCGCTGTACCGTCCGTGTAAATGGTCTTCACACATGGAATCTTGAAGGTTGTTTCGGAATCGATTTCTGCAATTTCGTCAATTTCTCATAACATTTTCAAAACTTTGCATATATCATTTGACTCAAGCGGCACTGTATGTCCCATTAATGCATTCTGGGTATGAAGATTTTCTGTAACACCAGCAACTATCCAACCAAATATAGTGTCGATTAAATTAATGTTTCAAGTTTTATTATTTTCCGCTTCACAACATCGTACAACACATCAATCCCAATAATCATATCAATTGGTTGTAGATGGTGGAACTCGAGTAGTGTGTTCTTTCACAATGTTCGCAGAAATGATTAGACTAGCTAGTTGCGGTAAAATTAAAGCATTAGCATTGAGTACGATGTTCGGCCGCAGGTTGGAGAAAATATTATAATGATCACTTCGCCTCTAGTTTTTCCAGCAGTTGTTAAAGACAACCTGGTTACTGTTATGCTGGAGTGTCTATGCCTTAACCTCAATTTGTTCACTAATTGTTACGTTATAAATGTTGCTTTAGAGTCTGAATCTCCAAGCTCGTTCTTGGCTAGGGTAAACATTTTGGAGTGTGGTAGTTTTCTTTGATGGACTCTATTTCCTTTCGAGTAACTGGAAGGTATTCATGTAATAATGTGTGATGTCTTGCATGACATATCTTGCATGTGTTTAACGACGAGTAAGATAATGGTAAACATCCCCTTTTTAAGATGTTGATGCATATATCATTTGGTTCCGCAAAGTTTTTACGACCCAACCATATTGAATCTTTGAAACTGGAAACATCGGGAGAGTGTGTGGGGCTTTTGGCAGCAGACACAATTTAACTCAATTGTGGTGACATAAGATTGCTTAACACTTTTAAATTCCTTAAGGTCGGAACTAGATGTATAATTTACAAGTGAGTCACATCTATATGATGAAGAAACTAAAAAAATTTCTGGAGTCTCGTCTGGGCATATTTATTAAAGCCGATTGTAAAGTAAAGTAAATTGATCTTCTCAGATATGGTATCGAAAAGCACGTTCCGCGGGTTAAAATAAATAAAATCGGCCATCGGGAGCCATGGTATAACAATGAGTTGGTATTGCTCGAGACACGACGTAATAAGCTTCATTCATTGTATAGATTGCATGGTGTTAAATATTATCCAGATTTTGATAAAGCCCGCAAGAAATTTAAGTGCCTAAACTGGTTCCTTTACAACAATTATGTAGTGCGAATTGAGGAAGAGTTAACATCTAATCCTAAGGAGTTCTGGAATTTCATTAACAGCAAGAAAAAATTGGCTGGCTTTCCGTCTTCTATGTCGTACCAGAGCTCCGTCGCTAGTCAGCCCTTGGATATCTGTAATCTGTTTGCCAATTTTTTTTGCGTCGGTTTATAAACCTGTTCTGTCGTCCGCTATCGTATCTCCAGCTTTGCCCACCTATGATCAATTTAATGTTTTCAAGTTTATCAAGGAAGAAGTACGGGATTGCTTGCTACAGCTCGAGGTTGGAAAGGGAGTGGGTTATGATGGCTTCCCGCCGATTCTGTTTAAGTGTTGTGCTGAGAGTTTGACCCGTCCTATTTATTACCTTCTTATTTAATGAAAGACTTCGTCGCGGTTTTTTCCCTGATCCTTAGAAAATTTCTTGTATTCATCCAATCTTCAAGGCGGGTAGAAGAAGTGATGTCAGTAATTATCGTGGGATCGCCATTCTTTCTGTCTTACCAAAGTTGTTTGAGTCTATGGTTCATAGAATCTTGTTCTTCCACACTAAAAACTTCATTTCAACATGGATTTTATCGCGGTAGGTCTACAGTAACTAACTTGATTTCGTTTTGTGGTGACTTATTTGATAGTTTAAATTCCAGACATCAGCTTGACGTTGTTTATACAGATTTTGCCAAGGCTTTTGATATGATTGACCACTCTATTCTTCTTAGTAAGTTAGATAATCTAAATTGTCAGTTCATTCCTATTAAATGGTTGCGTTCCTACCTCACTGATCGTTGGCATTCCGTTAGGATCTTGGGTTCGTACTCCCAATTATTTCATGTGCCATCTGGTGTGCCACAAGGTAGTCACATTGGACCATTGTTGTTTTCATTGTTTATCAACGATGTGGTGCAATGCTTTGAGTTTGATAACTGCCTCCTCTTCGCAGATAACATGAAAATTTTCGCCCGGGTTTTTAGTTTGTCTGATTGTTTAAAGTTGCAGGAGGACTTAAACAAATTTTCTAGTTGGTCAATTAACAATAGACTGGCTCAACGTGAGCAAATGTAAGAGGGAGTCTTTCTTTTAATCGTATCCGCTCACCCAATTTTTACCAATATCAGCTATACAATGAAGACGTTGACCGAGTCGAGTTCATTTCAGATCTTGGTGTGATTTTTGCAGCTGACGCTACATTTACCAGACATGTTAACACCATTATTTCAAAGTCGTATATTATGTTAGGCTTTATTAAACGAAACTGTAGGGATTTTAGGGACCCGATAACATTGACATCACTGTATGTCTCGTTTGTTCGGTCTATTTTGGAGTATGCATCTCCAGTTTGGGCGCCATCCTACCACTGTCATTCCTGGAGGATTGAGAGTGTTCAGAAGCAATTTGTTCTGTTCGCGCTCCGACGTTTGCCGTCCATGCGTGCTGTAGAATATGTCCTCCCACTTTATCAAGATCGATGTAATCTTTTGAAACTGCAACGTCTAGACTATCGCCGGAACGTGGCTTCCGCACTGTACGTGCGCGATATCATTAATTCCCGTATCGATTGTACCGAGTTACTCGCACGCCTAAAAATCTATGCTCTCGAACTCCGAATGCGTCAACATGATGGGCTTTTATTCATTGACCTGATAACAACAAACTATGGTCTTTCGGAACCGATCCTGAGAATATCACGGGTGTTCAATTCAGTTTCTCAAGTTTTCGATTTTAACTTGTCGAGAGATTTGTTCAAGAATGTTTTTTAAAAATTGTATTAGTTAGCCGTAATTGTTTGTACCGATTGTAGTCACTGTAGGTATCAAATAAATAAATAAATAAATCTAAAGTAAGTTATTTTGTTTCCTCGTTGAGTTTCTTTAAAATTAAATAAATTATTCAGGGTCGCTTCTCACATTCCGACGCCAAAACATTTCCGATGCCAGAGATGATTGATGATGGTACAGACGGACGTTATTTTTTTTTTGTTGTAGCGCTCTTTTAATTTTTCCCAGGCCTGTATATAGATAGCATCTATAATAAAGAAACGATTTATAAGCTTGGTGGCACTTCCATAGTTAGTAAGCCTTCCAATAATTGGGATGTATGTACGTTCGACAAATTATTTTTACAGTGGACCGTTGCTAAAAACAGATCCTCAAATGATGGCCATTGGGTGCATTCTTAGTCAAATGTTAGGATGCTTATTGGAGGTAACTTGACGTCTATAGTGGGATCAACCACTGATCTATCATGGAGAAGATCCATTAACATTTTTTATTGTTTTACCATTTGGTGTACCGTGTTGTTCGAATCTGGGTTAATCTCATGTCCCGTTTGACGCCTTCGTATTTCGTGTATCACTGTTGCTCGTACTTCCAAAACATGTGTGCACAAGATGAAAGATTCAAGTAACACATCATCCGCATTAGTAGTTCGAACCACTCAAGACAGGGCAACTGGTAGAATTTCAATTGAACAGTCGCAGTACATATGCGGAAATCTCGATCGTTTTGGTATGGTTGATTGTAATCCAATATTTACACCGTTGGATTAAAATCGGAAAATTTCATATTCAACGTCGAGTGTGTAACAAGCTACTGATTATTGAACTTGTTGCAGACTTTCCTGAAAGTTGTTCTACGCAGCATTTCTCAGCCGGCTAGAAATCAGTGGTGGTGAGGGGTGGTTCTTTGTGGACCTCAGGAAAGCTTGAATTTGCTGCATTGATACAAATAAAAAGATAACTTAAACCTACATCGCGTCATGAATCACCAGCAGAACCAATACTAAATCTAATTAACCACTCATTTTAAAAGAAAAACAAACACTTTATCATCAGAAAAAAAAACAAACCAAAATTTCCCGAACGAAAATGTACTAAAAAAAAAAATAAAAACACTTGAAATATTTTACTATTCACAAAAATTTTTCTCTTTTTTTTTTTTTTTTTTTATTAATTATTCAAACACCGAGCAAACGGCGCAGTGGTTAAAGCTGCGGCGTTTGGATCGGGAGGTACCGGGTTCGAATCCCGATAGGGGCGGGATGCAAAAGGGATTTTTCATCATCTGATTACGATCGGTGATGACGATGAACACAACTATGACCCCCTGTTGAGAGTGCAGAATCCATGGGCCGACCCACCTTTCATGTCAGCACTATAGGTTGGCATGAAGCAATGCAATGTGCAGGTGGTTTATACAAAGCGGGTCTATAGCCGTACGTCCTCGATTTGGCTAATACTGCGTAAAGTAGGACGGTAAAATTAACTGCGAAAGAGTTGGGAGTGCCTTGAGCCCCAGAAAAGATTGCATAGTTTAAAAAAAAAAAAAAAAAAAAAAAATATTCAAACGAACAAAACCCATCACCATTTAATTTTAATTTTACCCATATTATATAAATTTATCTTATACAAAAAAACTCTTACTTAATTATAACCTCGCCGCGTTGCAGATCTGATCCCGTTGAATCGTGGATTTACCGTCGACGCCGACTTAGAAAATTTTTGTATTATTTTTAGTTTGAAATTATTATTCATTGTTTTCGTTAAAATTTATTTTATTTTTTTTTTTAAATTTAATTAATATTTCTTATGTTTAATTTTTCTTTTATTTTTATTTTATTGTTTTTATTTTCACATGGTTTTTCAACCCACCGTTTAGCAATCCGCCACCTTTTTTTTCTATGTCTTTAACAATCTCACTACAACTTGATCACTTCATTAAATTTAATTGAGCTCATCATTTTTTTGTTTTTTTTTTATTATTCTTATTATTAGTTATTATTATTATTATTATGCAATAATTATTTGATTTTTTTTTTCTTTCACTTTTATTTTATTTTATCATCTATTTAATTAATTTTATTTTATATTTATTTTTCAAAAAGAAAAATCATTCCACTCCAGACAAAAAAACTCGTCCGTCCTCTTCCATTTCTTCCGCTTCAATCCTCTTCTTCTTCTCCCTTTTTCTTTCTTTTTTTTTCATTTCCGGCATTCCCAATCTATAAATTTCTTCTATTACTACTTTTATTTATTCCTAAATTATAATTACAATCAGTCAAATAAAAATAATTAGTGTAAATATTTCGGAGTGTATACAATTGATAAAAAAAAGGTGTCTGTTATAATTTTTCTGTTTTTTCAACTTCATTAATTTGTTCGCTTTTTTTTTTTTTTTCTTTTTTTTTTATAAAATGAAAATTACCATCAATTCCATCCAATTACAACAAGAGATGTCAAACATACCGAATATGCAGGAAATCTGTAGTTTGTTGTTCGCAGCATAGAAAAATTGGATCGGATATTTTCTATGGAGATGCCACTTACAGGAGCAGTACTTGAAAGCAACAATCGACAAGAAATTGATATATAAGCCTTCGAATGAAATCAGAGACTGCTAGGATACAGCTTGGCCTAGTGACCTTGACGAAAGAGAATCGACCACTGGCTATGTTTTCATCTCATGCAGAGTACAGCTGCTTTAAAGGAATCAAAACGTTAACCAACTGTTCACTTTCGACGACCGAAACAGAGTTCCTAGCGATTGTATGTAAATTACAAGAACAAGGAGCTTTTGCATTCATCATCTGCGTATAATACATTGAAATCATTCGAGAAGGTAGAAAATGGTTTCTTAAATATTCATTACAAACCAACTGATGAAGGTTTTACTCCCTTGCCTTTGTTTCCCTCACGCTACAAAATATTAAAACTTGTTGCAAGATAAATAACAAAAATTCAAACTTATAATTTTGAACCCATTTACAATAAAAAAAGTTTATTAACGCGGCTTTGAAATTGAATCTTCTAACAGACTTTCTTTTTTCGCTGACTTTCACTGTTTGCAGACTCTGCAATTTGGCTTGTGAATTTGGTAACCTGTTTCGTTTTGGTGTAACAGTTTGTTTATGGATGTTTAAAATCGTGTTTGATTGGTGATGAACGTATACGGACGGACGTCGATGTTATGAAGATGTGTGATCCCACCTCTAAATCACGTCGGATATACATTTGTATTTATATATGTAAGTATTGTACTTATATTTTCAAACAAGACCACTACTGCTACGTGAGCAATTACTCAATACCACTGTACCGTTGCGTTCTACTCGAACACTTGTTGTTTAACGTAATGTACTTTTTTTTGGCATTCAAATTAGAATTTTTTCACAAGCTATAGCTAAATTTTGGCAAACGTCTTTTATTTGTTGCACATAAACCGCCCGTATCTATGTGTTAAAAAAAATAACGAGCGAGTTCATGTTCAACTCACAAAAGATTTATGAGAAAACATTTATCTATAAATATCTATTGAATCATTTCAAGTCCGAAGAAAGATCCCTATTGTTCGCTCAGTATTTAAATTACATACCATTTTTGGTTCAAGAAGTTAATAAGTTATTCTATGTTGGGTTAGGAGGACGAACCTTACTGACATTAATTAAGCATGAGCAGCAAGGTACAGTTCTGTTAAGTTAATCATCTAAACCGGCCATGTATGCTTTAAAATATACCATTACACAAACTCATATACGGCAACCTTGTTCAAGATTCCATATTTAGACCCTAGTGAATGGTCACGGCATCGCTTTGACACTGATCAGTTTGAAATAAATTAAATAGAGAGAAAGACGGCAACGCGACAGTATGAGCGAGCAATATTAATAACAAATCATACCAATTAAAAAAATGTCAAATTATTTATATGTATGTGTCATTTTTACAGCTCGCTAAGATTATAATATTAAATATTTAAAGTATGCGTGTACTTTCTCTTTGTTTCAAATATATTTCCATTTCGTTTTTGGAGTCACTCTGCAGTTTTGCTCGTACCTGAATTTCTGTTCAATTTCTAATACGAATTTTTTTTTATTTACCCGCTAAAGATGTTTTTACATCAATATTAAAAATTCTTACTGCTGCGGCATTATATAGTATAGTGGCTTTCCAATCGAGCACCACAAGCACTTATAAGCACTTATGCTTCGTGACTGCTAGATTTACTATAGTTAATCTAGCAAATCCATGAACCATAAGTGCTTTTAAGTGCTTACGGTGGTCGATTGGAAAGCCACTATTTTCACAACAAAATAAAATAAAGTAGGAGGTTTTTTTTCGTATTCTGCTCACGATGATTTTGAAATGCCGGATGATTTTGTATATTGCAGGTGCATGCGTAGATTTTGTGTTGATTTTAGGTTTTATTTTTGTTTTCTGGTCGATATTAACACTAACATGCAATATTTATTTGTTCGGCACAGATGTTTCCGTAACATGATTTCTGTACTATTTTTTAATTACTCCTGCGGCTAAAGATGTTTTTACATCAAAAACTCCCTTGGAGCTCAAATTCTTGTTTTCTTAAAACGTATTATTAGCAACTGTACCAGTAGGCTCCTCGTCTGCATTTCAATCTGAAAGTCAAGTTGTCTCTGTCAAGATTTTCTATGAACAAATTAGTAATAATTTTGTACCAAATTTAGTTTTCATGTAAGTACCTACTTTTATTGTAATTTAGAGTTGTCTAAAATGTGAAAATTATTTATTGAATGATAATACAAATAAGAAATACCACTAACATAGCGAAACGAAAGATAGGCTGCCTGTGGCTTGTCGACTCCAAAACGCACTCTCCTTGGACCACAGAAATCCGTTGGGATCTGTAAGAAAACCGAATGGAGAGACAACTACATCCAGGGAGGAAACTCTCGAAAGCCTGGAGGCCAGGAAGACCTCGATGTAGACAGCGTGCATCCCCAGGTTCTCAAGAGATCTTCACTCCCGGAAAAATAAAATGGGCCGTCAATTCCTTTGGTCCCTTTAAATCGCCGGGAGAGGATTTTATATATCCTTCATTTTTACAGCAAGGCCTACAAATACTGTTGCCTTATTTGATTAGACTCTTTAGAGCCAGCTACAGCTTACAATATGTCCCAAGACGCTGGAGGGAGGTGCGGATGATTTTTATCCCGAAAACGGGAAGAAGATCCGCAGAGGACGTCGGGTCTTATAGATCAATTAGCCTCACATCATTTATTCTGAAAACCATGGAGAAGATAATGGGCCTATATATTAGATCCAATGCCCTACTAAGGCATCCTCTAGACCCCAGCCAACATGCATATCAGACTGGGAGATCAACAGAAACAGCGCTCCACGAGCTGACAACAAATATCGAAGATACACTTCGGAATAAAGAGGTTTTGTTATGCTCCTTCATCGATATTCAAGGGGCTTTTAACAATACCAAGTTCGAAATGATTCAAGAACAAGCACATGCAAGGGGAATAGACTCCTCCACCATAGGGTGGATAATCAATATGCTTAGAAACAGGAGGATAACGGCCTTCTTTGGTGATAAAACCATCACGATTGCGGCTACCATGGGTTGTCCCCAGGGAAGAGTTCTCTCACCCCTTTTGTGGCCACTCGTGATGGATGGACTACTTATAAGATTAAAAAACTCTCACTTCTCGAATATCACCTACGCGGACGATCTAGTCTTAATGGTCAGGGGGAAATTCGAGAGTACAATAGCGGAACGTATGTAATATGCCCTCGAGTTGGTAACCGACTGGTGTATTGAGACGGGCCTTAGAGTAAACCCCAACAAAATTATTTGTACTTTCTTTACAAATCGGAGGAAAACAATTCTCCCACATCTATCTCCAAATGGGGAAATTCTCCAAATGGCGACGGAGGTTAAGTACCTGGGAGTGATACTTGATCAGAAACTGAAATGGAACCCGTTTTTAAAATATATCACAAACAAGACAAATAGGGCGCATCGCACTTGCCGGGAGTAATGAAAACCTGTCCCTCTCACCACTACACTTGCACCTTAAAAGAGTAGCTGGTTCAAGGGCAGTCAATCTAAAAATAACATCTCAAATTAAAACTATTAGACCAGGACATAATATCATCCTGGAGAAATTGAATCTGGACGAGGAAATAATCCAACTATCAGACGTGATGGTTAAAACTATTGACTGCCGGAGGAATTTCACGATTGAGATACCCGACAGGGAACAAGCGGGGAGTATCATCTCCTCCTTACTTCGTCACGCTTTCATATAGTACACTGACGGTTCAAAATCAGGGGTGGGTAAGGGTGCTGGTATAATCGGGCCGGGTCTCGAACTCTGTATTCCATTGGGTAAAACCCCCACAGCTTTCCAAGCAGAGATATTTGCGATCGAGGTATGTGTGCTTCGATGTCTCACAAAAAATATAGAAAAGCCGAGATTTACGTAATATCGGACAGCCAGGCGGCTTGCCTTAGGAGCATCTGTCTTCTATTCCAAAATAATCTGGAGCTTCTATCGCAACCTTCTAGAACTCAGCAGGGAGAATAAAGTAACCCTTTTGTGGACCCCGGCTATTCCGATATACAGGGAAACGAAGCGGCAGACCGCTGTGCAAAAGAGGTAGCGGAGAGCTTCTTCCTTGGCCCCGAGCCTAGTATTGGTTACTCCAAGAGCCATCTGGCAAATGGCATACGGAATTGGGAAGAAAAACATACGAAAATATTCTGGGAGTCCTCAATTGGGATGAGACAATCCAAAAAACTATTAAGCTAAGATATTAGACGTTTAGATCAGGCAATCAAGATGGATAGACAGTCTCTAAAATCCCTCATCTGGTACTTAACAGGGCATGTGCCTTTTAATGGACATCTGGAGAAAATGGGAAAGTCCCCTACAGACCGTTGTAAATTCTGCAACCTGGAAAGACATCCGAACATCTACTATTCACGTGTGATGCTATAATCCATAAAAGACTTAAATTCCTCCATGCCTACACAATACAGTGGCCTAACGCCGGCCCTTTAAATATGCATGAGCTGGTGGCGTTTATCAAGGACTTGAACCTTCACTTTACGTGAAACCTTCTGGGGATGCATAATAGACCTCAATGGTCGCGGTGCACAGGGCTAGTATAGCTCACTCCGTATAAAAAAAATTAAAAAAAACAGCGAAACGTGATAATTCACTAACTACTTACTACATCTAAAAACCGATAATATTATTGATGGAGATTTTAGAAAAAATCTTTGTAATCAATAACAATTGTTGTACCTACCTGAATAATAGTTGGCAGTATTCAGTGATCAGCGCGTATTTTCGTCATCAGTGCGAAACCAGAAGCGTAGAGCGGTCATTCTTCAAGCGTACTTTATCAGTTTAAGGCAGCATCCCATAATGGAAACCAAATAATGGCCGGTATCTCTTGATAATTAAATTTTCCCATTTCTTCGTAATTATGAGCACAATTTAACTGTTAAGACAATTTAAGTCCAATAAAGATCTTTAAAACTTTTAATAATACTTTTCATACAAGTTGTATACATACATACACAGTTTCGCTTGCGTCTAAAAACATGTTACTTAGATAATTAACAGTAATTTCGTGACACAAACATTTTAAATTTGAATTAAAACGTAGAAGTCACTACTTTCTGGTTAATTGCATTTGTATTACATTAATTATTATAGTTTCCTTTAAACATTTAAACACCGCAACGATTACGAATCGAGAAACAAATGGAAGCTGTCAATTCGTATTCCGAATAAAGTTTTCGCTACCCCTGAATATATGCATATTTACTATCATTTAGGCAGTTACACTGTAAAATTATTATTGTATAACAGTTTGAAATGTAACTAACATGCAAACATTCAGGGGTAATTAAGATAGTACACTTTTTTCAAAATACTTTAGAGCTGCGACCCTTGTATTTTTTTTTTGCTCAAATAAATTTGATTCACAATTTCTTCAAATTAACTTTTTTTATTTTCAGATATCATCGTTTTAATGGCAGCAACTAATCAAACCGTAACAAGTGAAAATTGTGATATTAATGCTAAACCGGGGTTATCTAATGGAAAAATTCGGTCGACGCACAACACATTTGATTATATGCATCCCATTCATTTTAGGGTGTGTAAATATAGCGATAGCTTCATCGTTACCGTAGGTGTAGATTGGCCGAGTTGTAAATGGATTAGCATTTGGTTCGGCTTGGCTCTTGATGCAGGATGACAGATAAAGCTGCAAAATCATTTAAATGGTCCAAAAATTGAATTTGTGTAGCCAATGATTATAATTTTGGCGCTTTTTTATTGCAGCTTTTCAGTATTTGGGCATGAATGCTATTTTATTTTATACCGTGAATATACTGCAGGATATAAAACATGATAGCGGAAATATTCTAATGCCACTAGTATCCTTTGTTGCGTACATATGCATCACCAGTATAGGTGTGGTGCCTCTACCATTTGTACTTGTCGGTGAACTATACCCAATAGCACAGCGCGGTCTAGCCTCAAGAATAGTAACCGCTTGGATTTCGGCATCATTCTTCGTTGTGGTCAAAAGAAGCTAGTAGTATTATAATTTAGGCTACCCGAGACGAAAAACAAAACTCTTCAAGAGATTGGAGAAAAGTTCATCCGTGGGAAGAAACAAAAAACAACGGGCGAGTTCACCCTCAACTCGCAAAAGTATTATGTGAAAACCTATACATTAAATCATTTATTTATATCAAGCCTCTTTCGGTGGGCCTGAGAAACCAACGCAGATAGACGGCTGCCATTTGCTCATTATTTAAATTGCGTTACATTTTTGGTTTATAAAGCTAGTTATAAAGTTATTCCAAATGGGTTTAAAGGACGAACCTTACCAACAATAATTGTTTAATTAAAAATTGAAATTCATAATTTATTTGTTGATAAAAAAATGCCAAGTCTCGGTGAGCTTGGGCAAAGTACAGGTATGTTAAATTAATCATCTAAATCCTGTACGCTTTAAAATCATAACAGCTGGAAAAACGGTAGCTTGTCTTCCCCTTCGGCTTCTTCCTTGCGTGCATCTTTAGAGAATATCATTTGAATCTGTTTACCACTTTTATAGTTTTTGTTTCCTGTACTCCCCTCATAACCAAACTCGGCAACAGCTCGAGCAATACTAAACACGTTGGTTTTGACTGTGAATTGGTTTGTTTTCTTTGTTTGTGTGTTCCTTCTTAAATGATCCATTTTGCTTCTGTGTTGGCATGGATGACGCGTATCTTAATTGCTCTGAGTGGGGAATAGGACAGATCGGTGTATTCGGCGAGTCCGATGTGGCAGCGCGAATGAATGCGTACATGTGTTCGTCGTTAATTTTCGTTCTGCTCGTTGTATTTGTGTACAATACAAAAAGACAATAAAACATACATTAAAACAAACAAACAAAAAATAAAATACATACATATGTACACGATACAAGGTATACAGAAAAAAGAGGTAGTATATTCCCTTGTCTCATTTTCGTCTTTCTTTGTGCATCACGTCACGTGTAGTCAAAAAAAAACATATTTTTATATGAAGTTTGGCGGTTTTTTGATTAATTTTTTAAATAAATCAAGAATAAACCTAATTTTTTTTTTGCAAACCGTATTTATGTACAATGGATAATGATAATTTACCGAGACCCTTTTTATGCTTTATATTTTTTTTATGGTCCAAATATTTGAGAAATGATTCCTTCGAGTATATAATGTCTAAGATAAATGGAAAAAAGGGTAGACAAAATTATGAGTACATTATATGTAATGTAATTAAATTATTAAATGTTTTTGGCCATTTGAACATATGTACGTACCAATTATTAAAATTTGTATTAAAGTTTTTTTTTTATTATCATTTTTGGATAACGAAGTTAATTGCCGTGTGGCATGTATAGTGATAGTTCTATAATGGATATATTTTTATGATTAAGTGCCGGGTGGTCATTGGTTTGGTTCTGACCATTCTAACAATAAATAAATAAAAAGATAATAAAATAAAGACAATTATGATAAAAAAAGTTGTATGTAAAATCTGAGTTAGTGTTTTTTTGTATATCCATAATCCATATGTGTATTGCCAAAACCAACAAAAATGTTTATACAAGCCAAACAGTACAAACACTTAAGGTATAAAAAAGTACATTAAGGCGTAGTATTAGTGATGCATACAAATAAATCAGAAAGTATATATACACAAAACAGATAAGTATAGGTGATACATTCATAATAAATATAGTGTACATTTTTTGTGATAGAATCTGTGTAGGGCGCGAACGAGACGGCTTGTATAAACATTTTTGTTGGTTTTGGTATTGCCAAAAACATCTATTATTCCAAGACGAACTATTGTTTGTTATTGGTTGATAATTGCTACTGAAGGTAGTATTGGTGACTAAATGATGATGGCAACGTCGCATATTACTTTACATTTATTTTCATACAAACACATATTTACTTTTTATTTGTACACTCTTGACAAAAATATTGTACATATTTGAATTCATTGAATTTAATAAAAAAATTATTAAGATAATTTAAATTGAAAAGGTGTCTTAATGTTAAAAATCGAATTGTATCTTAATATTTTAATATTTAACATGTTGTAAAGCATTAAAATATGTACGCTTTTTCGTATTTTTTAACAAAATGAAATGTGCCATTTTTTGGTCTAGAACTCTAGAGTGTAATAAAGATAGGTTATACATCTTTTTCCTTATGTCAAAAAATATGTACGACAAACATATGACATCTTGTTTTCGTGGCCCTTGTTATATACAAATATATTTTAACAGAGCGCTCATGATTAAAGACGTAAGTAATTTGTTTATAATCTCAATATTTCACGTCTAATAACCATTTTATTGCAGTCGGAGCTCGATAATTTAACGTGTCATGAGTACAAAAACGAATCGGAGAAGTACAATCTGAACAGCAAATGTGTATACATAAGAAGCTACTGACCGAGTTCGATATTTATCATCGTATTGTACGGTTCAAAAATTATATTGTAGCTATCATTAATAAGAATTTAGTTCCGGCCAAAGTTATGGTCCCGTTTTTGGGCGTACATACAACAAATCTAATCGACGAACAAAATTGTCACAAAGTTGTCACGACAATAATGTGTTTTGTTGTAGAAAATTTAATACTCTGTCCGTTAATACTTTTGTGGCAGTTGATGTATTTTTTTTTAATTATGGTGAGTTGATTAAACGAGAACCTGGAACTTGAATGAGATGCTGATCACGATATGGCCGACTATATCTACGACATTTAACGAGTGAATTAGTTTTTATTGTGGTATTTTAAGCGTTTTTGTCATATTAACCGTGATGATGAGGATGTTGTCCAGGTCGAAAATGTCCTCACTAAAATGACACTATTAATGGCGGTTGTTGTTATATCTCAAAACTTTATTCCTGATGAGAATTTAATTTGGTGTCCTGAACAATTGATGACAGCCATTCGGCGCATGTTCATTATCTCCCAGTATCGTATCGTGAATTATTACATATGTACATCAAGAGTACCTGATCAATTCGGACAATTGTTGCAACTGAAAGTGGTAACTACTAGTATCTTTGAGTTACATTAATTTTGTATTAAATTCATGTTTATTCCAGATTCATCTTGTTAACGAATTATAGTCCGCTAATTACGCCATTTGTCATGTACTTCTCTTTCCGGTCACGGGCTTTGGAGATTGTTGATTTTTTTCGTTTCATGTAAGTTCGTTTGCGAAATGGATGTGCGAAAACATGGGAATCCAGATTGGCAGCTCACTAACAGTAATGAGGAGGAACAAATTACATCACAACCAGTTTGTCAAACGAATCAATATACGCAGGTTGAAGATGGTAAGACAAAATTATCACTGGTTCATTTCACCATGAAAAATCTGTAATAGAAAATGCCAAGTGGGGCCCGCCATTTTGTGTAGGGATTACGAAAACATGCTCTACAAGACTTGAATATAACGCGCGGTGGTGGAGGTTTCAATACTAATAATAATACGGCGACGGCCCAAAGCAAACAAATTGGTGGTGAACATTCTTCGATAATTCAATCGATTTTGCGAACGAAAAACGTTGGATCAACAATGTGTCTATCCATATTCAGTCCACCTGGATATTTACCATTAAGTATGGTGCACCTGCTGAGCAATATTTAACAACAGAGTTTGATACATTCGCGGCATTCGGATGACTTCGATCGTGGGAAATTATGTTAAATTTGAATAATGCCAGCACGAATACACTACGAAGTACACTGCATAAGATTGCAAGGCACCAAAAAAATTCATAGCTCTTGGCGTATATGTAGACCCATTTAATAAATTTCGTGTAGGTAAATAAAATAAACAACAAGGTATAATTTTTTTAAATATATTTAAGAAGTAAACGCCGTATGGAAGCACATTTCTTAGTAAACTTTTCAGTTAGTGCTTCCATTAGGCATAAAACCTTTCCCAATGAACATGTCATTAACAAAATAATAAATAATTCAATAATTATTAAATACAAATAAAATAAATAATGAATTTCATTTAAACAAAAAGGTCAGTCTTCGTTCAGTCAATTATCTCGAATATGACGAATGACAGAATCATTGTTGTTATTGTAATTGGTTTTATTTTCCAACACAAAACCTACACATAAATACAAGCATAAATAGCTTTCGTTTTATTTGATATTATTATACGGCGTTGCCGTGATGTAAATTGTTGTTGTTTCCTATGTATTTTTTGTATTTTTTTTCATATTTCATAGCACAAAACCAAAACAAATTAGATTAGTGTTGGTTAGTTTTTTTATTGAAGGCTTATATGTACACAACTAACACTATGGGTAGTAGTCACTTTGTACCTTTAAATTTCGTATAGTTCGTCTTGGAATTATAGATGTTTTTGGTATTGCCCTTAAATAAAAATAAAAATAAATGTGTGTTTCATTGATGAGGTTCGATATTTTTTTGTGTCAGTGTAAGAAGGCAGTTTATAAAAATAAAAATAGAAAAAATAAAAATATTGTGTTAGTTACTATCCGTTTTACCGGTCGCAATTTGGTGTGAAGAAAAGGGTGTTTATTAAAGGATTGCAAAAGCAAAGTTATACAACAATTTAATATCCATCGAGAAGTATAACTTTGTCAAATTGTGTTCACCGTTGGTTGAGTTGAGACTTATGCTATTGATACCGTATTCCCACCCATGGGGACAGTGCAACCATTTTGAGAGGGATCCTGCGTCATTGCTGCTGGGTGTGTGGCCGGACGGGCATGAAGGTAAAATCAGGCTAAAAAAACAAACTGTTAAAATCTTCGTTTATAAATTTCTTTTCTTTTCTTTTGTTTGTGTAACAGTTTGTTTTTCCTACTTTTATGTTTTTTTCTTATATTGCATATTGATTTTTACTGCTATCTCTGTGATTCGTCGTGATGCACCGATTTATGGTCACCCCACGCAGAGCAAAACTTTCCGTTGTTTTCACTTTCGTTCGTTTTGTGGTGCGTTTCGAATCAATTCCGCAATTTTTTTTTTTTTTCATATACTCCGCTTTGGGCGAGGTTCGACTCGATAACGGTTTTTCTTTCAGTGAAATTTTTTTTTGTGCATTATTTCTTTATCTATTTTTTTTACAAACAGTGAAAAGTGTGAATTAAAAATTTAACGTAAAATCAGTGTAACGTAATTACGGTGAATTTGTCACCTTATATTTTTAACAGTTTATTTAAATTTTATTAAATTTTGATCGTAGTGTGCTACGTGGTACCATGTGCCCGTAGACGGCCTTGATTGATCGGATGATGTGAAGCGTGATCATGTGGAAGGTCGGCTTTTTCCATTTCTGTTCCGGGCGTGCCGTTCATTCCTCCAGGGGTGCAATTCTGGTTCAGTGATAATGAAATCTGATAAAAGTATCATTGTTATATACTGTATTTTGCGATTTCAAGTAAGCGACAAATGAAAAATTTATGACGAATTTGAAATAAATTCAGTAAATTTATCAGACTAGTTTTTGTCGATGATAACGTTTGTCGCTGATGATAAAATATGTACGTAAACAAGAATGATTACTGATATATGTAGAATATGTTCAATTAGTTTACCAATAGATTAGTTCTTATGAAAGGTCATGTACCAAATATGTGTTTCCATTTAGATATATGTACCATATATACCTACGAGTACATATGTACGTTTATTTTAAAGATTTTAAATTCTAACCCATTTGAATGTTTCACGTTAAATCTCTCAGTTACTTTTTAGAATCTAAACAATTTATGTAATTGAGCAACTGTCAAATCAAAATCAACGGAAAATCTACTCAAGGAAATTTAAAAAGTGAGTACGATATAAAGTATTTAAGAGTTCTCCAGGAGAATTAAAGTTAGATTTATTCGCGTACGCGGTTTTTGTTTGAAAAAATCTCAATGCTCTCGTCAATTGTCGTAAAGTGGAAGCAAATTTCAAAAAATAATTCTCTTTGAACACATAAAATGAATCAGTTGAATATATTCCGATAACGACGTTAAGCCTCTTTTTACAAAAAACCGAGATCCTTTTTTCGGAATTTGCAAATTTTTAATATTACAATTTATTTGAATAAAAAATTCCAAGGTATCGGGTAAACTAATTTAGATCGAATTTAATGTCCACTACAAATCGAATGGACATACAAAAAAAAAATATGATTAGCTAAAATTTACGCATAGTTAAGATGGGTTTACAGGAAAGGTTTTATTACCCAGATTCTATTTACTTTCGGGCACTAATCCAATGTCCAGGTGGGTTTTAATAGAGATCAGAAGTAAATATCCAAGGTAAAAACCATCCTTGGAGTCAACCATCATAAACATTTTGATACTTCATCATTCATTTCTCGCAAACTATTCAAAATCATTCACAATGTTTGTATCGAGAAAAGCAAAGAGAACATTCTGCGCGTGCCAAGGCGTGTGCACATATGCACTAGCACAACAAGTCGGTATCAGTATAAACAACTCTTTTAAGATTTTATCAACTTTTTTACAGATACTTTGCATGTATCTACAGGGTGGGCCAAATACATTTTTTAGACTAAGCGCTCGAGGGACGATCGACAATTCAACCATTTATAATTGTGGTCGGCTTAAAACTATCGAAACTTCGCGAGTTCTACATCAGTTCAGTGATACTGTTTTAAAAACGGTGTTTTAATATTCCATGTTTTTGATTTAAACTACTCAAAAGAGTCGCTTCTCGTTTGGTTGTTCCTTCAAAAATGTATTTACGGTATAAATACGGTGCACGACATTAAGAATTCGGCCATAGCTGAGTTAATTGTATCACTACAAAGAATTTAAGTTTTTGTTATTATTTTTTTTTTCCAAATGAAATGCATTTTGAATTATTTTCTTTTGTTTATTAATTAATGAAAATGGTGACTTTTTATTTAACAATAATAATTTTTTGTTTCTTCCCACGGATGAACCCTTCTTCAATCTCTTGAAGAGTTTTGTTTTTCGTCTCGGGCAGTCTTGAGTATAACACTAATGTACAAACTAATGTGATCATCCCATAAACCAGGAATGTTCCGTATGGTTTAATAGTAGCGAATAATGAAGGACTGGTTTTCACCACAATGAAGAATGATGCAGAGTTCCAAGCGGCTGCTATTCCTGAGGCTAGGCCGCGCTGTGCTATTGGGAATAGTTCACCGACAAGCACAAATGGCAGAGGCACAACACCTATACTGGTGAAGCATATATATGCAACAAGAAGTACGAGTGGCATTAGAAACGTTAACTCTGAATCCGCCCAAAATTCCGCTATCAAGTACAAGCTTAATGCTAGTCCTAACAATGATACGGCTGTACCAATAAGACCCATCATCGATACTGTCCGCCGCCCATACCATTTCATCATCATCAATGATAACAACGACATTATTAATCTTATCAGATCAATAACTATCATGGCTAAATACTCATCAATGCCATCTTTTAAAGTATCCTGCAGTATATTCACGGTATAAAATGAAAAAACATTCACGCCCGAATACTGAAAAGCAGCAAAAAACACCAAAATTATGATCATTGGCTGCACAAATTCAATTTTTGATAAATTCATCCTCAATTCTTGGAAATAATTTAATTTCACCTCATCCAGCTTCTGTTTTTTTAAATTCTCGTGACGTTCGACCATTTTACGAAATTCATCATTTGCAATAGCGTTATGTCCACGCAGCCATTTAAATGATTTTTCAGCTTTATCAATGTCATCCTGCATCAAGAGCCAAGCCGGACTTTCAGGTACAAATTGCATTACAATGAAACAAATTAGTGGATAAGGCGTTGACAACAATGCGGCAAGTTTCCAATCTACAAATGTGCCGAACACATGAATTAACAAAATTCCTAGGGACAAGCATAATGATATCCCTCCAAGAAGTATACCACGATATTGTGGGTCTGTTGTTTCACCAATGTACACTGAAACTAGAGATGCGAGCATTCCAACTGCTATTCCATTTACCACTCGGCCAATCAATATCCACGGTAATGATGGAGCTATCGCTATACTTACCCACCCTAAAACGAATGGGATGCATATAATCATATGTGTTGTGCGTCGACCGAATTTTTCCATTAGATAGCCCCCAAGAAAAGATCCCGGTGCCATTGGCAACGCTGTTATAGATGCAATCCATGAGGCTTCTTCTTGGTTAATTTTTAGTATACTGTTGCGATGCATTAGCTGTGGCAATGCAATGGCTGAGTATCCTGTAATCATTCCGACCGACGTTACAGATAGTAACGGACCAAAAATTGTGGCCAATTGTCGACACAGTGGCGAAAATTTTTGAACGGGTGTTGGATTTTCCTTCATTAATCGATCTATAGCCGGTTTAGCATTAATATTGCAATTTTCACTTGTTACGGTTTGATGAGCTGCTGCCATTATAATGTCTGAAAATAAAAAAAAATAATTTTATGACTACTAATTCATTTGAGCCAAAAATAAAAAAGGTTTGCTCGCAGCTCTCACTTAATTCCTAAGAAAAAAGTGTAATATCTTAGTGAAACCTGAGTGTTTGCTCGTTATTTAAATTAAAACTTTTATACAAGATTCGTTTTTGGTGTTTTACGCGCCTAAATGATTAATTTTAAATATATATACATATTTCAATACATATATTCAGGGATAATAATTATTTATATTGTGGCGGTGACACCTAGTGAGTAATAGAAGAAGTTAATTTAATAGCTCAATGTTTAACTGTACTAAAATGAAATTTTCCTTGATGAAATTGTTACGTAATGTTTCTACGCTATTCTAACTGGAAAAGTCATCAACATTCGAGAAGTTTGGTTTGTGTATATAAAAAGGCGAACAAGATGGAATTGGATTATTAGTATTTGGAACGCGATAGTGTAAGCTTGTAAGTTTATTAGTCGTATTTGGTATACGACAGTGTGAAGATTAAAAAGGAATTAAAAAGTGATTTAAAAAGTGCTTTAGTGGAAATAAAAATTATAAGTGTACAGTAAAATTTGAGAATAATTTATATAAAGTGATTTTGTGAATTATAATTAATAAATTGTGTTATAATAATTTTTGTGTGAATAAATAAATTCGTTGTTGAAAAATTGAATTGATTTTGTTTTATTCACAATCCAGTGATACGAACCTTGATTGACAAGGCAAAAACGTAACAATATTTCATTATTTTCAGGTATCAATGGTTTCGGTTGTGACAGTTTATTTTTGTGGTGCATTAAATTTTAAATTTAAACAAACAGAAACTTTCAATGAAGGTTAAATATGCGGAATAAACGAAAAGTATCGAATAGGTAGAATTTTTATAGTTGCAACAAAGAACAAAAGTTGGCGAAGTGTCCAAAATGTAACAAGGAATACTAGTTATAAGACAAATAATCTTTTAGACCACCTTTTAGACCATCAAACTTAACCATCCCTATTACTCGAATTAGTATTTGGATTAGATAGGAGTTTAATTTGGTTGTTAGCCTTGGATTTCCAACCGTTCCCTTCTTTTGGTAGATATGTTCGGTCACCTGAATGCAATTAATTTGGGTTTATAAGGAAAAAATTTGAACGTTTTTTGAAATGTTGGATGCAGGTTTTGGTTTTAAAGCAAAATTACTAAAGAAGATTTGAAGATTTCATTGATTTGCAAACTACCAAGCAAAATGACTTTGACCGATATATTTTACGAGATTATTATGTCGAATATAAGACAAATCTGTAAACAGTGCTTACAGATGTTCCGTAAATCTAACGTGCGATTTTTGGACTTTACGATGTGTCGTCTTATCAACGAATGCATTAAAGATTAACCACACCGCTGATAATATTGCATAGGAAATAAGGCTAAGTAGTGATGCAAAGCTTGGATATTGAAGTAAAAGTCGTTTGTATAGTCACTGACAACACCTCGACAATGATTAAAGCCTTGTGAAATTTTTAAATTCGCCACCATCCTTGTTTTGCACACACTGTTAATTTGATCCTGAAAGACGGCTTTAAATGATAAGAGACCCAAACCGTGCTTTTCAAATGTAAAACACATGCTTAACACTCCGATAAAATTAATTCAGTTGAACGGTATGCTGCACATGATAAAACGAATCTAACAAACAAGCGATCTTTGCTGCGACTGGCAATCATAATAGACCCTAAAATAAAGAAACAAAGAGTTATTAAATAAGACTGATAACGTCAGATCAAATTTTTTTTTTTGTAATCGGTGAACAAATAGTGCCACATATGACCGAGGCGGCAAAAATCTTAGGCCAAGCACAACCCGGGATCTCATCTAAAATTGTGTTTGGGTTCATGGAGAAACGTATTGCAAAAAAAAAAAATCGCCAACGTACTTTTAGTGTTGATAAAATACTATTAAAGTGCGATAGTACTGGACTGACTGAAAACTAAATAAATACTTTCTAACCGAAGTTCTTCAATCAAGCCTAAATGATCGGTTTGCTAATACATACTTATTAACCAAAGCAATTTGGTTATTGCTGCCTTTAGTTACTTAGTTTACCAATGAGTACTTTACATTGAAATTACATTTTTTCCTTTATTAAACTGTGTACCTAAAATTTCGTCAATTTTACGAATTTTAAATTAAACATCAAAACAAAACAAAAAGTTACAATATCACGTCGTTCGAAGAATAGAGCGCGACAATCGGCATGTTTTTATTGTAGAAACGAAGAAATAACCTTGAAGGTATGTATATACATGTTACACTTCTGGTGAAAAACTGTAAACCAAGTACATGTTACACTTCTGGTGAAAAAATGTAAACCACGAAGTTAGCTAACCAATTGGTTGCTAGGTTTGTAACCCTGATGGGTTAAATTTCTGCCCTCTGAACCGTTTTGGTTACATTATGTTTGTGACCATGGTTAAATTTTTGTGTAAATTGAGAAAAATTCAACTCATCAAAATGGTTTACAACTGATATTCGTGAGTATATGAAGAGAAGAAACAAAGCTTATAGTAGATGGACATTCCTCCGTACAATTGATAGTTGGATAGAATATAAGCGTTTACGCAATAAAGTAACTTTGTTAAAGCGTAACTCAAAACATGAGTTTCTTGTTAATAAGCTTGATCCTAAATTATCACCTAAACTTTTTTGGAAGAACCTAAATAACCTTGGTATTGGAAAGTGCAAAGAGCATGGGCTGATTCCATTTACTCCAAATGATCTTAATAAATATTTTTGTGAATCTGCCCAAAATCTACGATCAGCTGTTAACACTTTTGACTGTAACATTTTTGAACCTAATTCAAACACTTCTAGATTTACATTTAGTTTGATCTCTGCAGAACTTCTTCATAAATCTATACATGCTGTCAAATCTCAGGCTTTAGGGCTTGATAATGTTAGTATAAAATTTATTAAAATTCTTTTACCTAAAATTTCAAATTATTTGACTTATATTTTTAATAATATTATTACTAAATCATACTTTCCTATGTGTTGGAAAGTGGCAAAAATCACCCCATTACCTAAAACTAAAAAACTTAATTCCATGTCTGATTTAAGACCAATTAGTGCACTATCGTCCTTATCTAAAGCGTTTGAAATCATTATTAAATATCAAATTACTGATCATTTGATTGATAGTAATTTGTTATCGGATTATCAATCGGCATACAGACCAAAGCATAGTACTACGTCTGCTTTGCTTAATATTTTGGATGATATTAGACGTGATGTTGATATAAACAAATTTACTGTTCTTACGCTGTTAGATTTCTCTAAAGCGTTTGACTCGATCAATCATTATAAACTTTGTCATAAATTATTTTATTTGTTTAACTTTTCTTCTTCTGCTTGCAAACTTATTCACACATATTTGAAAAACAGGTCACAACTTGTAGAAATTAATGGTTTATGTTCGAATACTATGAAATTGATGCGAGGTGTTCCACAAGGTTCTGTTCTTGGTCCATTACTGTTTTCAATGTTTATAAATGATGTTACCACTTGTTTCCATTTTTCTAGATTTCACCTTTATGCTGATGACTTACAAGTTTACAATAGCGAAATAATTTCAAATAAACTTACTTGCTTGGGTAATTTAAATGATGATTTGAAACGAGTAGTAGAATGGTCGAACGAAAACGAGTTGATGCTTAATGCAAGCAAATCTCAGGCAATAATTATATATAAAAAGAAGGTAGATTACAATGATTTCCCAAATGTCATTCTTGGAAATGAGATTATTATATATTCAGATATTATTAGAAATTTAGGACTAATTATGAATTCTACTTTAACTTGGGATGAGCAAATCGATGGAATATGTTGTCGTGTTTATGGTATTTTGTGGGTTCTTTGGGAGTTAACTAGTTTTGCAAACGTTAAGCTTCGACATAAACTGTTCATGTCTTTTTTCTTACCACATCTTTTATGTTATGATGTTGTGTTATTCGGAATGTATGATTACTCCATGGACAAACTAAGATTGTTGTTTAATACTTGTGTGAGATATGTTTTCTCACTTCGTAAATTTGATCATATTTCTTTGTTTCAAAAATTATTACTTGGATGTACAATTAATAAATATTTTGAATTCCGTATTTGTGCCTACATTCATAAAATCTTGCTTAAAAAATGTCCCTCTTACTTGTTTAATAAAATACAGTTTTCAAATTCCGAGCGTACAATGCATATTACATTACCACGCAACAGACATCGTATTTTTAACTTATCATTTTTTGTTCAAAGAATGAGTATATACAACAAATTACCACTGTTGGTTCGGGCAAGTGGCTCTTTGGCTATATTTATTAAAAATTACAAATATGCATTGGGTTTTGAAAAGCGTTTGTGATAAATGCATTTTATCATTAGTTTTATTTTTATGATATTTCGATTTTTGTGTCTTCCTAGGACTTAATTATTCAGAAGACATTAAATTTTTATAAAATTAACATAAAATTCAAATTCAAATATTTTTAATAATTAATTTATTTTTATTTTTATATCAGAGTTTATATAGATGTACAAATACATTGTAAATAATGTAAATATTTTATTGAAAATTATGTTGCTTATTAATTGTTATTTTGTATTCAATTTGTAAATAAAAGCTTTCTAAGCTTAATTACTTTATAAATAAATAAATAAATACATTTTTTCACCAGAAATGTATACCACTATTTTCAAAGTATACAAACGCATTTTTTCTTTTGTTTTTCAAATATTTCTTATTTTCATTACCACGAAATGTTTTATACCATCACACTGAAAAAAAGGGCTACCTCAATTTTAGGAAACGCTGGTTTTGTTTCGAGGGATTTAAAATTTCCAAAAATTAAGTCAAAAATGTAAGATTTTTCTGGCTTTAATGTAAAAACTAATTCATTTCAGTCATAATTAAACATTAAACACAACCTTGTGTTTTCCACAAACTAAGGTTTTCATAGACTCCTAAAATTGAAGCAAAATTTATACTTTAGTTTTAGTTTTAAGGAATTTTACATAATTTTGAGTTAAATTAACATTGAATTAATGTAAAATCTAAATCTTTAATTTTAATTTCCACAAATGACTTAAAATTAAACCAAAACCATACATTCATCTGTGGGTTTTATTCATAATATCAATGAAACAATAAATTTTTAAATTTTAGACTGATAATCCTTAGACGAAAATGAAAATACACAATTCAATGTGTCTGTATGCCCTATAAACTACAACTGTTCAAGGCCATAGTTCAATTTCGGTTTATTTCATGAAGTAACATTCCTTGTTGATAATAAACTAGTCGGTTCTCAATTTGCTCTTCAACACAATAATGCTCCCATACATAAGAAAAGTCATTACCACGAAATTATAAAAAAATCTTGAATACAATTATTTGTATCGGCCAGAGCAGAGTTTCGATTCAAACTTGCGGAGGCTTAAGTTAAAGTGGAAGGTATTCACGATCTAAAATTACCAAAAAATTCGTAGCAGGGTGCCAAGAAAACCGAGTGGAATGAGATTCTAGGTGAAGTTAACAACAAATTTTTGAACAACTTGCCAGATGTTATAGAGGCTAAACAAAAACCGACCATCTGCAAACAAAAAATATGGGTGACTATATCATTATTTAATTAGCAAAAAATAATCTTAAATTTATTTGATTTACTATTTTATTTTGATTTTTTCCATATTGCACAAATAATATTGAGAATAAATTTGTGGGTACAAATAATTTTGGCAAAAACCAAATTATCTGTAACTTTTCCTAGAACTGAAATTTAAAAAAAAAATTTTGATAAAAATGTAAAGCAGAGTAATTAAATTTATTGAATTTATATTAATGTTTTTAAATGTTTATTATTTATATAATTTTTAAATAAAGTTGTTTGCGTTTCGCTGCATCAAAAATTTAGCAGGTACAAATAATTTTGGTTAGGACTGTACATTTGGGCAATAAATGATAAATCATTAAAAATATGTATTATTACTTTATACAAATAAATATTAGATTTTGTGTTGTCAAAAGTTGTGCAGCTATTGAACTCGTGAATACAGTTTAGACAAGCTGCTTTTCTCCAATTCAATTATATTTTGCATTATAATTAACTGCAATAGTTACTGTGCGTGATTCTAAAGAAATATTCCTCTTGAATAAGATTTTTTATAGTGCTGTTAGGAATTAAACTAACATTTGATTGGCATGCTCTATTTACGAAACAAATTTGCAGGTAACCTAATTCCAGTCTTTATTATTACAATAACAACAAATTTGAACTTGTATTCATATTACAGAAGCTGGCTATGATCAGCTTTCGGATTTGCAATTAATATGGGAACTCGAATTGGATCAAATGTTTCCGACATATCGTGAGCAATGTTATAAGATACGGCTTCGCAACAAAATAGTTGAATGGCGGAAAGAAAACGTAATTATTTCCACAGAAATTTAATATATTTATTTGTAATTTAATGCCATTTTGTTTTAGGAATACAATGTAGAAGTGACCCTGTTAAGTGGGTCTACCAAATCTGTTACCAGTTCCGTAAATAGTTGGCTTCAAAATCAACATAATCAAAATGGCGTAATAACACCAACTGAAAGAACACCAACAAATTCGAAAACTTGCACCACGAACGAAGCTTTAAAAATATTTTTAAACACCGATAAGGGCCGAAAAATTTGGAACAGTTATATTTCGACAAACCCTTCTAAATTGGGAGATATTGAAAGAAAAATTCTTGTGGACGGCATACTAGAAATCATTATGTTTCAAATACTCGCAAGTACTTTTGTTGGCGAAAAAAAGGTAAAATTTCCGACAGTAACTTACTGATAAAAATGTTTTTGATAGTCGTATATATAAATTTAACTCTAATTATAGGAATTTTACTACCATCGTATTGATAAAAACGACCTACCGGAAAACTCTATAATAAATATAGAAACGAGGCCCCAAAGCTGAACAAAATTGGGTTTTTTGGCGCGACAAAAAGGATTAAAAAAATTCATCGCACTCAATGGGTATTTTGCTGATTTTGCGCATTTTTTTTAATATCGCGGTCTTTTTATATTCATTAGTTAGCGAAAACAGCAGCGAAAATTTTAATACCAACATAGAATATGTGAAAGGCGGAGAATTCGACAAGGACAAAGAATGGTTGCAGTGCATGGATGTTCCATGGAGTACTGTAGTAATAAAATTTCAAAGTACATTTAAAGGGCGCCAACAAGAACTTTTAAATGATAATTTAGATGTTCAGACATTTTATGAGGATTGGACCATCTACAGACACCCACACGCCTTTAGACTTGTATGTAAATCTAATTTGGTACTTAGATTGATCTCGAGTTTCAAATGTTATTCCCAGAAAAAGAGCATTTGATAAAAAAAGGGATACTTTTGTTCATAAAATAACTTCGATTATGAAAAATAAAATTAAAGATAAATCATTTCTCGAACAACTCTCTGATGTATCCCAAAATGAAGGTATTATCCTTGGTTTATTTTCCAACCAAAATGTCTATTCAGATTTTTCTGAGGAACTTTAAATACTAATAATTATAATTTTCTTCTATATATTTTCAGAGTCAAAGTTTTTGTTAATCTTCAAAGGACTTCATTATCTACTGAAACCTTCTGCGCGGCTTATTCGAAAATCAGATAAAAAAATTTGGAAAATTTCAATTCGGGATTCGATTAACGCATTTTTTTACCGCTTAGTAACGCAACCAATATTAAAGAAGAAATAACTAAGAAAAAGGATATTTGGAAAGAGTATGGAGTAAATCTGCAACCCTTCATTGGTATATTGGAACATCAAGAAAAAAAATTTGCGATTTGTTACGATCAAATCTTCTACTCTTTTAAAAATTTTGTGGAATGTGTTTCAATAGCATTCAAAATACATTTTGCACTGAATTTGAAGTATGCAAGTGAATGCTATAAGGTTTGGCTATTTGTACAATATTATTTTTTTGATATAAAAACTTCAAGTGATAAGCCAGATGTTGAAGTTTTATCGTTAATTACAGACCTAAATTGTTAAATTTAAATTACCTTAATTTTATATTATTCTATAAATAACTGGAATTTAATTTGTATTGTTTACTTAATATTAATATGAATTGCGAATCTTGCAACTTTGTATGCAGTGAAATTGATGCATATATTTTGCATTTAAAAATAGTTCATAAATTTAAACCAAATGCTAAATGTTTATCAACCTTTTCTAATTCAAGTAAACTAAAACGCCACTATAATTATTGTATAAAATTTAATGTCATTGATTCCGGAATTTCAAGGGATTCTCAATGGACTCCTTGTAATTCGCAAACACGTTCAAATAATGTAAATTCTCTTGCTAGTGTGTTTGAATATGATGCTAAATCTGAAATAGGAAAAGTGTATCCTCAGGTCGATAGTATTTCAGAGTTTCAACGAAAGATTAATTCTTTTGCACTTAAATTTGTGTATAACTTGAACGGTATGAATAATGTCACAATATCCCTGTTACAAACTATTATATCAGATGTTTCTAATTTAATTGTTTTTAATATTCTAAACGAGTTAAAACGACAGATTGAACCGTGTATTACTGAGGAAATGAAATGTAAATGCGAGCATCTTTTTAAAATATGCGAAACGCATTTTAAAGAAATTAATAGCGAATATTTACTATTAAACCAACTAAAAAGTCTAGACTTATAAAAACCAGCAGAAAAACTTACTATTCATATTGAATTAACTGAAGTGATGAAAAAAGGAATTTCTTATCTAGATAAGAAATCATCTATTGGGGTTTTAATGCCTATACAATTCCTGATCCGTAAATTTTTTGAGCTGCCAGGCCTTTTAGAAAAAACTCTGGAAAATGGCAAAGTGCTTCAAGACAACAATGCCTCAAAAATTTCTAGCTTAGTACATGTATCAAATTGGAAAATAAAAATTAAAAATTATAAAGATGCATCCATAATTCCAATTAATTTATATTATGACGATTTTAAGACAGATAACGCATTAGGAAGTCGTGCAGGAAATCAATCGCTTGCAGCATTTTATTTTAATTTTCTCACCATTCCTCAAAATATTTCAAGCTTATCGACCATTTTTCCAGCCATGTTTATTAAAACCTCTGTTATTAAAAAATACGGATACAATAAAAGGGTTAATAAATTAATACAAGTACTACAAAATCTAGAAGAATCCGGCATTATTTTCAATATTAGAGGCACTAAATTTAAAGTTTTTTTCGTCTTAGGAAGTATAATTGGCGATAATTTAGGCTTAAATTCTTTGTTAGGTTTTAGCCCTTCATTTAATCACAAATATTTTTGTCGATTTTGCAAAGTTGAGAGAACTGAAATCCATAAATATAAATGTGAAGATATATCAAAACTTAGAACTATCCAAAATTACCAAGATGATCTGAAACAAAATGATTACAAGCTGACCGGAATAAAGTTTGACTCATATTTCAATAGATTGCAAACGTTTCATGTAACCCAAAATTTTTGTGTAGATATAGAAATAATAGAATTAAATATTTCGAGTATGGCGAATTACAATGCACAAACCGAATACCATTGATAAAAGACGATCATTTGAAAAATAAAAAACTTCATATGTCGGCCCGAGAAAGTTTAAAGTTATTACAATTGTTTTCTTTACTTGTTGGTGACAAAGTAACACAAAATGACAAGGTTTGGAAATATGGTACGTTTTTCTGTTGGATGAAGTGATTGAAATTTTACTTTATGATAGTTTTACTGAGAACATATTAAGCATGTTAAAAAATAAAATAGCACTTCATAGCGAGATGTATACACATATATTTAATGATCTATTAAAACCGAAGCATCACATTTTAACACATTACCCTTCAATCATCTTTAAATCCGCTCCCCCTATATATTATTGGTGTATGAGATTTGAAACAAAACACAAAGAAATGAAATTGTACACAAATAGCACTTCCTCAAGAACAAATTTGCCAGTTTCCTTAGCTAAAAAGTGCTTATCTCGTTTTGCATTTACTATTTTAGAAAATATTGCCTTTAATGATGTCTGTGAAGTTAGCCCGAAAATTATCCCAGAAAAGTGTGTTGGCAACACTAATATATAATGATACAACAATATGTCATCCCAGAAAAATTTATCTATCCTGACATTATTTAGTGTCAGCCCGGGAAAAAACTATCATGCTATTTTTATGTCATCCCGAAAAAACTATCATGACAGTATTTATCCCGGAAAAATATTTTTACAAGATATATGAGTTAATAACATGTAAAAATATTTTTTGGGATAAATTTATACGGATATTTTTTGTGTTTTCTAGCCAATAGCTGCACATTTTCAATACGAAAAGCGTAGCAATAGTTAAACGTAAGTTGGAATTCCAAGAATTGGTGCAAGAAACCATCATAAGCACAAGTATAAAAATTCTAGATCCAAATAGAATTTTTAAAAGTCATACAAAATAAAAATTAACGAGCACAACTTGGTATTGGTTTTGTAGGCCATAGATACAGCTTGCTTATGGCCACAGTAAAAAAAAATTGTATTATCCGTTAGGTAGATATAGTCCCTTGGAGTCATATAAGATATCAATTAACGAGCACGGCTTGGTATAGGTTTTGGACAAACTAATTTGGACAAACAAGGCACACAGCATTATTGACGATTGGAACATCACAGATTCCACCTAGCGGACATTTTTTAAACTGATAATTTGACGTTCGAAATTGTTGTAAAGAATTCCAATTTTGAACTGTAAACACAATTTTTAATTACCGGATTGCAAAATATTCTTTCGTCGCATTTATGAGAAATGTCATTTTGCCAGTTGCCTCATTTTAACTTTTTTCCTCGAGTGGCGCTTTCTTTACTTTTACAACTGTCAATAAGCGTGTTCCATTGGCGTTAGCAAACTACTCACAAGTACTTGTATCTACTCGCAACTACTCTTGCTCAAGTGATGGTGTAGTTGTTAGAAGTAGTTACGCATATAATTAACGAAAGCAGGATTTTAATTTAAAAAATTCTAATAGATGGCTCTATACCAATTTTGGTTGTGTGAAACGTCATTTTTTAACCCTAATCCAACCAAGTCGTGCTCCAAGCAAGCTGTATTTATGGCCTACAAAACCTATACCAAGCCGTGCTCGTTAATTGATATCTTATATGACTTCAAGGGACTATATCTACCTAACGGCTAATACAAATGTTTTTTACTGTAGCCATAAGCAAGCTGTATTCATGGCCTACAAAACCTATATGAAGCCGTGCTCGTTAATTGATATCTTATATGAATTATAGGGACCAGTAATTTATGCTTTGTGCAACTTCAAAATACTTTTTCGAATAGTTTGTATAAGTGAATATTGTAGTGATTACTCAATGTGAATTTTTGACTACCAATTTATTTATAATATATTTTACGTACCTAATAGTGTTTTTATTAATCACAAACAAACAAGTATTTTATGATTTTGTTTTATTTTGCATATTTAATTTCTACGACAGATTATATAAATATATTTTGTTTCGTTATAGTTTTCATAATACGCTAGTTATAATATATTAGTATTACCATATTTAACTATAATCGTTTTCTGGGATTTTTTTCTGGGCTAATTTCACAGAGGTGCTTTAATGCGAATTTTCGAAAAAATAAAATAGAAAACGGATGTTCTATAGTAAATAAACCATATTTTACTTCGATTAACGATAATATTAACTTAACATCAAATAATTTTCAGTTAGTAAAATCAATAATATTTCATAATACTTTATACAAACCAAATTTCTTAATATATGATAAACAAGATGAAAACTTAATGAAAATAATTGATATCTTGGTGAAAGAAAATGAAGTTTATCTCATTACACAACGCCAAATTATAGAAAAGTATGACAAACATTTAAGGGCGCCGACTAGAATCGGAATATGATTATCTAAAACCCATTTAAAACCGCTATTATTATTTACACTTACAGATTTAAGAAAATATTTTACACCAGCTTTGTTTTGAAATTAACTGTTTTGTAATTTAATATAGAAAATAAGGAAAATATATATATAGATATTTGTTGTATGAATGTATAATATTGTAATTATAATTTAAATTAAAATATATTTAATCATATTTTTGAATTTAAAAAAAAAAACGGTATTTTATTTTTTTAAATGTATAACGTGAAAAATTTAGTTCTTAAATTAAGACAATTTCTGCTATAGATTTAAGGAACCAATACTTAATTCTATATTAATCCGATCACCAATGTAAGGAATTATTTCTTAAATTGTAAACAAAAAACATTACAGTTTATTCGAGTTTGCCTTAATTTTTGGAAATAAATTCCTAAATTTAACGACGTTTGCCTTAATTTATGTTTTAAAATAAGTCATAAAATCCTTAAATTTAATCTCGTGCTACTTAAAACTTAGGCTATCTTCCTTAAATTATGATGGCATATGGCTTTACTTTTCATCTAAATTTAAATGTTAATTTTATGACAGTTTCCATCAAATTAAGGTGTAAAAAACATAGGATCCAGATCAAGTCCAAAATTCCTTAATATTAATTACAAACTCATTAAATCTAGGCTAAATTTTTTTCAATGCATAAAATTCGATTGGAAACTGAAGAAGTCAAAAACGAGATTAGCAGTTCGCAATTCAAAAATATGTTTATCTTAGAATTTGAGTCCAAAAAATTATTAATTCTTTTCCGACGACTTGATTTGTTTTTGCAATAGTAACTATAAACACGGCTAATGTTCCCCCTAAGATGAACAATGCTGCTTCGCAATCAAAATTTTGCTTTGTCTTCCAACTCGAAAGGAAAAAGCAAGCTCGACTAAATTTTTATCGACTGCAACGAATGGGTTTGTTTAGACGATATACACAGCGCATGCTGTATATTCCTCATTTCTTACCTCTTTGCCGATGGAAATATACCTACACTTCAAAATAGTGTATAGGCAAAGTAGTAAAAAACGAGGAAATCACATCACGCAGTGTATACATCGCCTAAATATGCTCAATAATAGAGCCTCAATAATAATAATCAACTGTCAAAATAGTGCTATAAAATCGTTTAAATTTAAATTTATTTAAATTTTTAAATATAGCGGTTAATTCTTAATAAATGTCGAATACAATTTCGAATATTAAAAAGAATAAGAAAACACATCAAACCTCATATTTAAGTTAATTAAATTAAATTATGATATTAATTGCAACATTCATCGATGTTCAGTTGAACAACAGTGATAAATACTAAAAATTCGACAAACTCACAAACTAAACGTGTTTTATGTCACACTAAATAATCCTTAGTAGTTGGTCACGTGATCTTCTTATTTCTTCTATCGCACCAGAACCCCGCAAAAAACCTATGATAAGTATAATTTATAAAATGGGATAACCGACATGCCTGGTATGAATTCCACCCGAATTACTAATGTGGATTCAATTTTAGTTTTAAAGTTGATTAACAAATTACAGTATTTCGAAGAGGCGATAAAATTTTTCCTTGATCATACTGAATTTAATTTTGATGGAAGATGCTTCATGCAAGTGTTTGGTTCACCGATGGGTTAACAACGCACTAGCTAACTTACTGATGATGGGTTACATTGAGCCTAAAGTGTTGGAAGCAAATTCAGAAAAATTAATATTTTTCTTATTGGTTTTAATAAGTCCAATATGTATACAATGTAAGTCCAAGATGTTTCCAAATTTTTGTAACACAATTACGATAATATTCCTGTAAATTAAATCACACTCAATTTTCGGTAGTTCAGGTATAAAATATTTGCGTTTTAATTCCAGCATTTATTGCCTTTATTTTTGTTTAAATGTTTGGAAAATAGTTTTTAATTATTAATGTAATTCAACCTGATGATGATGGAATAAAGTAATCAAAACGTCGCGCCGGATGCCAACATATGATGTGATATATTTAATTTAATCCTTTCGTTAACTGCAAACCTAAGATATTGTTGGTTCCGAGCCTCCGTGCTTTATATTATTGATTCTGGTTATATGAATGATTTAGGAACTTAAAATATCACCGTAAATCTTTTTTGCAGAAGTCAGGAACGCGATACAAAGGGTAAAACAACTATAGAAATAATATTTTGATTGCCTTCGAATTCTCTAAGAATAGCGTTGTCTACGCTATAGTCGACATTTGTGTGTAGACAATCTTAAATTAGGCGTAGATGCACAACACTGGTTTTATATAAAAGATAAACAAAGCTAAATTAAATGGAAGTCTTATAAAGCATAACGTTTATCTCACTTTAAAATGATTATAATGATGAATCATCATAATATTTACCATCTGCTATTCCCAGAACATACCTACACATCACTATAAAGATTTGAAAATCTTTAACGCGAAAATGCCAAAAATATCAAAATACCTTAATGACAATAAGTGAACTCTATATACAGCAAATATTATTAAAATTTTATTTATTTAACGAATAAAGGTATATTCCCATTAAGGTACAAAACTATTCTGGGAAAACTAGCAAATATTTATGGAACCCTTTACTAAATTCAAAAACATACATATTTACCTTATACAATGACAGGTTTCTGCACAAAATTTAATAATTACTAATTTAGTTACGTTTGCGTCATGCACAAATACAATTAAAACAATTTTATGGGAAAGCTGGTCGAACAGCGGATATTGATATGTAGAAAATGTGTTAAAAATTGATAATTTACCACAACGTATTGTAGTGTTACAATTATACATTATTTACACAAAACTAACTTTTTTTGTTGGCAGAACTAACGGTTTCTTTTGGTCTATGACTACAAGATTGCCACTGTGATTATATTTGCTTAATTTCGAAGCTATGTCCTTCAATTAACTTACTTACAAAAGGAATTTTAAAAACTTGAACTAAATGGCTATTACCTATTTATGCAGGTTGTCGCCTTCACTTTAATGTTTAACCGATATAACACAATAGTTTTACTTTATTAAAGTTTGTATAACTATTATTATTTGTTTTAAAATATTAGCACAGCATGTTGTTGACGATGTGAAATTTAAAATAAAACTATTTGCAGTAAACTTTTTCGTAGATGTTGTTATTTTTTTCAATCCAAAATATTCTGAATCTTTCAAAATTGGTTTGGTACAAAGAGGGTGTTTTTATTATGGGAGTGGTATACTTATGTATAGTTTACAATACATATTAGTTTTTTATCCTATTTTTGTGTTTGCTTCCATTTGCGTACACAATTATCGGAACGCACACGTTCTAACGAATAAATTAATGAAAACACCCTGTCAGTATAACAACTATTTTACAAAACTTTTTAGGCAGTGCGTTTAGTGGGTGTTGTCGTTATTAATCAATCTTATTTTATATGAATGAATGAGTCGAGCTTTTTCTTAATTATTTTTTACCTTAGTGTTATAATTTTAGAAAATCAAATTTTTGTTTTATTTACACACGATGTTAACGCTTCATTTATTTTTACAGCACACTTAAGGCTTGTTCAATAAGCTACAATATTATAAAATATTAAGGCTAATTTACTAATAATATTAATAATTAATAATTTGACAAGTGACCATGTCCCTCCGGTTGAATTCTATCAAATGTCCATAAACTAATAAATAAAGAGAAATAGTTTCAGTGGCAAAGTTTGCTTCATGTGTGGTTAAAAACATAATTTCAATTTATTGCAACAGTGATCATCGAAAAACTTTCTACCCCAAATATCTCGAAAACTATGCTTTACTAAAAGATACACATATAGGACACCAAAGTGGTTTGGTTTTAAGGGGGAAAACTACAATACTGGTTAGTTTTTAAATGATGTGTGTCTTATGAGGGTTATATTTCAACGGGAACTTCTTTGATAATATTACGAGCTCTATATTTTTCTGGCGGCATCTTATTGTGTGAAACTTTTCATCCAGCCTTTAGTTTCAACAATATAACGTGATATTATAGAGTCTTTGGGTAAATTCTGGAATTACAAATTGATTGTTAATAATATTGGTTTTTCAATGCAAAGTGATGAAATCATATAACATACCATCAATTTTATCGTCCCAGAAATACAGGATGAGTTAAATCGGTCAAAAGAGTTACTCAATATATCAATCCATCATACATTAATTTTTTCTGGCCATTGCATATGTCCTTCGTTTAAAATATAACGATTTTCGACATTCCTTTCTGAATTTTTCCTTTCCACCTGAAAGCATTAATTTGGTAAATAACATTGAGGGGAATTTCGAAGTTTATAAGTAGTCGCACACGATTCTAATAATTATAATATCAAGTTGAAATAAGTATTGGTTATTGGTATGTGTCGACTCATCATTTTAACTCATCAACATTACAACGTTTAATTTCCACCAAAGTAAGTTTTGATGTTTTTTTGTATTTATTGTGCTGACACTTAACTAAATTTGTAATAATATGCATACTATAAATGTTTTTGATTGACACTACATTTTGTGCTGACATTGAAAATTTAAAATTATATATAAAGCGTAGCATTGAATAAAAATAAAGCAGAATTTAAATTGACACTAACTGATTTTGTTCTCATTAATCAAAAGAGTGCCTATACGCCATAAGGAATACAAGCATAAATATTGAAACATGGATTCCTTTCATCATCTTCAGCTTGTTAAAAAAGTTGGACAAAGAATTATGACAGCTATAAATCCAAGAGAATTTCAAAAAAACAAACCAATTCTTGAAATTTCTAGAAAGGCGTTTCCAATCTTTAGAAGCAATCGGTAACAAGAAGATAATACCAACCCAACAAGTAAGATTTCAACCACAACCGCTAAGACGCGCAATTTGTGCAGAAATTATCTCAGCCAAAACCATTCGACAACAAGTTACAGCATCAAACTGAGTTGTTTTACCTGCAAAGGCAGACATCATACGTTGCTATACATAAAAAACGGCCCGCCCGGTACCTTTAGCAACAGCCCTAATAAAAGTACAGAATATGTTCGGTACTCTACTATGAGCACTGATCGATCCAAGCTCACAGGATACTTTCATCACAGAGCAAGCAGCACAACAACTAGGCCTGCCAATAACAAGGGTTCTAACTGAAATTTCCGGAATTTCAGCAACAAAAGGACGAGCCCATCAACAGATAGCGATAGAAATATGTCCAAGATTTCCATCGATTTTCCAGATCGAAGTTAATGCTAAAGTTCTGAGAACTATCACTAAACCACTTCCAGACTAGGACTCATTGGGTTTAGACAGCAAACTACAAAAAGAAGTAATCCTAGCCGACCCTACTTTCGATATTCTCGGACCTATTGATCTTTTAATAGGTGCCGAAAGATGGGTGCGCGCAAAGATCAGAGCTAGGATGAATCATATCTGGTCGTCTAACTCAAACCAGCAGCATTTCAGTCACCTGGTTAAATAGCGACGTCACATTAGCAGAGATTGACAAGCAATTAAAATGCTTAGTACTATAAAGAGACTCACAAGCGATTAACAAATGAACGATAGGAAGTTCGAATGCCGCTTCACAACAACAAGCTCAAAGAAGTGGGAATAGGAGAATCTAAAAGTAAAGCGCAGCATGTAGATTGCTTCAAATTGAAAAAAGATTCAAGAAGGATGAAGAGTTTAAGAATCAATATCACAATTTCATGAACGAGTTCATCCAGTAGAACCACATGGAACTAATTAAAGATGATACGGAAAAAGATGCTTCTCGGATACTTCTCGAACAACTACGAGATTGAGGGTAGTTTGACGCTTCGTGGTTTTGCACCACAACAAGGACATCACAAAATGAAATGATGCATGTAGGTCCAACATTATAAGACAACTTAACGGCAATATTGATCGGATGGAAAAAACATCGTTACGTGATTGCAGCGGACATTGAGAAAATGTTCATACAGATCAGAATAGCCCGCGAAGATCAAAATCCGAGACAAATAAGCCAATGAGCAGTTATAAATTTAAAACTATGACATACGGAACAGCGTCTGCAACTTATTTGGCTATAAAAACGTTACAACAATTAGCCATTGATGAAGCGTCAAGATATCCAATTGGTTCAAAGATTGTTCAAAACCATTTCTATGTGGATGAGCTTCTATCTGGAGCTAACACAATCGCAGAAAGGAACTACTAAATATCTTTTCGGGTGGAAGTTTCAACCTCAGAAAATGTTCCAGCAATGAAAAGGCGTTATTAGAAGAGCTTCCAGAAAATCTGAAAGAAACAGGACTCCACACTATAGAATTTAGTGATACAGTGAAAACACTTGTACTCCTGTGGAACTCTACAACAGACACTTTTTAATTTAAAGTTATTTTGCCAAGATCTAAAATAACAATATACAAACGAATAATCTTATCAAAGGCATCAAGGCTTTTCGATCCAGCATGGTGGGTAGCATGGGACGAAAAACTCCACTTAAATCTTGAAAACAGATGGTTAAACTACAAAATGGAATTACCACGTTTAGAGGAAATCAGAATTCACCGTTGGATATATTACAATAGTAACGCCAAAAATTAAACTACATGGTTTCTGTAAAAAAAAAATTAACAATTGAATTCGCTGAAAATCACATTTTAATTAGTCAAATTTATGTTTTAATCAGATGCGTAATCTGATGCCACTTCCTTAAAAACTAAAACTAAAACAGAAATATCGTTCAACGATTATTCGAAATTTCGGTAACGGTAAAATAATACAAAAGTAAAATGAGGAAAAATATCAGGAATAGGTATGTACATATATGCCAGAGACGGGTAGTGTCGAAAACTAGTATTTGTGGCACAGTTTATGTTACGTTTTGACACGAGTTCTTGACAGTCTTTTAACACAGTTTGACAGTTTTCGAAATTTTTTGACAGCGAAAAAAACTGAAAAATGTACAATTTTAGCTTCATTAACGTTTAGAACTGTTTCAACCAGTTAGAACATTTTCTACGAAACAATAAGAATATTTTATTTCCTCTTTTTTCCAATATCATACGCACAGCTTTTGACACTTTCCGATAGTGTTTGACAGTTGTTGACATTTTTTAGTTGTTGATCAAACCTCTCTGGAAATTTATTTAAGTCAAAGTTGTGCATCTGCCGGTGATCTGTTCTACAATTGCAATGAAAATGACGTTATTACGGAAAATTAAGATGGTAACATATAAAATATTAGAAATAAGATTTTCAATAGTCGCTTTAAGGTAAGTGTGGGATCAACATTTTTCTCAAAGTTAATGGGATCCAATTTTTTTTCCTCTTCCAGTTAAAGCATGTTGTCGGGGAGTGGAGTGCGAACATTCAAAGAGGATAAACGTGTTTTTTCTATCCTCTTCAAAAATTTAATTTAATTTAATTTTCTTTTCTTTTTATTTTTTGTTTCTTATGTACTGATATGTATATACTTTATATACATATGTATATACATTTTAATTTTAAATTTTAAATTTAATTCTAATTAAATTCAAGTTTAGTGTAATGTGTAGTAAAAATAATTAAACTTAAGTGTAATTTTGAAAAATGCAATCCACCGGGATGCATTTGTCAGGCAATGTTTTTTTTATTTTTGTAGATAGAAAAATTAAAAGTGCATGATTTGATATTTTGTGGATTGTAAATACAATCAAATTTCAATTTTTAATTACTAAAGTTTAATATTTAGATAGTATTGAAATAAATTTTAAATTATGGTATATAAAATAAGTCGCAATAAATTTGGTATTAGATTTTATTTTTAAGACACTAATACATACTTATAATTTAGTATATAAAAGGGCCATAAATATGTTTGTGTACTATGTTGTAGCTGTGTCGTTTTCTCTTTGCACGATTTCTGTGAAGGAAGTGTGCGTGGTTTTGTTGGTTTTTGTATTATAAAGTACAAACAACAACGAGAAAGAGAATCTTTACGTTGGTTTTGACACAGCAGTCACAAGTAATTTACTGTTGTGTGAAATGGGCACTAATACATCCATACAACTTGATTCATATATGGTACAGAAACATCTATAATTCCAAGACGAACTATACGAAATTTAAAGGTACAAAGTGACGACTGCCCATAGTGTTAGTTGTGTACATATAAGCCTTTAATAAAAAAACTAACCAACACTAATGTAATTTGTTTTGGTTTTGTGCTAAGAAATATGAAAAAAAAGAACAAAAAATACATAAGAAACAACAACAATATACATCACGGCAACGCCGTTTAATAATATCGTGTAAAAACAAATCCTATTTATGTGTATGTTTTGTGTTGGAAAATAATACCAATTACAATAACAACAATGGTCGTACATATTTTTTGACATAAGGAAAAAGATGTATAACCTAACCTAACCTATTTTTGTTACACTCTAGAACAGAAATTGGCACATTTCATTGTGTTAAAAAATACGAATAAGCGTACATATTTTAATGCTTTAATACATGTTAAATATTAAAATATTAAGACACAATTCGATTTTTAATATTAAGATACCTTTTAAATTTAAATTATCTTAATAATTTTTTTATTAAATTCAAAAATGAATTCAAAAAGGTACAATATTTTTGTCAGGAGTGTTCAAATAAAAAGTAAAGATGTATTTGTATGAAAATAAATGTAAAGTAATATGCGACGTTGCCGTCATGATTTAGTCACCAATACTACCTTCAGTAGTAATTACCAGACAATGACAAAAAATAGTTTGTCTTGGAATTATAGATGTTTTTGGTTACATAGTTAAGTGTGTTTATATATACTATAAGGCCTACTAATACGCACATGAAAGATGGTTGAAAATATTTATCGTCAATGTGTATTGGTGGTTTTAGTATGTTTTTGGTTTTAGTATATAGGATTTTGTTACTTGAATGCAGGTGTATTAATCTCTTTGTGTTTTTGTGTACTCACGAAACAACTATGATATTAGCTGTATTTTGTTGAGAAATGTACAACAACAATTGCACGTGACAGGAATTAAATAATTCGAACAAAAAATTTGAATTATTTAATTCGAGCTCGAACAAATAAAATACGTAACTGCTTGAATGAAAAACCGAAGAAATACCAACATAGAATATAAAAATTAAATCGAAAAAATATTTCGCGGCTTGTTCTATTGAGAAAAAGATAACTCCAAAATAATTCGAATTAATTTTTTCTCAACAAAATGCAGCTATTATTGAAATCATGTATTGTGTAAGCGCAGTGGAATTTGTATATTCGACTCAAATAGGATTTTTATACTTTGTATAATCGAATTGGTTTGAGTCGAATTGGAATTGGGAGCTGTCTTATACAATTCATTTGAACGGTTTATTTAGATAGGATTAATAAATTTTTTTACAGGGTATTACATAATGAATCAAATTGTTTTCTAATTAATTTAATTAATATTATAAATTATAAATTGTCTAAATAAATAAATAAATAGATAAATGAAATGCGAATTTAGTAATGTTGGTTTAAATTAAGTTAAGATTTGATTTTTGAGTTTAATGGTTGTCTTAATGGATTTATTGAATTTAGATGGTGGGATGTACACATAATCGTCATAATTACGTATATGACACATCGATACATTTTTAAGAAAGTAAGGGTTAATTTTCATTGCATTTATTTATTTATTTATTATTTATTGTTTTATTTACTTTGCATGCTTGATTTGGCAGGGAATGAGGTCCGTGAACTGAGTTAAAATTTTGGATATACATATATTTGTATTTATTTATTAATAAAGAGATAAATTTCTGAATTATTGATTAGGTTCAGGTTTTTGGTGGCGGTGAACTCTTCAATTGGTAAATGATGCTAATTGGATTTTTATTTAGGTAGTCTAATATTTTATAAGTTTTATTTTTGGGTTGCGAAAATGACTAAGTTGAAGCAAATCAATTGAATATGTACACTATCAGACATAAATATTTGGATGACATCCGGGATTAATCATTGGATCTGATTTTGGGGTAGCTGAATTTGCTACTCGTGCAAATTACCCCTCAGTCGACTTAGTTAAAGTCGTGGGCGTTTACAACGTTGCTTATTTGTGTTGATTTGGTTTCAATAAATTTCTTTTTTTGAAACTGATGCTACCGTTTGATATTACATATTGTAGGGATTTATTTTGATAAGTTTCTTGTCGTTGCAATTATCAAAAATTATCTTCTGCTAAAATCAATCACTTTATTGGTATTTAATTGTAATTTATATTAATGTTGCTATTTCGTTAAATATTTATGTATATAGATTGAAATATTATACTAATTAAATGAATAGCATCGTACGTTATCTAGGATAAGGGAAATTCCCTTTTATATGATATTGTAAACTGCATTGCATTGCAAAATTATTTGAGGTATTGATTAAAATATTTCAATACTTCTTGTCAGTTTAATTTAATTTAATTATATCAAAGTGTCATAGTTTGTTCGGGTATTTTTGTCTGATGGTCAAGTTGATATTAAGTATATATAATTATATATAATTGTTAGATCGTCTCCAAGCTACAGAAATATTGGTGAATTCTCGCTCAACATCCAGAAACTTCAAGCAGCAGTTATGTAGCGTAGAAAATGTATTGTTCTTGTGTTATCTATTTTATTTTATTTATCACTAACTAATTTATACAAGTTAATTTCTATTAATTATGTAGTAAAGCAATTTAATTTTCAGGGATACCTGGGAAACTCTAATTGTGTTTTATTAGTAAATATTATATATAGGTACATGTAGTACTTAACTAAATTATTGATATTCTAGACTTTTTTGCGTAGTATTATGATCAATGTTTAAATTATATTATATACTTGTATAAATAAATAATTAATTTCTACATTATTAATTTCCTTTTTCTAGATTTGTAGGAAATTGCCGATTAATTTAAATTTAATAGTTTGGTTAAATATAAATTTTCAACTTTTATTTTTAAATCTAGTTGCAGTAGGTAAACAATTAATTAACTATTTACAGGAGAATGGTAACTAATGGAACAAGTGCTGTGAATTTAAATTATAACTTAGCAATTTAAAATTTTTAAACATTCTTTTGAAATTTTAGCTTAGAAGTGGGAGAGTTTACATAGGCAATTTCATAAAATGTTAATTTTTGTAATTCTTCTATGTAATATATTGTGTTTTGCTCATTAATATATAATAATTAATTTAGATTAAAAATATTTAAAGGTTTCTCTTCCTTAATTTGCTAATAAAAAATTCAATTTTCAGAATATAACATAGTTCCAGAATCAATCTTTCATATGGAGATTAAATTAATCCTGAAATTCAGAATTAGCTTTAATATTATGGTGATTTATTAATTAAAATTAGTTTTCAGAATTGCCTGGGAAATTATATATTGATTTTATTTGTTCTTTCTTGATATACTACTTATAGTACTAACTGAATTATTGATGATTTTAGGCTGTTATGGTGCTGTAACATTATCATTTTTAAATTATTTATTCTCTTTTTCTTGATCAGTAGGAAATTTCTGATTAGTTTTAAGTAAAATTTTATGTTTACAATAGTTGTTAACGTTTATTTTAATTCATGTTGGAGTACGTAATAACTAATTGATTAGATATAGAAGGACCAATGAAATAAACGCGGTTTTTGTTATCTTAGTTTAGTAATTTTAAATTTTTCTTAAATATTTTATCAGGTAAATTAATGAACGGCGGACAGGGGAAATTACAACATTAATAATTTTATGTCCCGATTTAAATTTAGGGAGCCTTGAGTATCCGGCCCTGGATTTCAGAGAAATGATAATCTAATAATATAGTTAGATTGTGCTGTCTTGTGCTAATCTATTTATTATATGTATATGTATTGTACTAATAATTTACTAACTATCGATCACTTTGGTCTCTGTAACTGGGTCGTGTCTGGCCCAACTAATAATCCTATCCTATCCTTCGGTTTTGTTGTATGTACATGGGTGTACTGTGTGTGCCCGGGAGTCCGGGAGATCCTGTTATAATGCTTGGCCGTACACTCTCAATCAATAAAATGTTAATTTTTTGTAATGTGTAATATATTTCGTTTTGTCCATTAATATATTTTAATTAATTTAGTTTTAAAATACTTAAAGGGATCTCTTTTTAATTTACTAATAAATAATCCAATTTTCAGAATAAACATAGTTCTAGAATTAATCATTATTACAGGGTGGCTGAGACCAAATGTTACTAACTTCACTCTGCTGTCATTTGTGTAGTTGTCATTTTCGCGCATTAATTTTTTGACAGATTGAAGTTTGGTTAGTTGTTTATATGTGGTCAATAAATAATTGTTCTAAATTAATATCTTAATAAAAAAATCGTAATGGAATTCAAACGTAATAGTGTAATTGCACTGTATTTGGGTGGAAATTCACAAACAGCAATAGTTCGTCAGCTCCAGCATTTGAATGTGAATAAAATGTTTGTGTATCGAACCATAACTCGATACAACGAAACTGGTAGCATCGCTAAACGCAACAGAGGCGGTCCTAAAAAGACAGCAACATCAAAAGAAATGATACGAAAGGTGAAGAAACGAATCCAACGAAATCCTCGTCAAAGTGCCAATCAATTAGCCGCACGTCTACATGTTTCACGATACAGCATTCAAACCATATTGAAAAATGAACTACACTTGAAGCCCTACAAGATACAAAAAGTTCAAGATCTTACGGAGGCACAAAAAAAAGTTAGGCTTGAAAGAACACGAGCATTGAAGGCCTTGGCCGAACGTGATGAGATTCCAAAAATTGTCTTTTCTGATGAGAAAATTTTCACCATTCAACAGCATGTGAATAAACAAAATGATCGTGTTTGGTTAGAGGACAAGTCCAACGATAATTTGGACACAAGAGTTGCCATGCGCAAGCAATCACCAGCTTATGTTATGGTTTGGGCTGCAGTTACTGCAGATGGACGCACTCCTCTGGTTTTCATCGAACATGGAGTCAAGGTAAACCAAGAGATGTACCGCCAAAAGATCCTAAACGATGCTTTGCTACCTTGGGCACGTAAACACTTTGGTACGAACCGTTGGACATTCCAACAGGACTCGGCACCGTCACACAAAGCTCGAGCGACACAGCAATTTTTACAAAATTGCGTTCCGCGGCTGATTTCGTCGAAAGAATGGCCACCATATTCACCAGACTTGAATCCCATGGATTTCTCCATATGGTCCATTTTGGAGAGTAAGGTGTCCACTAAAAAATACGAAAGTGTTGATGCATTGAAGTCAGCTCTTGTTCGAGAATGGAATAAAATTCCGCAAGCCCACGTTCGGTCAGCATGCAATGCTTTCTATGGAAGACTGAATCAAATAATCAAAGCCAAAGGAGGTCATATCGAGCAGTAACATGTTTTTCATAAAATGTAATATGTTTTCAACATATTCCACGAAATTTCAATAAAAAATAATCAAAATTAAAAAAATTACAGCGTTTTCATTTGGTAACACTTGGTCTCAGCCACCCTGTATAGGGACCAAAATTAATCCCGAATTTCAAATTTAAATTTTAGTTTGAATCAACCCTCCAGGATTAATAAGTAGTGAATAAGCTGTAGTTTAGAAATTGTGTTGTCCTGTGCTAACTATTTTTACTATATAATTACTAGCAATTTACTCTTACCCTTCGGCTGGGGATGGATAAATCGGTGTACGATGTGTCCTCGGGAATACTGAAGATCTGGTTATAATAATTATTTATTTAAGTAATAAAATTTGTTATTATGATGTTTATTAATTAAATTTAGTTTTCAGAGTCGTCTGAGAATTTGTATGTTAATTTTATTTGTTGATTCTTAATATACTTATAGTACCTAATTGATTTATTGAATTATTAATAAATCTATGTATTGTGGTGCTGTAATATTATCATGTTAATCATTTTATATACATTTTATAAAATAATTGAATTCATAATTATATATTTTCTTTTCTTAATCGGTAGGAAATTTCTGATTAGTTTTAAGTAAAATTTTATGTTTAAACGGTTTAATGTTTATGTTAATTCTTGTTGGAGTAAGTAATAATTTTTAATTGGATATAAAAGGACCATTAATAAGGAAATAAGCTCTGTTATTTTAAAGTTTTATTAAATATTTTATCGGGTAAATTAATGAAAGACGGACAAGGATGAAATTACAACATTAATAATTAATACTTTTTAAGCCCTGTTTTAGATTTAGGATTTAGGGAGTCCTGAGTATCCGGCCCTGGATTCCAGAGAAATAATCATCTAATAATGTAGTTAGATTGTGCTGTCTTGTGCTAACCTATTTATTATATATTGTACTAATAATTTACTAACTATCTATCGCATTGGTGTCTGTAACCGGGTCGAGTCTGTCCCAACTAATAATCCTATCCAATCCTTCGGTTTTGTTATATGTGTACGGATATACGGCATGGGCCCGGGAGTTTGGGAGATCCTGCTATGATGCTTCGTCGTACACTCATAATAAATCATGAAAGTTTAATTTCAACTTTATTTTATTTAAATGTATCTTTATTTTGTTATAATGATGTTTTTTATAATACAGTAGAATCCGTTTATACCAAACCATGTATATAACGAACAAAAGCTTATAATGATCATATAGTTTTGTCATATAGTTGTGTGCCTTGAATTTGCACGAACACTTATTTTTTCTTATACACTACAAACAAAGAACTACGTTTTTAAACGTAAACGAATATTTGATTAAAATGAACACCCGGCTATAGTGAACCAAATTGTGTCCCTTGAGTGTTCGCTATAAGCGAGTTCTACTGTAATTATAATTATAATTTCAGCTTAGTAATTTTAGATTTTCTTAATTATTTTATCAGGTAAATTAATGAAAGGCGAACAGGGGGAAATTACAACATTAATAATTTTTAATTTAGGTTTAGGGAGTCCTGAGTATCCGGCCCTGGATTCCAGAGAAATGATCATCTAAAAATTTAGTTAGATTGTGTTGTCTTTTGTGCCGTCTATTTACTAACTATCGATCGCATTGGTGTCTGTAACCGGGTCGAGTCTGTCCCAACTAATAATCCTATCCTATCCTTCGGTTTTGTTATGTGTAAACGGGTGTACGGTGTGTGCCCGGGAGTCCGGGAGACTTGCTATAATGCTTGGCCGTACACTCACAATCAATCAATCAATCAATCAATCTTCCAGTTAAAGCATGTTGTCAACCGAGGATCCAATACAACACTGCTAAATCGGGAGTGCAGCCTATTCACAAATGCTGGTCGTTATGCTATTGTCGGCGCAGTTACTTACATATCGCATAATTTGAAACAAATTTTCTATGAAATCAATACAGCAACTGAACTAATTCTGCCAACCGCACGTTCCCCAATCGAAGGCTAGTAGCTTTATATAATGGATCTAGAAAGTCAACCGGATCTATCAGTTGCAAAAACAATGAAACATTTTTGTCTCATAATCAAGGCATGTTCTTTTGTAATACCACTTTGGTCATACTCTTAATCCAGCATCAATACATTTAAATATACGATATCTTCTAATGATATGTTTCTGGAAATTAAAACGATACGGTATTTTTGTAGTCTGAGAAAAAATTTCAACTATAAGATTTGTGTTTCTTTTTATCAGTGTACTGATAAAAATGGTTATCCAAAAAGTATAATATATAAGTACATAAAGAAGGGTGTCGGTAAGTATGACCGTCGTTTAGAGAATACAACTGATTTGCAAAATTTAAATGAGAAAACAATCGTTAGCTTTTTGTTTCAATTTCATATGTAAAAATCCTTTTCAAAAATAATAAATGTGGACTTCAAAATTGTTGATAGACCATTAAAAAGTTTAGACAAATTTTTCTTTATAAAACTGAAAGACCAAATACCTTTAGAGTTGCACTCCAATTTGGTGTATGGGTTGAAGTGTTTTTGTGGGAAAGAATATCTAGGGCAGACGAAACAGTTTTTTATTCCATTATTAACTTTCAAAATTCGTGTCGTGCCATACTAAAATATTTAAGCGACAAAGGCTACTCATTGTCTTTAGACGACGGCAGTTTTAGAGAAGAAAGAAAATCTTAATAAATGTTAAATTTTAATCCAAATTTTTGTAACACAATTACGATAATATCCCTGTAAATTAAATTTCACTCAATTTTCGGTAGTTCAGGTATAAAATATTTGCGTTTTAATTCCAGTGAACATTTATTGCCTTTATTTTTGTTTAAATGTTTGTAAAATAGTTTTTAATTATTAATGTAATTTAACCAGATGATGATGGAATAAAGTAATCAAAACGGCGCCGGTACCTCAATAAAAGATAGGTAGCTCTAAAACCAACAAATGATGTTATATGTTTCATTCATTCCTTACGTTAACTGCAAACCTAAGGTATTGTTGATTTCGGGACTCCGTGCTTTATATTATTGATTCTGGTTATAATGATTGATTTAGGAATTTCTTGATTTAGGAAATTTGAGCGTAAAACTTTTTTTTGGCACAAACACAACAGTAGAAGTAATATTTTCATTGCCTTCGAATTCTCTACGAATTGTCTACATTGTCTACGTCGAAAACTGTTGTCTACGCTACTGCCGACATTTGTGTGTAGACAATCATAAATTAGGCGTAGATGCACAACACTGGTTTTAAATACAAAATAAACAAAGCTAAATTAAATGGAAGTCTTACAAAGCATAACGTTTATTTCACATTAAAATGATTTTAATGATGAATCATCATAATATTTACCATCTGCTATTCCCAGAACATACCTACACATCACTATAAAGATTTGAAAATCTTTAACGCGAAAATGCCAAAAATATCAAAATACCTTAATGACAATAAGTGAACTCTATATACAGCAAATATTATTAAAATTTTATTTATTTAACGAATAAAGGTATATTCCCATTAAGGTACAAAACTATTCTGGGAAAACTAGCATATATTTATGGAATCATTTACTAAATTCAAAAACATATGTACATATTTACCCTTATATAATGACAGGTTTCTGCACAAAATTTAATAATTACTAATTTAGTTACGTTTGCGTCATGCACAAATACAAATAAAAACAATTTTATGGGAAAGCTGGTCGAACAGCGGATATTGATATGTAGAAAATGTGTTTAAAATTGATAATTTACCACAATGTATTGTAGTTTTACAATTATACATTATTTACACAAAACTAACTTTTTTTGTTGGCAGAACTAACGGTTTCTTTTAGTCTATGACTACAAAATTGCCACTGTGATCATATTTGCTTAATTTCGAAGCTATGTCCTTCGATTAATTTACTTATAAACGGAATTTTGAACTAAATGGCTGTTAACTATTTATGCAGGTTGTCGTCTTCACTTTAATGTTTAACCGATATAACACAATAGTTTTACTTTATTAAAGTTTGTATAACTATTATTATTTGTTTTAAATTATTAACACACCTTGTTGACGATATGAAGTTTAAAATAAAACTATTTGCAGTAAACTTTTTCGTAGATGTTACTATTTTTTTCAATCCAAAATATTCTGAATCTTTCAAAATTGGTTTGGTACAAAGAGGGTGTTTTCGTTTATTAATTGGAAATATTTCGAACATTGTGAAAGTGGTATACTTATGTATAGTTTACAATTAGTTTTTTTTACTATTTTTGGGTTGCTTCCGTTTATTATGCGTACCCAATTTTCGGAACGCACAAGTTCTAACGAATAAATTAATGAAAACACCCTGTTAGTATAAAAACTATTTTACAAAGATTTTTAGGTAGTGCGTTGAGTGGGTGTTGTCTTTGTTAATCAATATATATGTATATGAATCTTAAATTTTAAATAATCTTATTCGATATGATTTCATTAAAAATAATTAGTGAGTCGAGCTTTTTTCTTAATTATTTTTTACCTTAGTGTTATAATTGTAGAAAATTAAATTTTTGGTTTATTTACATACGAAGGCTTGTTGAAGCTACAATAGTATAAAATATTAAGACTAATTTACTATTAATATAATTAATTAATAATTTGATAAGTGACCGTGTCTCTGCGGTAAAATTCTATCAACTGTTCTTAAACTAATTTATAAAGAGAAATAAGTAGTTTCAGTGGCTAGGTTTGCTTCATGTGTGGTTAAAAATTTGACTTTTATGGGTGGCGTACTACTCAATTTTACGCGCATTTCAATTTATTGCAACAGTTGTGTACCATGTGATCATCGAAAAACTATCTACGCCAAAAATCGCGAAAACTATGCTCTTCTAAAAGATACATATATGGCACAACAAACCGGTTTGGTTTTAAGGGGGAAAACTACAATACTGGTTAGTTTTTAAATGATGTGTGTCTTATGAGGGTTATTTCAACGGGAAATTCTTTAATAATATTACGAGCTCTATATTTTTCTGGCGGCATCTTTTGTGAAACTTTTCATCCAACCTTTAATTTTGAACAAAGTAACGTGATATTATAGAGGCGTTGGGTATATTCTGGAATTACAAATTGATTATTAATAATATTGTTTTTTCAATGCAAAGTGGTAAAATCATGTAACATACCATCAATTTTATCGTCCCAGAAAAACAGCATGAGTTAAATCGGTCAAAAACTATATGGACCAATAACTGGGCTACTCAATATATCTGCTCATACATTAATTTTTTATGGTCATTGCGTATGTCCTTCGGCAGTTTCGTTTGTTGACAAAACCTGAAACGAATTTTTCCCTTCCACCTGAAATTACAAGTACGCGAGGAAATGCATTGATTTGGTAAATAACATTGAGGGGAATTTCGAAATTTATAAGTAGTCGCACTTGTAATAATCGTAATATCAAGTGGAAATAAGTATTGGTTATTGGTATATAGAAAATCACCTGATATCAACTTGTGCAGTGTTATTTTTAAGCACCAACTTCGTATTGGTGATCGGTAGATCTTCCATGTAGATATACTTTGCATTTGCAGACGGGAACATATTTGTTGTTGTCTGTAATACATTAGGAGAGGTTACGTGTGTGTAACAGCTAATAACGGACCAAGTTAACATATTTTGGTGGTGGCGTTATATTGGTGTCGAACAAAACAACCGGTTTCCACCGTATAAACAGAGCCCGATCAATACCGTATTTTAGTGTAACCAGAGCGTTGGGGGCAATATAAATAAAAAAAATGTCAATACACATCCATAAAAATATAGAAGTTTGCTCTGGTTGAACAAAATTATTTATGTATGGACCTTTCGCAGTAACTTTTCGCCGACTAAAGCTCAGGGGTGGGGTTTGAGAGGTTTACATAAATCTGTATTTTACCGCTTATATAAAAAAAAAACTTAAGGGAAATGCACATAAAAAAGCCAAATCAAGATTCATGTTTAGACACATTAATTTAACCAAAATATATATATTTATTTATATATATATATATATATATATATATATATATATATATATATATATATATATATATATATATATATATATATATATATATATATATATATATATATATATATATGTGTGTGTGTGTGTGTGTGTGTGTGGGATCACCCTGTACAGAAAATACCTATTCAAAACGGGAAACAATGTTATATGTTATACAATGTTATACGTTCGCCGCCACACGGTCAGAACAAAACACGAACAGACAGAAACGCAAACGGAAACACCAATACAAAAACGGACAACTGAACTATTGTCTCTTCCAGACAACGACGGACAAAACAAAATAAAATAAAATAAAAATTTCAGTCTGCCCTCGATCTTCAACACGAAGTTAATACATCCTATCAGAACAGAAATCGTGCGGATTTTCTCCCAAATCCGCAACCGGGAAATCCAAATCAATCTTCGAAGAGAAATTTAAGGTGTTTCAACTGCGACATAATAGGTCATAGTGGGCGGCAATGTAGGAAACACATAAAATGTTTCAAATGTAATGAATTTGGTCATATTGCCCCAAATTGTAGCAAAATGAATTAAAATAACACCAAGCCCGAGAATATCTCAGCATCGAATACAGGAAGTCGAATGAGGAAGATTTTATCAATGGAAGGAATATTAATTATTTAAAGATAAACAACTTTGATGTAAAAGCCTTGATTGATATAGGGAGTGATATCACTTGTATTGCTAGAAGTGTTTACGACGACTTGGGAAGTCCAAAACTTAATGGAAATGGTACCACTATTAAGGGTGTTGGCGTTACCTAATGGTTACTACTGGTACATTTGATGGACTTTTGGATAATGATGGTGAGATATTTGATGTTCATGTTCATATTTTACCAGATGAAAATATGCCAGGCCTTGAAAGTAATTGTAGGAAATGATGTTCTTCATGGTACTAAAATAGAATTAAGAGAAAGTGAAATCAAAATCAGCAAGTTGTTCGACAATTATTCGTCTTGTTACTGCGCTTTTAAAGAGCGAACGATTTGGTAACTGGTTTCGTGTCATGAAAGGTTAAAGAATGCCCTGTACAAATGCGCCTTTTTTAAATGGATGATTCTCCCATATACCAAACACCGAGGAGATTGCCGCCTGCCGAGAAGAAAATCGTAGAAGATCAAATTTTGGAAAGGTTACGAGATGATATAATTCGTCCTAGAGTAGTGTAAAGTGGATGTTCCTGGGCCAACCGAAAAAGATTTTACACCAAACATTTTTTACATGTAAATTACAACAACATGAACGTTTACGTATTTTTTTTATATGCATACTACACAGTGCAACCACAGTAACTAAATCTCTGTACAGTGCAAATCAAAGTAACTAAACTCTGTAATAATGATAAAACATGTATAAATTGAACAAGAAAAATTCTTGGTCATCGACGAGAATCGAACTCGAGACTTTTGCATGGTAAGAAACTGTCTTAACCATCATACTACGAGCGAGATTGTAAATGATCAACTATTTATGGTTTAAAAAAAAAAATTCCGCATGTTCAGCGAAATAAAAAAATTACAATAATATAATAATACTCCTAAATGTCGATTACAAACTCTACACGCTTTACTATTTATGGTTTAAAAAAAAAATTCCGCATGTTCAGCGAAATAAAAAAATTAAAATAATACATATAATAATACCCCTAAATGTCGATTACAAACTCTACACGCTTTAAAAATATTTTGTATACGATAATAATTTTTTATTAATTGAAATTAGATAGTGTAAAGTTATAATAATATTTTTTTTTTTAATTCAACCTTGACATTTCCGGAGAATGCATAACTGCATAGTTATAATAATATTTTATAATTTAACCTTGGCGTAAAATTTGCTGTAATGTACATAATGAAAATTAGAAATATAGAATATATAAGTGGTAGTTTTGATGTTATTTTGATGCATTTAATTAATAAACTTATACAACGTATTACTGTGTGGTGTAAAATTAAATACAATTTAAAATATAAATTAATATTTTTTTGATTTACCTATTATTTTAAAATTAAAAGTGAAGTGATCGTAATCAATGTTGATCAATAAAAAAACAATATAAAAGTTAAGAAGTACCTATTTGTGAAAATATTTGTGTAGTACCGAAAATTATAAACTAATTGTTATACAACTTTTAATTGTTAAATATTATAATTTAATCAATAATCTTTTTTTTTTTTGTGTTAGTGAAGATTTATTTGTGTAGTACCTATAAACTAATTGTTATATTTACAACTTCTAAGTGTTAAATATTAGAAGTAAATCAATTAATAAAATAAATAAAATTTTAAATACATAAGCGAAAAATTTTTTAACGTAAGTTACAAATATACATTTATTTAAATTATATATAACGTTTTAACATATTATCTCTTTATATATTTTCAGTTAAATCATGGATAACTGTGAAGAATGCAACAAAATGTTTTCATCAAAAGACGTTTTAATTCGGCATTCAAAGGAGCAGCACCCTCAAGATAACATGCTGTGTGAAGTGTGTGGCATCGTTTTCGGCAATAAACGAAAACTTGATTATCATAGCAAGAGGATGCATGTTACATCAGCCGTTAATAATCGCGAGAGGGTACATATTCCATCAAACTCAAGGACAGTTGTAGGAGCTGCCAAGAGAATCAAAATGGATGATGCACCTACTGATGACGTTTTATGTAGTAATTGCAATGTAAGTATTTCAAAAAAAATTTTATTTAATCATTATAAATCCTTACTTCATAAAAACAATTGTTTAAGGAACTATAGTGAGAATGATGAGAACATCCAAATAATTAGCACTGCATTCAAGTCCCGAATAATTAGTTATAGGGTTTCAGATGTACCTATTAACTATATTAGTATAAATGATTTTATGTGTTCAATAAAACATAAAATAATTAAATTAATAGAGCTTCAAACAGAGTTATTTAAAGTTTGCAAAGTAAATTTTGAATTGTTTGGCTTATTCACTAAATTTGATTTAAAAGATGAAGCAAATGTTAGCTCATTAAAATCATTTAATACTAAAAATGCAATTTTAACGGAAGCTAGCGATTTGGATGAGATATTTTCTCAGCTTGTCTGCACCCTGAATACTCTGAGTGAGGAGTTTCAGGAGAAAGAGTCTGGATGGGCAATTGAAAAAGTATTGTTCATTGAAGTAAATTTTAACAAATATAGTCCAATGAGAGGGTCCTCTTACATACCTCTCCCAAAATGTATTAAAGATAAAAAGGCTATAATCAATGTACAAAATGCAGATCAAGCCTGCTTCGCCTGGTCAATCATGGCTAGCAAATATCCTAATGTAAGAAAACCTCAACGGTGTAATTCATTTCCTCACTATAGTTCTATCTTAAATTTAGATAATATTAGTTTCCCCATGCCTTTAAAAGATATCCCACAATTTGAAAGCCAGAATAATATAAGTGTAAATGTGTATAGTTTAGAAGGTAATCAAATTGTGGGACCTTTATATTATACAAAATCAAAAAAATCTCATCATGTTAATCTATTGTATATAGAAGATAGTGGAAATAGTCATTATTGCTATATAAAAAAATTAAATACCTTAGTAGGCAAACAATTGTCAAAAAGAACTAATAAAAAATTTATTTGTGATGGTTGTTTAATATTTTTTAGAAATGAGGAAGGTTTAAATAATCATGTGCAATATGGTTGCAATAGAATTAAATGTATTCTTCCTAATGAAGAAAATGACTTTTTAGAATTTAGTAATTATCGTCATAAATTACAAGTCCCATATGTGATATATTGTGATTTTGAAGCAATATTAAAACCAATTGATTCGTGTACTCTAAATCCTGAGATATCTTTTAGTGAAAATATTTTAAAACATGAACCCTACAGTTTTGCATATTACATTAAATGTTCATATAATGACATTAAATCTAAATTTGTTACATACAGAGGTAATGATTGTGGGAAAATTTTCATTGATAAATTAAAACAAGATTTAGAAATTATATACAACGAGCTACACGTAAATCGAAAAATGAAAAAACTTTCCTACACGGAGCAAGTAAATTATAATTTTTCAAATAAATGTCATATTTGTGATGGTGATTTTGATGATGATGAAAACTATAAAGTTAGGGATCATTGCTATTTAACAGGGAAATTTAGAGGTGCTGCACATGTTAAATGTAATTTAAATTATAAAATAGCTGATTTCGTTCCAATATTTTGTCACAATTTAAGTGGCTATGATTCTCATTTTATTATAAAAGAATTAGGGTTTGATACTGAACAGATAGATTTAATCGCTCAGAATAAGGAACGATATATATCATTCACAAAACATTTTAAAATTAGTGAGCATAAAAAAATTAAATTAAGGTTTGTAGATTCATTTAAATTTATGGCAGCTAGCATTGACAAACTATCTAATAATCTTAATGACTCTCAATTCAAAGAAGTTAGAAAGAGTTTTTCTAATCATACTGAATTTAACCTTATAAAGAAAAAAGGAGTTTTCCCCTATGATTATCTAGATAGTTTCAAAAAGTTAGATGAAACTCAATTACCACCTAAAAATAATTTTTATAATAAATTACTAAATTGTGATATTTCTGACGATCAATATAACCATGCTTTAAATGTTTGGGAAACATTTCAATGTAAAAGTTTAGGTGAATATTCTGACTTATATTTAAAATCAGATGTTCTTATTTTGGCGGATATATTTGAAAATTTTCGAAATGTTTGCATGAAAACGTACGGTCTTGACCCGGCTCATTATTTTACATCTCCTGGTTTAAGTTGGGATGCAATGCTTAAGTTTACAAAAATCAAATTAGAATTGCTTAAAGATATAGACATGGTAAATTTTATTAGGAAAGGTATTCGAGGTGGTTTAGCTCAGTGTTCAAAACGATATGCAAGAGCAAATCACAAATATATGAAAAATTATAATAAGAAAATGGATTCTAATTTTCTTGTTTATTTAGATGCCAACAATCTATATGGATGGGCCATGAGTCAATCACTACCGTATGCTAATTTCAGATTTCTTGATTCATCGGAATTAGATAAATTTGATATTAATTCTCTGACAGATAATGAATCAGACATAGGTTATATTCTTGAAGTTGATTTAGATTATCCGAGCCATCTACATAAACAACATAATGATTTACCATTTTGTATGGAAAACATAAAACCCTTATACCAAAGCTCAAAAGAAAATAAATTAATTGCTAATCTACAACCTAAACAGGAATATGTTATTCATCAGAAAAATTTGAAAGACTGTCTTAATAAGGGATTAATATTAAAAAAAATACATAGAGTTTTAAAGTTTAGCCAAAAACCATGGTTGAAATCTTATATTGATTTAAATACAGATCTTCGTACAAAAGCTCAAAATTCTTTTGAAAAAGATTTGTATAAATTAAAGAATAATAGTGTTTTCGGAAAAACAATAGAAAATGTTGAAAAAAGAACCGATATAAGATTATCAACACATTGGGAAAATCTAGGTAACAAATTTGGTGCTAATACTTTAATTAGCAAACCTAATTTTCATTCATCCTCGATATTTGATGAAAATTTGGTTGCTATTCAAATGAGCCGATTATCTATTACGTACAATAAACCTATTTATGTGGGTTTCTGTGTTTTAGAATTATCTAAAACTCTAATGTATAATTTTCATTATGATTATATTAAGACAAAATACAATGATAACGCAACACTTTTATATACTGATACAGACTCATTAATTTATGAAATTCAAACTATAGATTTTTACAAAGATATAAAACCTGATTTAAATGAGAAATTTGATACTTCAGATTATTCTCCTAACAACTTATATAATTTCCCATTAGTAAATAAAAAGGTTTTAGGTATGTTTAAAGATGAATGTTGTGGAAAAATCTTAACAGAGTTTGTTGGAATCAGGGCAAAATCATATAGTTTGAACCTTGAAGATGATAATGAAATTATCAAGAAAATCAAAGGAATAAAAAAAAATGTTGTTTCTGATTCTATATCATTAAATGATTTTAAAAATTGTTTGAATAAAAATGTTAATGTAATTAGATCACAAATAAATTTTAGAAGTATTAGACACAACCTATACACGCAATTGACAAACAAATTAGCGCTATCAAATTTCGATGATAAACGATTTGTAATTCCAAATTCATACAAAACTTTGGCATGGGGTAATAATGAAATTGATAATTTCTATTTTACTTAGTTATAAATAACATATTTTATATTTCTTAAATATATATGTAATACATTTAATGCCTTACAATTTTAATTAAATTTAGAATAGTAATAATTAATAGGTTTATATTTTAAAATAATTATAATTGTATGTATAGTATATGAAAATTTGTTTATTTATATGTAAAACAATATATTAGTTCTTTAAAATAAATAATTAATAATAATAATAATAATTAATTTTAAAATAAAAAACACTAGAATATTTTAAATAATATCGTTTTTATTTATCCATGAGTTATGAGATGATCCAAAACCGAGCCATTTAACATAAACTTTGCTACCTTTCTTCTTCAAGATTTTCTCTACGAGGTAAGTATCAGGATGATTTGTCTTTTGGAGCTCTTTTTCATAAAACCTGCCAGATATTAGCTGTCCCTTATAATCCTCAAGTAAATACGTCACAGGAAACTTATTGTTAATACTGATAACTTTAAATATTTCAGTAGTCCAATTTGGTGTATAACCTTTTTCGAAAACGGTTTTAAATTTGCTAATTCGAACGAAATCGCCAGCTTTAAATTTATTTTTCTGCATTAACTTAGGATATGTATAAACATGTTTTAAAAGTTGTTGTTCATTTGACACAGTAACCTCTGCAGGTGCTAATTTAATTGTCCTATGTTTTTTGTTGTTGTAATCTTTCACTAAGTTTTTTAAAATATTTACCCACTTATAAGATCCTTGAAGACTAAACTTCCTCCACATCTGTTCCTTCAGAGTTCTATTAAATCTTTCTACTATACATGCTTTTATTGGGCTAAATGTTGAGTAATGGTTAATACTTTTCTGTTTCACAAGCTGTTTGAAATCTTTATTATAGAATTCAGTTCCCATATCTGTTTGTAGATTCCTTGGTATTCTTTTACTCTCATTGAAAATTTTTGTTAAAGCATCAACAATCACCTGTGATGTTTTGTTCTTTAGAGGTTCTACCCAAGCAAATTTAGAAAAAGCATCGATTACAGTTAGAAGATATTTAAAACCAGCATTTTCTTTTGCATAGGGAATCATTTCCACAAGATCTGCCTGCCATAAGTCATCAATACCCTTAATTTTAACGTGTCTGCGTATAAAATTTTTACGTGCCGGCTTATGCAATTCATTGACTATTTGAAAGCGACTCATTTTATATATGTGGTCGAAGTATTAATGAAAGCTTATGAACTTTGGATTGTTATATATAAAATAATTTTTCCACATAATGTTTGGGATTTATTTAAAGCGAAAGATATCTAAGATTATGATCACTGCAACATTCAACAAAATGAATGAGATAATAATATAAATCTAGAACATCATAAATGCTAGTTGGTTTGTTCACAGCGTTGATAAGAGTGAAGAAGCGGAGTCGAAACACCATTTTAAGATTGTTTTGAAATGAAATTAAATACGTTTTCTAAATAAGTTTATATAATATTGTTTTATTTATTTATTTATTTATACAAAATGCACATTATATTTATCTAATTTCACCATAATTAAGTGATCTTTACATAAATTGCTTAAATTTTGAACTTCCATTTCATTAAAAACGTTGAATCGCTCCGGCATAAATATAATGTTCTCCTCTGTCTCTATTAGGATTTTCACCCCATATCTAGTGTTGACTGATTTTACTTCTTGCACCACATAGTTTCTAGCCACCTCCAGATCTTCAAATTTTATTATTGTTTTCTCTGCAAACCTTTCCACGTTATTGAGTTTTTCTATAAGTTGTTTTCGAATATCCATGGTTGGTTGATTGTTAATAATCCTATGCTTACTATCAGACTGATGATTTTCAAAGAAACTCACTATAATTTATACTAATTACGGTTTAATATGACTTTTAAACACGCGCGTGATATCAAGTAACATTCAATGATTTCAACAACCATATCAGCAAAATAGAGACCATAAACATGTTTAATCATGTTTAACCACACAGATTAAATTTGTTTTCTTAGAAACAATTGCCCTCGTATCACGTTACATCCGATGATTTCAACAACCACATCAGCAAAAAAAAAAAAAAAAGAGACAATAAAGAAACATGTTTAATCATGTTTAATCATGTTTAATCATACATATTAAATTTGCTATCTTAAAAACAATTAAAAGACAAGTAAACACGTGACCTCAATGATGGCCTCATTTAAAACTATTCAAGAGTTTATATAGACTCAGTATAGACTTGAACATTACATGAATCAGGTGTGAAAAGTCCAAAAAAAAAATAAAAAAATGGAATGTGAAAGAGAAAACTTTATCGAAATGGATTCAGTACATCGAGAGGAAAATGGAGATACGTGTGGTTTATATGGCTTAAACGGTGGTATGAACAAGATACAGAATCGATTAAAATCATTCAAGAAGTTGTGGAACAAATGGATCATTGATCCATTACAACTATCTCGAGCTGGATTTTATTACACAGGTGTAGACGACTGCATCAAGTGTTTCAGCTGTAAAGGAGTTCTCGAAGATTGGAATATCACCTATGAAATATGGACAGAACATGCATTTTGGTTTCCCACATGTCAACACGTTAGAAACATCAAGGGTGAAGTGTTTATTGATAACATCCAAAACAAATGGAATCAAGAGGGTGTAATTCATTGTAAAAATAATATTTAAGAAATAAAAAATAGATTTCAAAAAGTATAAATTGTTTTTATTCATTTATTTTTGTTTGTACGAATACAAAGATCATTTATTATTTTTTGCTTACATAAAACTGGTATTTCATTGAACAATCTTGAATAATTAAAATAGTTATATCCTGTTACTGGTGGTATAAAAAAATCCTGTATTTGTAGAGAATGTGTTTTCCGATCGACACATTTTGCTAAGTATAAAAAGTAATAATTAGCGACATCAGTCCATACTGCCTCGCTCCAGATAATAATTGATTGCAAAAATGATGATAAAGATGAGCAGCGTTCCCATTCTTTGGAATTTAAAACGATTTTATTCCCACCACTCGTAAACAAAATGCGTCTTTCATTATTTCTACTGGTTAGCTTTACATCACAATTTCCATTCGTTTTTGGTAATTCAGCAAAGGAAATGTTATTTACACAACTGAAGTGATTTTTTATTGTTTGTAAATTATTGAAAATTGTAGTCGTCCACATTTCAGCACTTAGTGTATGAAACATTGTATTTTTGAATAAGATTATAGTAGTTTTAAAAGTGTTAACATCATAACCAATGTTGAGATAACATGTATGTTGATCATTTAAAAAATATGTATGAGACAACAATAAATTAGGTATGGTCACCATCTTTTTTTTAATTATATTATTAACGCTTTTTACTTTAAACATATTATTTGGGTTTAAATGCAAATGTAAACTAGCTTTTGATAAAAAAACAGCTTTCCTATTTATACCCTTCAAGAGTTGCACTATCTCTTTCACACATACAAATCATCTCATCTCTTGGTTCTTCTTGTCGATGAACTAAAATAACCAGCTAAGCAATTTCTGAAAGGTGCTGAATCATGTTTGTTTTTGTTCTTGTAGTTAAAATCTTAGGGAATTCTTTTTTAAAAAGTTTCTTTATTTTTACATCATTTTCAATCTGGTTTTTAATATTAAATAATTTTATAAATTTTTCCATTGAATTACGTTTACATCTATTTAACAAAAATATACAACAATATTGACCGCAAACTCCAGTGAATAAACTTTGTAATTGTTTATTATTGTATATAATACATTTACTGTTACATTTTAGAAACCTCTTAATCTCGGGATATTTCGTTGCTGATCTTCCATAAGAATCAAAAAATTCTCCACATCCATTTGATGGAAAATAAACAGCTAACCAATGTTCCCCTGGTTGATTTGATTTATCCGTATTAATAACATATAAAGCAGGTTTTGATTTAACCCTCTTTGGGATTGTGTTGATTGCAAAAACACCTTGAAAATACTTTTTAGTAAATTTATGTGATTTCAATGCTTTTTGAATGTCTAAAGTAGTCATTGTATTGGCAATCATTTTGTACAGTATTGTTACAAACTAACTCTTTATTTTAGAATTGTGAGCTATTTATATTATTAATAGTTCGTTATAATATTACGATTTTTATCGATTTCTAGAGTAGTATCATATTCCAAGTACACTAAACATGTTTTAGTTGAGTTAAGAGCTTCCGCAAATCTTGCCTCTAATCTTAAGCTTCCTTGATTCATTAGAGAGTTACATGATAAAGTACTTGACATGTCTGAAGTTAAATCAAAAGCTAATAGGAAATAACCATTCTTAAACATTTCTTTGGTAATCAAATTTCCCTGAGGTGTGTGTAAAATTCCACTTGATGTAAATATTGTTGAATACGCTCTAGCGTAACTGACCCCGTCTGCGAAATTCATTTCAATCGGTGCACTAGGAACTTGAACCCCATTCATATAAATTGAGAACGAAGTTATTTTATTATTTTTAAAATTATATGGGTTCTTAGATCTTTTCCCAGAATACGCATCATTATCTACCATTGTAAATATTAGATTTGTTGGGAGCTGTCCTAACACAATATTATCCAGTGAAATTGAGTTTCCTCCGGCAGGAATTGTAAATGATTTAATTTCATTACGCTTGTAGTGGTATTTTGCTGTTGTATTTTCAAGCATTTTGTGATGAGCAATTAAAATATTTGGATTTATATGAGCATGTCTCAAGTAAAGTGTAGCTTCTGTTATTTTAACAATCGAAGTATTTGTATCAACACCGAGTAAATAAAATTCCGGTTTGTTTAATGTTAACGAAATTCGTAAATCTACATTGTTTAATAATAACAAAGGTTGATTGAGCATGTCAGCATGCAATTTTCCATATACTTCTACAATTCTACTGTTTTTAGTTAACGCTGCTCTTAATTTTAACCCATCGTTTTCATTAAGATTATCGAGATTTTTCGTCTCCAAACTCCATCCCGACAATTGCAAATGTGTTTTGTATGCATCATCACCATAATTTAATAGTTGTTCCAAATATGCTCGATAACTGTAATTCCCATCTGTTGAATTTATATTCTTCCCATTTAAAGAAATATTGACTTGATGAAACAGAGAATGCAGCATATTGTTTACCAAACTAGGCTGATCTTTATCTGTGTCTATATATACCTGGCCATCATTTTTAGTTACTTGAAATTTCAGGCACAAATTTATGGATGATAAATCTAAATACGAATCGCTATGACTGTAACAAGCAAATTCAATAACCGACTGATTTTCTAAACTGGTTATAGGCTTGTATGCTACTTCTTCATTTTTTAAAATACTTGTCTGAATTGAAGGCGGTTGAAATAAATCTAGTTCTGATTTCATACATTCTGTAAACGTCATTATGTAAAAATATCAATAATCCGTTTCTTGTTTGATTTATTTTTTAATATATTTTTCCTCTTTTTCACTCTGTCACGAACAACTTTCAACTGTTTACAACGGCTTCTCAAACAGCCTTTTATTGAAATTTTAGCTCCTGTACCAGACATTTGTTTAATTTTTTCTGCTGCTTTATCTCGTAGTCTATCAACCACTTGTATTGATCTATCACGAAGTATTTCATTAATCGGCTTTTGCGTTTGAAGAATGTCTGAACCAACCTGAAGCGCTTCACTTTTTAAGCCCTGAAGGGCTGATGTTAATATTGGTTTCAAGTATCGAAATATTCCTGCGAAAAATCCTCCTAATCCTCTTCCCTTTTGATATACTCTTTGAGATCGTAATAATGGACCAAAATCTTCATTGTTATACCCACCACCACCTGATTGGTTAGCATAGTACTTTGCGTAATAGTTATCCATTTGTAATTAATGTAATCAGTAAGATACCTCTTTATATACCTTTACGAAAGTGAAGTACTAGGTAGGTCATAAATAGTCCATCTTTAAAATTGATTTGTTCTCCAGTTTCATCAGTTATTAAAATACTGATCTCTGATATATTATACTTTTCAATGGGACAATATTGAACATTATCTATTTGATATGATCGAGGTATGCTTCTATCAGCGTCTGTTCCTAGAGGATGCATATACAAACATGGTACAGATGCATCTCCGATAGTTCTCGGTTTGATTATATTACAATAAAAACATATGTAAAATGGAATTGGGTTGATATTTGTATTCACATCAATATAACTATCTTTAACATTTTTTATTTTAGCTTCAATCTGTTTTGTTGGTTTGAAATTTTTAATTTCCTTTTTAAAAGATTCTTTAAACTCTGGCCATAGCGTTATTCTAATTTGAGAAAATATTACATCAAAAAATTCCTCAAGTGTGTACTCTTGATTACATTTTATTAAGAGATAAACATCTTTTAACACTGGTAGCTGAATATATGGTTCATTCTTGTTATAATTGAATTTAACTAATTCAGCTGATGAGTTATATCGATCAAAGAAATTAGGTTCTTCGATTTTTTGATAAAATTTATAGGTAGTTGCATTTAAAAATATTATTAATTCTATGTCTAAAGGAAGTATTTGTTCTGATGTCGATTTAATTGTAATTTTTGTTTCATCACTTATAGAAGTATGAGCGACGTTAGTTAGACCAACATACCATTTCTCATTAGAATCCAAATTTATAGTGTTCGGGAGTTTAACCGTGAACCTCGATAATGAATTTTTTGGGTAATATTTCAAAGAACTGTTACTTAAAAGAGTTACGTATGTGAAATTATCCATCACTGTTCTCATTAATAACTATTAAATTAATAAATTAAAACACCGATTTTATCCTTTATATAACTTTTTATTTTTAAAATTTTTATTTAATTCTTGACCAAGGTTGATTTCGTAAGCGTTCTTGTTCACTACGTTTTATTGTTTGAACTGTTAACGGACGATCACTTCTCCTCTGAGGTAGGTCTGAAGTTGTTTGTAGTGATCCTGGTTTTGGAGCCTGAAAAACACCTTTTTGTTTTTTAAAAATATGTTTTTTTGTTGGAACAGAGATTGTTGTTCCGTCCTTCATTTCAAATGTCCTGTACATATTAGAATGTGAAGAAATTCTTTCGCGTAAAATTTCTTTTGGATTAATAAACTCATCAGAAACAATACTATCATCATCATCATCATCATCATCATCATCTTTATCATCGAATACATCGCTGTTATTTTCAAATGTTTCTTCTGCATCTAATTGTGTAAACACTGGCTTAGGTTTTTCATCAGCATCTGTGTACTCCTCTTTTGCTTTAGGTATATCAACTTGTGTATATTTATCAGAACCTTTTGATGATGCATCTGTATTTGTATCTTTGTTTTTAGAAATAATTCTTTTAGTTTGAACTCCCACTTCATGAACATGACGTATTGCTGGTTGATACAAATTAAATTTATCTTTATACGCATTTTTTCTTTTCATTGATGAATATGTTAATAAGTTCTGTCTATATAGATGCCACTTATTCAAATCAGTTAGTTTGTTGTTACGTAGAATTGATTTCATATTTTTATCTAATTCCGATAGTTTACTATCATCAATTAAAATTTTTTTAATTTTTTCGAAAATTTCTGGTTGTATAACAATCATCCGTTGTAAATTACTCATGATGTCTGATTAATTATTTGGCCTATCAACCCTGATAAAATAGTGCTGATTAAAACGGGTAAGAATCCACCTTTTTGTACAAGAATTTTACGCTTTGAAGAGAGACACAGTTTTGAACAAGCCAAGTCGCGAAGTTCTCTTTTATACTTTTTTAATTTTGTTTTACACTGTTTAGAAATTCTGTTGTTTCCATTTAATGTGTTGAGTGATATTTCACATAAAGTTTTTATAACTTCAGGGGTGCAGACTTTAAGTAGCGCTTTTCTTGTTTTTGAGTTACACTTTTTTAGCACATGTAGAATATGTTTGTTTGCCTTCAATCGTTTCATTTTTAATACACACTTTTTTATTTTCGAATAAAATTGATGGACAATAGCATGTGAAATAGCCTTTTTTTAAGATATCGGTACGGAAACGAAATAAATCATTAACTGATTGTGTTAAATCAAATAGTAAATAACCATGAGGTCTCGAAGTAGCTTCATTATATACCCTCATAAGTTCCGCTGTGTTTTCAGGGTATATTTGTCTGGCTAGAGAACAAATCTGAGATCTGTCTCGTGGATTTTTAAAAACTACAAGATATTTACAATTTAAAGAAATATCTCGACAATATTTTGCCTGATGAAACACATTCTGAGTTACTAAAATAATAGACAAATTATTATGATGTGAACCTTTGGTAAAAAGTTCACAAATATTTTTATTATACGCTTCTGTCATTAGATCATCTAATATTATGATACTTCCGTCTTCGCAATTCTCAAAAGTATCTGGGATATTTTTTATAATTTCTATTTCATTTGTTTCATAGATATCTTGTGGTATCGCTTTTGAGTTTCCATTACACCACACAATTTTATTAAATTTTTTACCATCATTTAAATGTTTTAATAAATTTAAAACGAAAGTTGTTTTTCCACACCCTGAGGGTCCCGCAACCATCATTGTAAACGGTTTAACCATATACATTATTCTAATGTATCATACAATAAATGCGTACCCTTTTATAACTTCTAAATAGAATGATTTTTTTTTTCACGAAATGCAGATGTAATATAACAGGTTGATAACTATACAAATACACTTCAATTCAAATATTTTCTCTTACATATACAGAAATTAACCGATATTTTTTTTTTTATTATCACATCCAAAACATTTGATGATAAAATTTAAAAATCAAGGTTAAATTATAAAATATTGTTACATCTTTGTACTATCCAATTTCATTTAAGTAATTTTTTCTTACTTTATGCTGATTACATTTTACGGTTTCATTGTACTAGTTTTCTTTTAAATACCAAGGTTAAATTAAAAAAAAATTTTATTATAACTTTACACTATCTAATTTCAATTAATAAAAAATTATTATCGTATACAAAATATTTTTAAAGCGTGTAGAGTTTGTAATCGACATTTAGGGGTATTATTATATTATTGTAATTTTTTTATTTCGCTGAACATACGGAATTTTTTTTTTAAAGCGTGTAGAGTTTGTAATCGACATTTAGGGGCATTATTATATTATTGTAATTTTTTTATTTCGCTGAACATGCTGAATTTTTTTTTTAAACCATAAATAGTTGATGATTTACAATCTCGCTTGTAGTGTGATGGTTAAGACAGTTTCTTACCATGCAAAAGTCTCGAGTTCGATCCTCGTCGATGACCAAGAATTTTTCTTGTTGAATTTATACATGTTTTATCATTATTACAGAGTTTAGTTACTTTGATTGCACTGTACAGAGATTTAGTTACTGTGGTTGCACTGTGTAGTATGCATATAAAAAAAATACGTAAACGTTTATGTTGTTGTAATTTACATGTAAAAAATGTTTGGTGTAAAATCTTTTTCGGTTGGCCCAGGAACATCCACTTTACACTACTTCCTAGTAAATCAGATTTTGCAAATCCACCCGTACTCGCAAATAAAAAGGATGGGAGCAAACGATTGTGTGTCGACTTGTAACGAAATGCCATGGAGTTTGGTCCGCAATTCAAAACAAAATTTAGACAAGAAACCAAACTCCAAGGTATGTCAGTTATCAGATTATCCACGTCATTTTATTGTCTCTGGGCGGTCATTTTGCCGGCTAAAGCTCAGGGGAAGGCGTGGGTTTTCCAGAGACATGACGCGGATCTAGTTGGACCGCAGGATTGGGAAAAGAAAGAGATAGGAGAACAACAGTCTATTTATACTCACTTAAAAACTTACCCTGAACTCAACCTCTCAATCGAAATTCACTACTCTTGTTTTAACAACATATCACTTATCACCGAAACAGGAAAGAAATCAATCAATATTCGAAATCCGACGTGGAGAAAAATAGCAAAAAAAAAAAAATTAATAATGATGGTATTATAATTACTGAATTTCTTACAAACTTAATTATTTTTTTTTTATTTTTAAAAAGAACATGACAAAATATATATATAATTCATGAATGAGCCGATGAGAGGAAAACAAACTAATAATTACCCGTAACCGGTACCTACACCTATGCTATGACCTAACCTAAGCTAACTTTGCTACTCTAAGACTTAATCTAAGAACAACAAAAAAAAATAATAATATTTAATATAACAAAAACAAAATTCAATATTTTAAGTAATAAAAAAAATTAAGATTAGAATTAATTAAGATAAAAATTAGTAAATGCTTATCTGTTGATGATGAAAATATCCGTTGGTTGGTGGTTTGGCGTCTATTGGAGGGGGGGATCAAAGTTGAGTAGATTAATCTACCAGCTCCGTAACCTTCCAATAGGGTGCGCATCACGTGAGCTGTTCTGGTCTTGTCATTAGGCAGCTGCGTGTTGGGTACAATTGTGTAAGGGGTAACCTGTTCATAATTCGCAAGTGTACGTACTGCCTCCTCATGGCAACCACTGGTAACTAAGGCCACTTGGCACATTTTTGGCCATTTGGCACAGGCTAAAGTACGACGCTAAAGGAGAAAACCTTGACAAAAAACCCTAATCTAAGGTGGAACAGCATATGCCGAAAGATGAATGGCTGATAGGTTAATCAGCCCAAAATATGCGGACTCTGGATACCAGGCACCCTCCAGTTTTATTTAGCCTTCCTGTAGTAAAGCTGGGTGACCTACAGGTGATTTGCAATTCCCAGCAACTCGTAAGAGTTAAATCAAATAGAATACGGGGCAGGAGTAGGAATATACGGGAGTGGGACAACCCTCTCGAGGTCCTTGAGCTCCAATGTTACCGTCTTTCTAGCGGAACTACATGCTGTAGTAAACATCTAGGAGGGAGAGCAATAAGCCCAGATAGTATGTATCACGTACCGGGAGGCAGTATTGTCAGGTTCATTAAGAACCTGAATATTGACTGGACGGATAATTAAGCAGGGGCCAGCACAATAGATCTTTTAGGTCGCAGTGCGAAGTGGCTGATCGCCCGCATGGCCCCCCCAATAATAATAATAATAATCCGTTGGTTGAACTATGTTGAGTGTTGACGTTGAATGTCGAATTGTATATTGAATGTACGAGTATGTATTTAATATCGATGTACACAAAGGTTTGTTTTTTTTTATATATATATGGTAATTATGTACATTATTTGTATTATAGTATATATTGTTCAAATGAAGTCCATTATTTGAAATACAAATTGACTAAGGATTTATCAATGGAACTTTATGATGGTTATTTAAAAATTTTTTTGCTTCATTATTCTATTTAGTCAATATCACTCGAATGGTAAAATTTTGCCCATAACGGTTCGACAACCAACCGCAATCAACAAAAAGAATAAGAATAAACGTCTCGAATATTTTTTTTTATTGGCACAGAATCACACACTTGGTAATTGAGATTTTTCTCACTGGTTCTATAGTATATAACGTTCCACTGGCACTGAATAATTCAAAGTTTTTTTTTTTTTCAAGATTTAGAATTACGTAACTGTGTTTATTTTTCACTACCACACCACAATTAGTTAATCGTTCGATGCTATAACGTTTTATACACTTGTGATTGGCACTAACTCGTCTGAATCACTTATAAAAAAAAACTCACAGTTCATTTGATTTTTATATACGACTGTTTTTTTTTCTGTTCATATGATTTATATCACCAGAATCAAAATTTATTAACTTAATACTATGTTAATGCATTAATTTTATATCACCAAAACTATTTATTGAATTACTAACTAAGAACAACCAAAAAAAAAATAAAAATAATGATAATCGAATCACTTATTCATAAAAACCATCAGGATCGATGGTATAAATTTTCTTATATAAATTCAGATAAATTTTCTGTTTTTATTTTTTTTTATTTTTTTGCTTAATTTATGATTTGGGCACTGTTTTCAAAATATATCACTAGAATGATCACCTCTCATCCAAAAAAAAATTCCCGACCCTTCGTGAAAGCCAAAACTTGTTTTTCACAAAAAAAAAACAAAAAAAAAAAAATCGGACCATCGTAAAAATGTTTTTTTTTCTTTTTTCGCGCCAAACTCATTATTTGTTTCTTCTTTTTTTTTTCTTTTTGGACGTCGTTGGGCGCATTCGATCAACCAAAAACTCAATTTGGATATTTTTTTTTTTTTTTAAATAATAAAAGTCCCTTTGTTGGAATGGCGAAAAGCAAATTGGTTTTCTCGTCGTTACAGACTATCGAAGGCTGAATCAGAGGATAATAATGGATCGATACCCTTTATACAGATTATTGAAGACCAAATTGACTATTTAATGAAGCGCGTGTTTTCACTACATTAGACCTCAAAAATGGATTCTTCCTTGTACCAGTGGATTCTTCCATGTACCATAAGGAAAGTATAAAATATACATCATTTGTAACTCCGTCTGGCCAATTCGAATTTCGTTTTATGCCATTCAGATTATGTACCGGACCATCAGTATTTAGTCGGTTTGTTCATGTTGTTTTCAAACCATTAATCGAGCAAAATCTCATCGAAGTTTATATGGATAACATAATTATTCAGACCCGCGATTTCGAAACAAATATAAATATTCTAAAGGAAGTCCTCAAGACGGGTGCAGAATATGGGCTCAGGATTAAGTGGGAAAAATGTTCATTTTTGTCGACCCGTATCGAGTATTTAGGCTACGACATCACAGACGGCACAATAAAACCTTCGGTAGCCCAAACCAAGTCAATTATGAATTTTCCTAAGCCGAAAAATATAAAAATTCTCCAAAGTTTTCTTGACTTAACCAGTTATTTTCGCAAATTTATTGAAGGTTTCTCTGAAATTGCACGACCATTGTATCAACTGTTGAAAACAGACGAAAAGTTCGATTTTGGTCTCAAATAAGAACAAGCTTTTAGGGAATTACAGAATTGTTTATGTATTCCGCCGGTCCTTCATATTTTTAGCCCTAACCGAAAAACAGGAGTTCATACAGATGCTTCAAAATTTGGTTTCGGAGCTATATTATTATAATTTAAAAGTGAAGATCAGTCGTATCATCCTTTTTATTATTTTAGTAGCTACGAGTTGGAAGTACTGGCCATAGTAAACGCATTAAAGAAATTCCGCGTGTACTTGCTAGGTATCCCGTTTAAAATAGTTACAGAATACGCTGCGTTTAAGGCTACAATGGAGAAGAGGGATTTGTTGCCACGAATTGCTGGTTGGGCAATGTTTCTTCAAGATTTTGATTGTACCATCGAACATAGGAGTGCTACCAAGATGAGACATTCAGACGCATTGAGTCGATATCCAATAATAGCTGTTGTTGCCGTTGCATTTATTGAGAAGGTTAAAATTGCTAAAACTATTGCTTATATGGATGAGTAGTCTATCGCATTAAAGGCGATGGCCGCAACATGTTGTGTATCCCTAAAGGAATGCAATACGAGATTATTAAGGACACACACGAAAGAGGTCATTTTGGATTTAAGAAAACAATTGAATTAGTCAAACGAGAATATTATATACCTGGTTTGCTGCCAACAATTCTAAATGTAATTCGTAATTGCATACCTTGTATTCTATCCGAACGTTTTATTTTTAAATATTGACGATTCAAATGGCGAATCAAACTAGTTTCCGGTCACTTGGAAACTTTGAAGTGCCATAACTTGCAAACCTAAACATTTTTCGACTATACATTTTTCTAGGATTGCATAGGTTTTGTGTTGTTTTAGTCTTTTTTCAATTCACAAATTTTTATTTAACTTGGTTTGTTTTATACAGTTTTTAAAAACATTACATTTTTATTTAACAAGAGATATTGCTTTAATCAAATGTATTTCATAAATACGTTAATTCTGTGACGTGCGTCGTTACATTGAAATTTTGGTTTACCCCCATATATAATGAAAACAAAAACGTAGTCCTCCGTCAAAAAAGCTTCGTACAAGGATTTGTAGCGGGTAGTTTCTTCCATTACAAGAAACAGCGCACAATAAAGTCAACATCCCTCCGAGCTCTAATTTTTATCAATGGACAATCCTCCAGATAAAGAATTTTACAAAATACGTTCCAAAATTTGTAACGAACAATTCACATTTAATTGTGAATTCATTCTTTTCCTCATTACATAACGATTCTACTTTGGTATACAAACTATACAAAGTACATTGCATACACAAACATACAACATAACTTGTATATACAAAATTTCTTATGCAAAATATAATTGAAAAATTATATTTTTGTGATACACAATCATTTTGTTAGCATGACCTCCAAATCACCTCATTTGGAATTGCATTAAAATCGCATCGATTTTAACAAAACAAAATTGATAAAATCATACGAAGACAATAGGTATAATGTTTTTTGTCAACAGCCTGCGTCATAACTTTAACATCATCAATAGCACGATGGCCCGAACAAAGAAAAACTGGTTACCGAATTTAGGTTCGGCGTTTATCAAAAAAAAAAGCACACGAGGAAGAGAACAAACCCAATATTCATTCTATTCAATTTTGGGATTTAGCAGCAGCAGCAGCAGAGCAACAACCAACACAAGATAACAATAAAAATTAACGTTGTTAAAGAAAATTTATAAAATAAAATAATTAACAAAAAGTTTAGTTTTTATTTATTAAATTAATCAACTTTTACATCCAAACTAACGTTATAGATTTGAAAAAAATAATCACACTTAACTTTGATCATTTACTCAAATATTACATGAAATTGCTTTCTATATCAAAGCTATCTAGCTTTTTATAATGGGTACGAAGCTTTATTTTCGGGCGATAGGTATCCCATTTCCAACTTGTTCAAACGTCAATATACAAAATAAAATAATATTGCTGGAATATAAAATTATATTCTCTACAAAGCACATTCTAATTGGAAAACCCTTATAAGCTCCACTTGAACATTAAGATTTTCATACCGACAATACAAACCGCGCAAAACGAGTGAATACTTTAAAGCTATTAGTACACCAACAAATTTACATTGCATTTCCATTGACAAAAACTATGTCGAACATGTGTTGTATCAAAACCAACAAAAATGATTATACGTTTAAATCAAAGTAATATTAATAATAATAATAAAAATATATGTAGGTAAATTAATAATTATAAATACAAATTAATAAAATCACTTACCAAACGACCTTGATGTAGTGTTTCACAGATGCCGTCCGATATTATAATATTGTTACGTTTTTGCCTTGTCAATCAAGGTTCATATAACTGGATTGTGAATAAAACAAAATCAATTCAATTTATCACCAACGAATTTATTTATTTCACAAAATTTATTACAACACAGTTTATCAATCAAAATTCACAAAATCACTTTATATAAATTATTCTCAAATTTTACTAATCACTTTTACTTTTTATTTCGCACAAAAACACTTTTTAAATCACTTTTTAATTCCTTTTTAATCTTTATTCTATCGCTTACCAAATATTACTGATCCAATTCGACTTCGTTCTCCTTTTTATATACACAAACCAAACTTCTAGAAAGCTCATGACTTTTCCAGTTAGAATAGCGTAGAAACATTACGTAACAATTTTATCATGGAAAATTCCATTTTAGTACAGTTAAACATTGAGCTATTAATTTAACTTATTCTATTACAAACTAGGTGTCACCGTTACAATATTTTGTTGGACCAACATTTGCTTTTATTACAGTGATACACCTGTGATTCATTGAATTTGATAAATTTTTAGAGATTTTCAATTTTTAATATTACAATGTCGTCGGAACCGTTTTAAAACTTCATCGGACATAAGAGGGGATCTTGGGCGAGCAACGGGAAAACAAATTTCAGTCAGCTTAGTGAGAAAAAGACTTGTTAAAGCTGGTTTGAACGCACTTAAACCAGTCCAGAAGCCTGAGTTCACATTACGAGTGAAAAAAAACGTTTGCTTTGGGTTTCTTGGACTCAAGAGATGTGGAATGACGTAATTTTAGGGAAGAATTCTTGTAAGGAGAGAATCTCGCGAGAGGCTTAGCAACGAAAGTCGTGTAAGACTTCCACCGAAAAATGAAGGAGTTACGGTCTGGGGATGCTTTTCTGGAAATGAAACCGGCCGATTGTGCTTCCTTAGTTCCAAAATTACAGCAGCTGTTTATCTGCAGGTCCTACATAACTAATTTGTGCCTTCTGTCTGCTTTGTGGCTTCGTGTCTGCGAAGCAGCAGAGGCTTTACAAACCATCCCAGAACAAGAACGCAACATATCTCGAAATTATGAAGGCGCTGGATAGAAAGTACGGCAGTGACCACAAGCGGGAAATCTATCGCATGGAACTTAAAAGCCGCTACCAAAAGGGAAGAGAATCGCTACAGGAATATTCATCGCCAATCGAGCGATTAGTATATCTAGCACATACCAGTACGTCGGCCGATTATTTGGAAAGGCTAGAAATTGACACATTCATTGACGGCATTCGAGATCCAGAGACACGCAAGGCGGTGATGTTGCCACCTAAAGCGACCTTCACAGAAACCGTTGCGTTTGTGTTGACGATCGAGGCTGTGCAGGCACAAAATGAATTCAGACACGAACGGCAGCATGGAGCGTATGGTACAGGCAGTCGGAAGAGGGCTTAGCGGTTGGAAATGTGATAAGTTGGGTCACATCTCAATGGACTGTCGGAGTGTTGTACAGAGAAAGATGAGATCGCCACCTTTTATGCCGACAAACACCGAATGTTCGGGATAAAGGTCTAGAAGCAGCGAGCGATGATGTTGGGTATGTAACAGGATTGGCCACATCTCGCCAGATTGTTTGGAAGCAAGAGGAAAGCGGCACGGATCACCATCTTCTGTGGAAAGAGCACGAAGAGGAGAGCAGGAATAGGATGAGCGGATGGCAACAGTCGGTAAAGTGGAAAGGTTAGAAGTCAGTTTGAAGGAACCGAAGCTGGCTTCGCCGTCTGGTTGCCCCATAACATTCATCCCTGTTATGAGTGTAGCACGAGGTGGAAGCAGAGTAACAATTAAGTGCTGCATTGATGGGAGGAAGTGTAATATTATGCTGGATACCGGAGCAATCCACACAATTGTCCGGAAAGACTTGATCGCAGGAGCTGTGCAGCTGGCTGATGGGTAGAATTTAAGAATGGCAAATGGAGAGAGTGCAATGATAAAAGGGAAAAAGATTGTTAACATAAGGATCGGCGAAACTTTTTTCCCACACAAAATTCTGGTCGCAGACATTGTGTACGAGGTCATTTTGGGAACGGACTTCATGAGGATGAATGGCTTTGTGTTGGATTTTGGACGAGGAATATTAAGCAGCGATAACATGGGATAAATCGAAGGTGGTGCATTTAGTTAGGTTTGGCCCTGTACAGAGGAGGTGATTTGCGTCCTGTTAGGGACGAACAGGCTTAGGTGAGGGGTAGTGTGACGGTGACACCTAGGGTGTGATAGAATAAGTTAGATTAATAGCTCAATGTTTTACTGTACTAAAATGGAATTTTCTTTATTAGTACTGGAAAAGTCATGAGCTTTCTAGAAGTTTGGTTTGTGTATATAAAAAGGCGAACGAAATCGAATTGGATTATTCGAATTTGGAACGCGATAGTGTAAACTTGTAAGAATTATTAGTATTTGGTAAGCGATATTGTGAAGATTAAAAAGAAATTAAAAAGTGGTTTTTGTGCGAAATACAAATTATAAGTGAACAGTAAAATTTGTGAATAATTTATATAAAGTGATTTTGTGAATTTTTATTAATAAACTATTTTGTAATAATTCTTGTGTTAACTAAATAAATTTGTTGGTGATAAATTGAATTCATTTTGTTTTATTCACAATCCAGTGATACGAATCTTGATTAACAAGGTAAAAACGTAACAATATTGATTAACAAAGACAACACCCACTCAACGCACTGCCTAAAATGTTTTGTAAAATAGTTTTAACACTGACAGGGTGTTTTCGTTAATTTATTCGTTAGAACTTGTGCGTTCCGAAAATTGTGTACGCATAATAAACGGAAGCAACCCAAAAATAGTAAAACAAAACTAATATTGTAAACTATACATAAGTGTAACACTTTCACAATGTTCGAAATATTTCGAATTAATAAACGATCTCTTTGTACCAAACCAATTTTGAAAGATTCAGAATATTTTGGATTGAAAAAAGTAGTAACATCTACGAATAAGGTTACTGCAAATAGTTTTATTTTAAACTTCATATCGTCAACAACAAGCTGTGTTAATAATTTAAAATAAATAATAATATGTAGTTAAACAAACTTTAATAAAGTAAAACTATTGTGTTATATCGGTTAAACATTAAAGTGAAGGCGACACCCTGCATAAATAGTTAACAGCCATTTAGTTCAAGTTCTAATTTTGTTTATAAGTAAGTTAATAGCTTCAAAATTAAGCAAATATGATCACAGTAGCAATTTGTAGTCTTACACTAAAAGAAACCGTTAGTTTTGCCAACAAAAAAAGTTAGTTTTGCCTAAATAATGTATAATTGTAATACTACAATATATTGTGGTAAATTATCAATTTTTAACACATTTTCTACATATCAATATCCGCTATTTTAGAACGAGATATATTTGAATTGGGACGTTCGACAAGCTTTGCCGTAAAAATATTTTAATTGTGCATGACCAGACGTAACTAAATTTTGTGCAGAAACCTGTCATTGTTAAGGAAAATATGTAAGTTTTTTAAATTTAGTAAATGATTAGATAAATCTGTACTTAAAAGCAAAAGTCAGCTAAACAAAGTCAGTCACTATTTAGATTGTATCAAATTTTGGTGAAAATCGCTTAAAAAATAAAAAAGTTATGAGGTAGTAGTCGTGTTTTCCATGAGAACTGCACTAGAACTCGATAAATTTTAAATTCCTTTTACTCTATGTAAACAGAAAAAAAAACAAAATTCATAAAGTGCGAATGTGTAGTGCATTTAACATAAATACACGTTTTAAGTTGTTACAGCAATAAATAATAACAATTATAGCTTATTTTTTAGTTACACTTGATAAACCCATGAATTTATCGAGTGTAGTTGCGTGTAATGACGTCAGCAAGAAATAAGAAAATATTGATGAAAAAACTGAAGAGGGAAATTTTTAAACTTAAAATCTGTATTTATGTCAAATACACTACAAAGAATAAAAGTAGTTTAAAGTTATCGAGTTCTAGTGCAGTTCTCATGGAAAACACGGCTACTTATAATACTCCCAATGTATTCCCATTAGTAAATAAGCAACTTTTGCTTTTTAGTACTGAAATATTTGCTAGTTTTCCCAGAATAGTTTTGTACCTTAAGGGAATATGCCTTTATTCGTTAAATAAATAAAATTTTAATAATATTTGCTGTATATAGAGTTCACTTATTGTCATTAAGGTATTTTGATATTTTTGGCATTTTCGCGTTAAATATTTCCAAATCTTTATAGTGATGTGTAGGTATGTTCTGGGAGTAGCAGATGGTAAACATTATGATGATGCATCATTATAATCATTTTAATGTGAGATAAACGTTTTGCTTTATAAGACTTCCATTTAACCATTATTTTTTATTTAAAACCAGGGCCTATTACGAAATTTTTCGATTTCGAATTTTTACGATATCGAAAAAATTCGATACGCCACGAATTTACCCTATTATGAAACTTGGTAAATCGAATTTGTAATTTTATAATTATTATAACATTATAAATAATATTTAATTTATTTAAAATTAAATATACCATTTACAAACAATGTATTTGCCACAAAAACACAAAATACCTTAAATTTTACATAATCCGCTAACTAAATAGCAGTCGAATTTTGCCATGTGCGTTCGAAAAAATACGATGCGAATTTCCTTTTTTGTTTCATAATAGGGCGGATTATTTCGATGTCGTAAAAATCCGAAATCGAAAAATTTCATCACAGGCCACGGCCGTGGACAACAGTTTTCGACGTAGACAAAGGGTTGTGCTTGGCCTAAGATTTTTGCCGCCTGGGTCATCGATTACAGAAATAAAATTTGACCTGACATTTTCATTCTTGTTTGCAATAACAGTGCAGCAGCTTTTCTATGAGCGGAATCTTTCTTTCCTTATTTTAGGGTTTATTATGGTTGCTAGTCGCAGAAAAAATCGCTCTTCGTGGATCCCACGTGGATCCCATCGGCTAAACATTTGAGAAGCACTCTTATTTCCCATGTAACCGGTTGAAGAAAAGAAATGTTATTATATATTCCAAATATGTTTGTTTGTTGGGTTCGTTTTATCATGTGCAGCATACTGTTCAACTGAATTAATTTTATCGGAGTGTTAAGCTGCCAAATTGCTGGATTTGAAAAGGTTACCAATTTTTTACATTTGAAGCCCGCGGTTTGGGCCTCTTATCATTTAGGGCCGTCTTTCACGATCAAATCCTCAGTGTGTGCAAAATAAGGATGGTGGCGAATTTAAAAATTTCACAAGCTTTAATCATTGTCGAGGTGTTGTCAGTGACTATACAAACGACTTTTTTCCATGCAATATTATCTGCGGTATGGTTAGTCTTTAATGCATTCGTTCATAAGATGGCGCATCTTGTGGAATGTGACGGTTAAATAACGCTCGCTACCCCACAAAGACCAAAAATCGCACGTTATATTAGCGGAACATCTGTAAGCACTGTTGACAGATTTGTCTTACATTCGGCGTAATAATCTCGTAAAAGCATATCGGTCAAAGTCGTTTTGCTTAGTAGTTTGAAAATCATTCAAATCTTCAAATCTTCTTTAGTAATTTTGCTTTAAAACCCAAACCGGCATCAAACATTTCATAAAACGTTAAAATTCTTTCCTTATAAACCCAAATTAATTGAATTCAGATGACCGAACATATCTACCAAAAGAAGAGAAAGGTTGGAAATCCAAGGCTAACATCCAAATTAAACTACTATCAAAGAGAATAAGATATAGAAGAGAATAATATATCTTATTCTCTTTGCTACTATCTAACATCTTCTGATATATTGGGTTTACCCTTATTCAAGTAATAGGGATGGTTACGTTTGATAGTCTAAAAGGAGGTCTAAAAGATTATTTGTCTTGTAACTAGTTTTGTAATCCTTGTTACATTTTGAACACTTCCCCAACTTTTGTTCTTTGTTGCAACTAAAAAAATTCTACCCATTCGATACTTTTTGTTTATTCCGCAAACTTGATCTTCATTGCAAGTTTCTGTTTGTTTAAATTTAAAATTTTAAGCACCACAGAAAGAAACTGCCAAACCGAAACCTTATATACCTGAAAATAATGAAATATCTTTAGGTGTAGAATAAAAGTAATAGTTATAGTAGTGTTTTTTTATTCGCTCCGGATAGCTGCTATCGAGAGCCGTCATTTTTATACGCCTAAATTTAAATTTGACGCGCTATTTATTGGTAAACTAAACTTATTTAACATCAAACTATCATTTTTAATTCAATTATTTAGCGAAAACTTGATATAAAAAATATTTGGCTCTACCTATTTATACGGAGCGCTATCCGGAGCCACTTTTCATATAACGGCTCTCGATAGCAGCTATCCGGAGCGAATAAAAAAACACTATATATGTCATTCCTGTCCCTGGATAATTAAAGTTGTATGCGAAGATATTTTGGTAATCTACATATAGGGCGTTACTTTATTTGCGACCGATAGATGCTATGCGGAGCAGTCAATTTTCAATACCTAAATTTAAATTTGTCGTGCTATTTATTGGTAAATTAAATTTATTTGACTTCGATAACGGTTCTTAATAGCAGCTCGGGATAGCGAATAAAAAAACGCACTATTAAGTTGGAGGAGTTATTAGTGTAGAGGAAAAAACGGATTAGTTTATAGCGTTTATATTTTACGAATCCGCTTAAATTATTTCGAATCAACACGCAATACAATACAAAATGGTCATGCACATACAATTAGAAATATTGGAAATTTTTTAAAGTGTAATTCAATAACTATCTATAGTTTATCAATGGGGTTCAACAGTCAAAACTATCGATAGTACATTTTCGCTGTCAATAGTTCTTCACCACCAAGTTCCATTTCTGTTGCCTTCGTTATAGGTATGTAGTAAAACTGCAGAAAACGGCAAATTTCCATGTTGACATATACTTAGTCATCAGAATATCCGATATCAACACAAAAAGCATATAAAGAGTAAGATCGAAAGCGATTATGAATCAAACGTCAATTCGTATTCCATTCATAATAATATAAATAATCGTCACCCTTGAATATAAGTAAATCAAATGCAACATATTAAAAATCATTAGGCGTGAATACCACTAAAAATCAGAGTTTAAATTTATCGCTCTTTTAGAGCTCTTTATAAAAATTTTCGCTCTTGCTCCCAATAAAATTTTTTTTCAGTTTGCTTTTACGCTCTTACCCTCTAATGATAAACACAAAAAAAAATTATTTCGCTCTTTCAAAGCGATTTAAAATTTTATTTTTAATTTTGCTCTTAAAACAAAGAGCGTAAAATCTAAAAATATCGCTCCCAACCCATTCTACAGAGCCATTGTAGAAGATACATTAGGGAGCAAAACTTTTGTAACACACGAATTGCTCTTTGAATATCAATAAATAAAGAAAGTTTGATAAACTATATTTAGATAAATTTCTGAAATATGGCCAATTGTGATGGAACTTGGCTATTCCTTAACCGATTTTAGTGAAATTTGGCATGCGCGATTGAAGTGGGATTGTAAAATGACTTTTAGATGAAGTTCTGGAATATGGCCAACTAGGATGGAACTTGGCTATTCTGTAATCGATTTCAGTGAAATTTGACAGGTGCATTGGAAATAGGATTGTAAAATGATTTTTAGATGAAGTTCTGGAATATGGCCAATTATGGTGGAACTTGGCTATTTCTTAACCGATTTTAGTGAAATTTGACATGTGCGATAGAAGTGGGATTCTAAAATGATTTTTGGATAAAGTTCTGGAATATGGCTAATTATTGTGGAACTTGGCTATTTCTTAACCGATTTGAGTGAAATTTGACATGTGCGTTGGAAATGGGATTCTAAAATGATTTTTAAGTTAAGTTCTGGAATATGGCCAGTTGGGACGGAACTTGGCTATTCCTTAACCGATTTTAGTAAAATTTAAAATGCGCAATGGAAATGGGATTCTAAAATGATTTTCGGATGAAGTCCTGGAATATGGCCAATTATGGTGGAACTTGGCTATTTCTTAACCGATTTGAGTGAAATTTGACGTTTACGTTTAAAATGGGATTCTAAAATGATTTATGGATAAAGTTCTGGGATATGGCAAACTAGGATGGAACTAGGCTATTCTTTAACCGATTTTAGAGAAATTTGACATGTGTGATGAAAACGGGATTCTACAATGATTATTAGATGAAGTTCTGGAATATGGCCAATGGGGATGGAACTTGGCAATTCTGTAACCGATTTGAGTGAAATTCACATGTGCGTTGGAAATGGGATTATAAAATGATTTTTAGATGAAGTTCTGGAATACGGAAATTATGGTGGAAATTGGCTATTTCTTAACAAATTTGAGTGAAATTTGACATATGCGTTGGAAGTGGGATTCTAAACTGATTTATGGATAAAGTTCTGGAATATGGCAAACTAGGATAGAACTTGACTATTCTTGAGCCGATTTGAGTGAAATTTGAGAAGTGCGTTGGAAATGAGATTCTAAAATGATTTTTAGGTGAAATTCTGGAATATGGCCAATGGGGATGAAACTTGGCTATTCCTTAACCGATTTTAGTGATATTTAACATTTGAGTTCAAAATGGGATTCTAAAATGATTTTCGGACCAAGTTCTGGAATATGGCCAATTGTGATGGAACTTGGCTATTTCTGAACCGATTTTGGAGAAATTTGACATGTGCGTTGGAAATGGGATTCTAAAATGATTTTTGGATAAATTTCTGGAATTTGGCCAATTGTAATGGAATAGGCTCTTCCTTAACAGGTTTTATTGAAAATTTGACATGTGTGATGAAAACGGGATTCTACAATGATTTTTAGATACAATTAGGATGAAACTTGGCTATTTCTTAACCGATTCTGATGCAATTTGATACGTTCGTTCGAAATGAGATTCTAAAATGATTTTTCTAATATTGCGGTCCTACACTAACATTAGCGTGCTGTCACCCATTTTTCATATTTTCCTTTGATCGCGACTAAATTTTCCGGCAGATGTATAGTAAACATGTCAATATAAGTAATCTATAATAATTATTATTTTATGTAACTGATATTGATATATTTAAATATATCCAGTTTCCGTAATCCATGCAGCTGTCAAAGTTTATCTGCTGTTGGCCATATTCCATAACTTTATCTAAAAACTATTTTAGAATCCCACTTCCAAAGCATATTTTGTATTGCATCACAATCGGTTAATGAACAGCCAAGTATCCATACAGCTGTCGAGGTTTATCTAATGTGCGAAATAATCTGTAATTTCCATCCTAATTAGCCATATTCCAAAACTTTATCTAAAACTTATTTTGGAATCCCACTTCCAACGCATATATTGAATTGTATCACAATCGGTTTAGGAATAGTTAAGTTCCATCCCAAATGATTCATATTTCAGAAACTCATCTAAAAATCATTTTAGAATTCCATTTTGATCACACATGTCAAATTTCACTAAAATCGGATAAGGCATAGCCAAGTTTAATCCTAGTTGGCCTTATTTCAGAACTGCATCTAAAAATCATTTTAGAATCTTATTTCCAACGCACATGTTACATTGTATCACAATCGGTTAAGAAAGTTGGCCATATTCCAGAATTTCATTCTAAAAATGATTGTAGAATCCCGTTACCATCGCGCATGTCAAATTTCTCTAAAATCCAGAACTTCATTCATCACATTTCCAATGCACATGTCGAATAGCATCACAATCGGTTAAGAAATAGCCATGTTCCATCATAGTTGGCCATATTCATCTAAAAATCATTGTAGAATCCCATTTCCATCGCGCGTGTCAAATTTCACTCAAATCGGTTAAAGAATAGCCAAGTTCCATCCCAGTTGGCCATATTCCAGAACTTCATCCGAAAATCATTTTAGAATCCCATGTCCATTGCGCATTTTAAATTTCACTAAATACGGTTAAGGAATAGCCAAGTTCCATCCCCATTGGCCATATTCCAGAATTTCACCTAAAAATCATTTTAGAATCTCATTTCCAACGCACTTCTCAAATTTCACTCAAATCGGCTAAAGAATAGCCAAGTTCCATCCTAGTTTGCCATATTTCAGAACTTTATCCATAAATCAGTTTAGAATCCCATTTCCAACGCACACGTCAAATTTCACTCAAATTTGTTAAGAAATAGCCAATTTCCACCATAATTTCCGTATTCTAGAACTTCATCTAAAAATCATTTAACAATCCTATTTCCAATGCACATGTCAAATTTCATTTAAATCGATTACAGAATAGCCAAGTTCCATCCCCATTAGCCATATTCCAGAACTTCACCTAAAAATCATTTTAGAATCCCATTTCCAACCCACATGTCAAATTTCACTCAAATCGGTTAAAGAATAGCCAAGTTCCATCCTAGTTGGCCATATTCCAGAACTTTATCCATAAATCATTTTAGAACCCCATTTCCAACGCACACGTCAAATTTCACTCAAATCGGTTAAGAAATAGCCAAGTTCCACCATAATTGGCTATATTCCAGAACTTCATCTGAAAATCATTGTAGAATCCCATTTACATTGCGCATTTTAAATTTCAATAAAATCGGTTAAGGAATAGGTAAGTTCCTTCCCCATTAGCCATATTCCAGAACTTCACCTAAAAATCATTTTAGAATCCCATTTCCAACCCACATGTCAAATTTCACTCAAATCGGTTAAAGAATAGCCAAGTTCCATCCTAGATGGCCATATGCAAGAAATCGGTTTAGAAATAGCCAAGTTCCACCATAATTGGCCTTATTCCAGAACTTCATCCAAAAATCATTTTAGAATCCCATTGCCATTGCGTATTTTAAATTTCACTAAAATCGGTTAAGGAATAGCCAAGTTCCATCCCTATTGGCCATATTCCAGAACTTCACCTAAAAATCATTTTAGAATCCCATTTCCAACGCACATGTCGAATTTCACTCAAATCGGTTAAAGAATAGCCAAATTCCATCCTAGTTGGCCATATTCCAGAACTTTATCCATAAATCATTTTAGAATCCCATTTCCAACGCACACGTCAAATTTCACTCAAATCGGTTAAGAAATAGCCAAGTTCCACCATAATTGGCCATATTCCAGAACTTCATCTGAAAATCATTGTAGAAACCCATTTCCATTGCGCATTTTAAATTTCACTCAAATCGGTTAAAGAATAGCCAAGTACCATCCTAGTTGGCCATATTCCAGAACTTTATTCATAAATCATTTTACAATCCCATTTTCAACGCACATGTCAAATTTCACTAAAATCGGTTAAGAAATAGCCAAGTTCCATCATAATTGGCCATATTACAGAACTTGTTCCAAAAATCAATTTAGAATCAGATTTTCATCGCGCGAGTCAAATTTCACTAAAATCGGTTAAGGAATAGCCAAGTTCCATCCTAGTTAGGCATATTCCAGAACTTCACCTAAAAATCATTGTAGAACCCCATTTACATCGTGGGTTTCTAATTTCACTAAAATCGGTTAAGGAATAGCCAAGTTTCATTCAAATTGGTCATATTCCAGAACTTCATCTAAAAATCATTTTAGAATCCCATTTCGAACGTACATGTCGAATTGCATCACAATCGGTTAAAAAATAGCCAAGTTACATCCTAATTGGCCATATTCCAGAACTTCACCTAAAACTCAATCTAGAATCCCATTTAAATCGCGCGTGTCAAATTTCAATCAAATCAGTTAATGAATAGCCAAGTTCCATCCTATTTGGCCATATTCCAGAACTTTACCCAAAAATCATTTTAGAATATCATTTCCAATGCCCGTGCTTCTGTTCGCTAATAAATCAATCTGGCTTTCTAAAGAAATTTAGAAGCTTTTGAATGTAACCGTTTGCTGTAATAACAAGAGCAAGAGCAATATAATAATGACGTTTTTATTCATCAGAGCAGAGCGTACTTATTTTCTCAATATAGCGCAATAACAAAGAGCGGAAATATGATAACACAAACGCAATAGTGGAAGAGCAAGAGCCTTATAATAAAAATAATGCTCCAGTTCTTCAGAGCGATATTTTTTTTTTTACAATATCGCTCTTTATAAAGAGCTTTTTAATAGTTTTTATTAGCGCTCTTGAACAAAAATGAAGAGCGAAGAGCAAAATGAAATCCCATTTTAAACTAACAGTTTTAATTTAAATAACAAGCAAACACTCAGGCGTAACTAAAATATTACACTTTTTTCATAAGAATTTGGTGAGAGGTGCGAGCAAACCATTTTTATTTTTGGCTCAAATGAATTTGATTTGAATTTTCAATTAAAATTAGTTTTGTTTATTTTCAGACATCATAATGGCAGCAGCTCATCAAACCGTAACAAAACGTGAAAATTGTGATATTAATGCTAAACCAGCCGTAGACCAATTAATCAAGGAAAATCCAATACCCGTTCAAAAATTTTCACCACTGTCTCGACAATTGGTCACAATTTTTGGTCCATTACTATCTTTAACGTCGGTCGGAATGATTACAGGATACTCAGCCATTGCATTGCCCCAGCTAATGCATCGCAACAGTATACTAAAAATTAACCAAGTAGAAGCCTCATGGATTGCATCTGTATCAGCGTTGGTAATGGCACCGGGATCTTTTCTTGGGGGCTATCTAATGGAAAAATTCGGTCGACGCACGACACATATGATTATATGCATCCCATTCGTTTTAGGGTGGGTAAGTATAGCGATAGCTCCATCGTTACCGTGGATATTGATTGGCCGAGTGGTAAATGGAATAGCAGTTGGAATGGTCGCATCTACTGTTTCAGTCTATATTGGTGAAACAACAGACCCACAATATCGTGGTATACTTCTTGGAGGGATATCATTATTCTTGTCCCTAGGAATTTTGTTAATTCATGTGTTCGGCACATTTGTAGATTGGAAACTTGCCGCATTGTTGTCAACGCCATATCCACTAATTTGTTTCATTGTAATGCAATTTGTACCTGAAAGTCCGGCTTGGCTCTTGATGCAGGATGACATTGATAAAGCTGAAAAATCATTTAAATGGCTGCGTGGACATAGCACTATTGCAAATGATGAATTTCATAAAATGGTCGTACGTCACGAGAATTTAAAAAAACAGAAGCTGGATGAGGTGAAATTAAATTATTTTCAAGAATTGAGGATGCATTTATCAAAAATTGAATTTGTGCAGCCAATGATCATAATTTTGGTGTTTTTTGCTGCTTTTCAGTATTCGGGCGTGAATGCTATTTCATTTTATACCGTGAATATACTGCAAGATACTTTAAAAGATGGCATTGATGAGTATTTAGCCATGATAGTTATAGATCTGATAAGATTAATAATGTCGTTGTTATCATTGATGATGATGAAATGGTATGGGCGGCGGACAATATCAATGTTGGGTCTTATTGGTACAACCGTATCATTGTTAGGACTAGCATTAAGCTTATACTTGATAGCCGAATTTTGGACGGATTCAGAGTTTACCTTTCTAATGCCACTCGTACTCCTTGTTGCATATATATGCTTCACCAGTATAGGTGTTGTGCCTCTGCCATTTGTACTTCTCGGTGAACTGTTCCCAATAGCACAACGCGGCCTAGCCTCAGGAATAGCAGCCGCGTGGAATTGTGCATCATTCTTCATTGTGGTCAAAACCAGTCCTTCATTATTCGCTAGTATTAAACCATCCGGAACATTCCTGGTTTATGGGATGATCACATTAGTTTGTACATTAGTGTTATACTTTAGATTGCCCGAGACGAAAAACAAAACTCTTCAAGAGATTGAAGAAGGGTTCATCCGTGGGAAGAAACAAAAAGTTATTATTGTTAAATAAAATGCCACCATTTTTATTAATTAATAAACAAAAGAAAATAATTCAAAATGCATTTCATTTCGACAGAGAAAAAAACTTAAATACTTTGCAGTGATGCAATTAACTCAGCTATGGCCGAATTCTTAATGTCGTGCACCGTATTTATACCGTAAATACATTTTTGAAGGAACAACCAAACGAGAAGCGACTCTTTTGAGTAGTTCAAATCAAAAACATGGAATATTTTAAAGCACAAATCAAGTGCGGCAATGAATGAGACCGTTTTTAAAACCGTATCACCGATACTGATGTAGAACTCGCGAAGTTCCGATAGTTTTAAGCCGACCACAATTATAAATGGTTGAGTTGTCGATCGTCCCTCGAGCGCATATTCCAAATCTTTGAGCACAGGTAAATGTAGTAAAAAACTATTAATCGCATCATTAATGGATGCCTTACGTACAATTCGTTTGGCATCTGGGCCCATTTCAACGTGCCGATGAGTTGGTTTAAGAACAGCATTTAATAATACAACTAGAATACAATCCTCGGAATCTTTATCCGTCACCTTCGATTGCATCTCATCGAAAAGTGCTTTGAATTGATTTTCTTTGAGATTCGCATTATAGTAGTATAATAATTTTTGGCGATACAGTTCCCACTTGTTCATCAGATTACCCTTGGCGGAGGGGAACATCATATCAAAATCAATATCGACAAATTTTTCACCGCCATTCTGCTTCAAGAAAACCCATTCGTGAAATATATCCGAGATCGAACTTAAATTTGCATATTCCAATTTTCGTAATTCATAGCTCTGTACCCAGTAAGTAACAGCATCTTTATCCGTATTCACCATTTCCTTCATTTTCTCCTTGAGGCCCGCCATTTTCATTTCGGTTTTTTTGTCCAGCGTTTCATTAATTATTGGATTCGCCTCACCATTTAATTTTTCCATCCGATTTTTTGCTTGCCGCCGATTTCGATTTAAATTATTGAATCGATTGAATAGCCGGCCCATTGGATTCGGTCGTTTTGCCGCCCGTCTCGATATATAATAAGCATCTTTATCTTCCGATGGGAACATTTCAATAATTTCTTCAGCCATTTTTTCCATTTCACATGGTCTCGGAATTTTAAACTCGTTTGTCGTTATATCGAAAAAATTCTCGGCAATACAATTCAACAATTCTTTGCGATTAAATTCGTCAAGAAATTTATTATCGTCATAAAATTTTATGATCGATTGGCCTTGGATTGAATTCTGCAAAATTTCACGAATATTTTGGTATTGTATGTTGGTCGGTGAACTACTGGAGGTTATATTAAGGAGGGATGATGTGCGTGCTATGGTGGTCATAATTAATGGTACTGTGGGTGGTGCTATTATAGAGCGTGGTGCTGAAGGTTTTGATTTCTCCTGCATTTCAATCCAATTTATAATTCGTTTACGTTTTTGTGGTTGTATAATTGTTGTCTCTTCTGAGTGTGGCTGCAATTAATTAAAGAATTTATTGGAGAATGTCTAAGATAGCCCAAAAACTACATAGTCGATTAAAACAACTCACTCGTTTAGCCTTCCATTCCAATAGTTTCTCACGAATTTCAGCTCGCACACCAATATTTTCTCGCCCCGGTAAAATTTCTTCAAAATCTTCTTTATTTAAGTAGCGCAATCTGCCGTAAGTCACGCCACAATCTGTAACCAAATTAAATTTATGCACAAAATTAAAAAAATATCCAACTTCATATAAAAAAAAAACCACTAGCCTTTAAAAAGTTCACTCAGATATTCAAGTTTCAATTCGCCTAGAAAACGTTTCATTTGTTGCTCTTCTCTGCTCGCCGGAGTCGAACAATACTCAAAAAGAAAACTGTCATTACTATCTGTAAAAATGTATACATTATTACTTTGTCGTAATATCAAATCACTTACACACCGTCCCCGCAATTGTAAACTATGTGCGTAAAAAAATGTATATTTACCCTCCGCCTCCATTTTATTAAATTACTCGTATTGACGTGAATTATTCACAAATCTAATATACATTTATTCCATTTAATTAATATTTAATAATATCACTTCATAAAAAACATAAATTATTAATTAAACCTTATAAACGAGAACAGAATGTATTTGCGGTTAATATCAATATGTTTATGAACAAACTTCTAAATGATAACTTTTACTTTACAGTTCTCAACAAACACACATTTATTTATGAATCAACAAAAAAAAAAAAAACAAAACACGTAAAAAATGTTTACTCTCTTTGTAATGTCATTTCTTAACACTAGCACTACTAGGATCCGATAGACATTAGGTAAATATCAATTTTTGTTAAAGTGGTAAATGGATTACAATATAGAAATTAGCTGGTTTTACTCATTCGTTTATTTTTGTTGTTGTTGTTTTGTTTTTCATTATAACTGTACACATTGTAAATTTACGTTATCTCTCTCTTTGTGCTTTGTGATGATCGTAAAAAAAAAAATAAAAATAAAAATTTAATTCTTTGCTACATATCAATTTCAAAAAAATATAATATCAAATTGAAATGTTGATGAATAAGCGAGCATAAGAGAGAGAATTTACAAATACATATGCAACACATGGTGTATGGAAGTGGAATGTAATTTTGTTTGTATTCGCCTTAAAGTGTTCACTCGTTTTGCGCGGTTTGTATTGTCAAAGAATTTGTAATTTCTATTTTAATTACTCACTACCCAAGTAACTGTAATTTGTATTTTAATTACCAAATTTTGGTAATTTTTTGTTTACATTTTCACAAAGTTTAATAAAATCAGGTTCCAAAGCCACTTTATTAGTCAAAGGGAGTGTTATAGACAAAGGGAGTACAGAGTGAAGTGGACGCTTTATGGAAGTAGTACAGTTTACATATGTATAACATCCTCCTTTTTTAAATAAAATTATAAAAAAATTTCATATTTCAAATTACATATTTCAAGTAACTTTAATATTTTATAAAATGAGGGTTGTGGTTCGGTTGCTTCGTTAATCTGATTTCTATTTTTAATTTGTCGATTTTGTTTTGCAATTGTGATGTTCTCCTGAATCTCGGAATATTGGTCCATTGTTATACCACATCCAAATACACAAGTCGAAAAGGATAATGTGGCATTTAGTGTGTAATATTCTCATCTTTTCGTTGATTATTTCGTTGATAATTATGGAATATTTGATGCATGTTTGACATTTTGCAATTAGTTATATTGGGTCAATAAATAATTTGCTTTGCTAGCCATATTGTATTGTTTCAGCAAGGTGATTTTTCAAATCGAATTTTCTATGAAGGAAGTGGCTATCCAGACTGGAAGTACGTGTAAGAGTACATCGATTACGTGTAAGAGTACGTCGAGTAGGTGTAAGAGTACTTCGAGTACGTCTAAGAGTACGTCGAGTACATCTAAGAGTACGTCGAGTACATCTAAGAGTACGTCGTAAATTTCTATGAAATATGTGAAAATAATCAACCAATTTACATGCCGTTTATCATTGGTTACCCACGCCCTTCCTAGAAAATTCGATTAGCCGATTCAGAGCCCTAAAAATCCAAAATCTACAATTGTGCTAAGATTAAAGTTCTTTATACCTCGAATGATAGGTATCGGGACCTGTATTTAATATGCCAAACCGCATTTAAATTGGTTGATTATTTCCACACATTTCATAGAAAATTACGACGTACTCTTAGATGTACTCGACGTACTCTTAGATGTACTCGACGTACTCTAAGATGTACTCGACACTCTTAAATGTACTCGACGTACTATTAGATGTACTCGACGTACTCTTACACGTAGTCCCAGTTCGGATAGCCACGTCCTTCATAGAAAATTCGATTTGAAAAAATCACCTTGCTATAGATCAGCCGATTCGGAGCCCTAAAAATCCAAAATCTGCAATTGTGCTCCGATTGCGGTTCTTTATACCTCGAATGATAGGTCTCGGGACCTGTAATAGGAACATATTTCATAGAAAATTCGATTTGAAAAAATCACCTTGCTATAGATCAGCCGATTCAGAGTCCTAAAAATTAAAAACCGGCAATTGTACTCCGATTGCGATTCTTTATACCTCGAATGATAGGTCTCGGGACCTGTAATAGCTATGCCAAACCGCATTTAAATTGGTTGATTATTTCCATACATTTCATAGAAAATTCGATTTGAAAAAATCACCTTGCTATAGATCAGCCGATTCAGAGCCCTAAAAATCCAAAATCTGCAATTGTGCTCCGATTGCGGTTCTTTATACCTCGAATGATAGGTCTCGGGACCTGTAATAGCTATGCCAAACCGCATTTAAATTGGTTGATTATTTCCATACATTTCATAGAAAATTCGATTTGAAAAAATCACCTTGCTATAGATCAGCCGATTCAGAGCCCTAAAAATCCAAAATCTGCAATTGTGCTCCGATTGCGGTTCTTTATACCTCGAATGATAGGTCTCGGGACCTATAATAGCTATGCCAAACCGCATTTAAATTGGTTGATTATTTCCATACATTTCATAGAAAATTCGATTTGGAAAAATCACCTTGCTATAGATCAGCCGATTCAGAGCCCTAAAAATCCAAAATCTGCAATTGTGCTCCGATTGCGGTTCTTTATACCTCGAATGATAGGTCTCGGGACCTGTAATAGCTATGCCAAACCGCATTTAAATTGGTTGATTATTTCCACACATTTCATAGAAAATTCGATTTGAAAAAATCACCTTGCTATAGATCAGCCGATTCAGAGCCCTAAAAATCCAAAATCTGCAATTGTGCTCCGATTGCGGTTCTTTATACCTCGAATGATAGGTCTCGGGACCTGTAATAGCTATGCCAAACCGCATTTAAATTGGTTGATTATTTCTATACATTTCATAGAAAATTCGATTTGAAAAAATCACCTTGCTATAGATCAGCCGATTCAGAGCCCTAAAAATCCAAAATCTGCAATTGTGCTCCGATTGCGGTTCTTTATACCTCGAATGATAGGTCTCGGGACCTGTAATAGCTATGCCAAACCGCATTTAAATTGGTTAATTATTTCCACACATTTCATAGAAAATTCGATTTGAAAAAATCACCTTGCTATAGATCAGCCGATTCAGAGCCCTAAAAATCCAAAATCTGCAATTGTGCTCCGATTACGGTTCTTTATACCTCGAATGATAGGTCTCGGGACCTGTAATAGCTATGCCAAACCGCATTTAAATTGGTTTATTATTTCCATACATTTCATAGAAAATTCGATTTGCAAAAAACCTTGCTTATAGATCAGCCGATTCAGAGCCCTAAAAATCCAAAATCTGCAATTGTGCTCCGATTGCGGTTCTTTATACCTCGAATGATAGGTCTCGGGACCTATAATAGCTATGCCAAACCGCATTTAAATTGGTTGATTATTTCCATACATTTCATAGAAAATTCGATTTGAAAAAATCACCTTGCTATAGATCAGCCGATTCAGAGCCCTAAAAATCCAAAATCTGCAATTGTGCTCCGATTGCGGTTCTTTATACCTCGAATGATAGGTCTCGGGACCTGTAATAGCTATGCCAAACCACATTTAAATTAGTTGATTATTTCCATACATTTCATAGAAAATTCGATTTGAAAAAATCACCTGGCTATAGATCAGCCGATTCAGAGCCCTAAAAATCCAAAGTCTGCAATAGTGCTCCGATTGCGGTTCTTTATACCTCGAATGATAGGTCTCGGGACCTGTAATAACTATGCCAAACCGCATTTAAATTGGTTGATTATTTCCAAACATTTCATAGAAAATTCGATTTGAAAAAATCACCTTGCTATAGATCAGCCGATTCAGAGCCCTAAAAATTCAAAATCTGCAATTGTGCTCCGATTGCGGTTCTTTATACCTCGAATGATAGGTCTCGGGATCTATAATAGCTATGCCAAACCGCATTTAAATTGGTTGATTATTTCCATACATTTCATAGAAAATTCGATTTGAAAAAATCACCTTGCTATAGATCAGCCGATTCAGAGCCCTAAAAATCCAAAATCTGCAATTGTGCTCCGATTGCGGTTCTTTATACCTCGAATGATAGGTCTCGTCGGGACCTGTAATTGGTATGCCAAACCGCATTTAAATTGGTTGATTATTTCCACACATTTCATAGAAAATTCGATTTGAAAAAATCACCTTGCTATAGATCAGCCGATTCAGATCCCTAAAAATCCAAAATCTGCAATTGTGCTCCGATTGCGGTTCTTTATACCTCGAATGATAGGTCTCGGGACCTGTAATAGCTATGCCAAACCGCATTTAAATTGGTTGATTATTTCCATACATTTCATAGAAAATTCGATTTGAAAAAATCACCTTGCTATAGATCAGCCGATTCAGAGCCCTAAAAATCCAAAATCTGCAATTGTGCTCCGATTGCGGTTCTTTATACCTCGAATGATAGGTCTCGGGACCTGTAATAGCTATGCCAAACCGCATTTAAATTGGTTGATTATTTCCATACATTTCATAGAAAATTCGATTTGAAAAAATCACCTTGCTATAGATCAGCCGATTCAGAGCCCTAAAAATCCAAAATCTGCAATTGTGCTCCGATTGCGGTTCTTTATACCTCGAATGATAGGTCTCGGGACCTGTAATAGCTATGCCAAACCGCATTTAAATTGGTTGATTATTTCCATACATTTCATAGAAAATTCGATTTGAAAAAATCACCTTGCTATAGATCAGCCGATTCAGAGCCCTAAAAATCCAAAATCTGCAATTGTGCTCCGATTGCGGTTCTTTATACCTCGAATGATAGGTCTCGGGACCTGTAATAGCTATGCCAAACCGCATTTAAATTGGTTGATTATTTCCATACATTTCATAGAAAATTCGATTTGAAAAAATCACATTGCTATAGATCAGCCGATTCAGAGCCCTAAAAATCCAAAATCTGCAATTGTGCTCCGATTGCGGTTCTTTATACCTCGAATGATAGGTCTCGGGACCTGTAATAGGAACAAAATTCGATTTGAAAAAATCACCTTGCTATAGATCAGCCGATTCAGAGTCCTAAAAATTAAAAACCGGCAATTGTACTCCGATTGCGATTCTTTATACCTCGAATGATAGGTCTCGGGACCTGTAATAGCTATGCCAAACCGCATTTAAATTGGTTGATTATTTCCATACATTTCATAGAAAATTCGATTTGAAAAAATCACCTTGCTATAGATCAGCCGATTCAGAGCCCTAAAAATCCAAAATCTGCAATTGTGCTCCGATTGCGGTTCTTTATACCTCGAATGATAGGTCTCGGGACCTGTAATAGCTATGCCAAACCGCATTTAAATTGGTTGATTATTTCCATACATTTCATAGAAAATTCGATTTGAAAAAATCACCTTGCTATAGATCAGCCGATTCAGAGCCCTAAAAATCCAAAATCTGCAATTGTGCTCCGATTGCGGTTCTTTATACCTCGAATGATAGGTCTCGGGACCTATAATAGCTATGCCAAACCGCATTTAAATTGGTTGATTATTTCCATACATTTCATAGAAAATTCGATTTGAAAAAATCACCTTGCTATAGATCAGCCGATTCAGAGCCCTAAAAATCCAAAATCTGCAATTGTGCTCCGATTGCGGTTCTTTATACCTCGAATGATAGGTCTCGGGACCTGTAATAGCTATGCCAAACCGCATTTAAATTGGTTGATTATTTCCACACATTTCATAGAAAATTCGATTTGAAAAAATCACCTTGCTATAGATCAGCCGATTCAGAGCCCTAAAAATCCAAAATCTGCAATTGTGCTCCGATTGCGGTTCTTTATACCTCGAATGATAGGTCTCGGGACCTGTAATAGCTATGCCAAACCGCATTTAAATTGGTTGATTATTTCCATACATTTCATAGAAAATTCGATTTGAAAAAATCACCTTGCTATAGATCAGCCGATTCAGAGTCCTAAAAATTAAAAACCGGCAATTGTACTCCGATTGCGATTCTTTATACCTCGAATGATAGGTCTCGGGACCTGTAATAGCTATGCCAAACCGCATTTAAATTGGTTGATTATTTCCATACATTTCATAGAAAATTCGATTTGAAAAAATCACCTTGCTATAGATCAGCCGATTCAGAGCCCTAAAAATCCAAAATCTGCAATTGTGCTCCGATTGCGGTTCTTTATACCTCGAATGATAGGTCTCGGGACCTGTAATAGCTATGCCAAACCGCATTTAAATTGGTTGATTATTTCCATACATTTCATAGAAAATTCGATTTGAAAAAATCACCTTGCTATAGATCAGCCGATTCAGAGCCCTAAAAATCCAAAATCTGCAATTGTGCTCCGATTGCGGTTCTTTATACCTCGAATGATAGGTCTCGGGACCTATAATAGCTATGCCAAACCGCATTTAAATTGGTTGATTATTTCCATACATTTCATAGAAAATTCGATTTGAAAAAATCACCTTGCTATAGATCAGCCGATTCAGAGCCCTAAAAATCCAAAATCTGCAATTGTGCTCCGATTGCGGTTCTTTATACCTCGAATGATAGGTCTCGGGACCTGTAATAGCTATGCCAAACCGCATTTAAATTGGTTGATTATTTCCACACATTTCATAGAAAATTCGATTTGAAAAAATCACCTTGCTATAGATCAGCCGATTCAGAGCCCTAAAAATCCAAAATCTGCAATTGTGCTCCGATTGCGGTTCTTTATACCTCGAATGATAGGTCTCGGGACCTGTAATAGCTATGCCAAACCGCATTTAAATTGGTTGATTATTTCTATACATTTCATAGAAAATTCGATTTGAAAAAATCACCTTGCTATAGATCAGCCGATTCAGAGCCCTAAAAATCCAAAATCTGCAATTGTGCTCCGATTGCGGTTCTTTATACCTCGAATGATAGGTCTCGGGACCTGTAATAGCTATGCCAAACCGCATTTAAATTGGTTGATTATTTCCACACATTTCATAGAAAATTCGATTTGAAAAAATCACCTTGCTATAGATCAGCCGATTCAGAGCCCTAAAAATCCAAAATCTGCAATTGTGCTCCGATTACGGTTCTTTATACCTCGAATGATAGGTCTCGGGACCTGTAATAGCTATGCCAAACCGCATTTAAATTGGTTGATTATTTCCATACATTTCATAGAAAATTCGATTTGCAAAAAACCTTGCTTATAGATCAGCCGATTCAGAGCCCTAAAAATCCAAAATCTGCAATTGTGCTCCGATTGCGGTTCTTTATACCTCGAATGATAGGTCTCGGGACCTATAATAGCTATGCCAAACCGCATTTAAATTGGTTGATTATTTCCATACATTTCATAGAAAATTCGATTTGAAAAAATCACCTTGCTATAGATCAGCCGATTCAGAGCCCTAAAAATCCAAAATCTGCAATTGTGCTCCGATTGCGGTTCTTTATACCTCGAATGATAGGTCTCGGGACCTGTAATAGCTATGCCAAACCACATTTAAATTAGTTGATTATTTCCATACATTTCATAGAAAATTCGATTTGAAAAAATCACCTGGCTATAGATCAGCCGATTCAGAGCCCTAAAAATCCAAAGTCTGCAATAGTGCTCCGATTGCGGTTCTTTATACCTCGAATGATAGGTCTCGGGACCTGTAATAACTATGCCAAACCGCATTTAAATTGGTTGATTATTTCCAAACATTTCATAGAAAATTCGATTTGAAAAAATCACCTTGCTATAGATCAGCCGATTCAGAGCCCTAAAAATTCAAAATCTGCAATTGTGCTCCGATTGCGGTTCTTTATACCTCGAATGATAGGTCTCGGGACCTATAATAGCTATGCCAAACCGCATTTAAATTGGTTGATTATTTCCATACATTTCATAGAAAATTCGATTTGAAAAAATCACCTTGCTATAGATCAGCCGATTCAGAGCCCTAAAAATCCAAAATCTGCAATTGTGCTCCGATTGCGGTTCTTTATACCTCGAATGATAGGTCTCGTCGGGACCTGTAATTGGTATGCCAAACCGCATTTAAATTGGTTGATTATTTCCACACATTTCATAGAAAATTCGATTTGAAAAAATCACCTTGCTATAGATCAGCCGATTCAGAGCATTAAAAATCCAAAATCTGCAATTGTGCTCCGATTGCGGTTCTTTATACCTCGAATGATAGGTCTCGGGACCTGTAATAGCTATGCCAAACCGCATTTAAATTGGTTGATTATTTCCATACATTTCATAGAAAATTCGATTTGAAAAAATCACCTTGCTATAGATCAGCCGATTCAGAGCCCTAAAAATCCAAAATCTGCAATTGTGCTCCGATTGCGGTTCTTTATACCTCGAATGATAGGTCTCGGGACCTGTAATAGCTATGCCAAACCGCATTTAAATTGGTTGATTATTTCCATACATTTCATAGAAAATTCGATTTGAAAAAATCACCTTGCTATAGATCAGCCGATTCAGAGCCCTAAAAATCCAAAATCTGCAATTGTGCTCCGATTGCGGTTCTTTATACCTCGAATGATAGGTCTCGGGACCTGTAATAGCTATGCCAAACCGCATTTAAATTGGTTGATTATTTCCATACATTTCATAGAAAATTCGATTTGAAAAAATCACCTTGCTATAGATCAGCCGATTCAGAGCCCTAAAAATCCAAAATCTGCAATTGTGCTCCGATTGCGGTTCTTTATACCTCGAATGATAGGTCTCGGGACCTGTAATAGCTATGCCAAACCGCATTTAAATTGGTTGATTATTTCCATACATTTCATAGAAAATTCGATTTGAAAAAATCACATTGCTATAGATCAGCCGATTCAGAGCCCTAAAAATCCAAAATCTGCAATTGTGCTCCGATTGCGGTTCTTTATACCTCGAATGATAGGTCTCGGGACCTATAATAGCTATGCCAAACCGCATTTAAATTGGTTGATTATTTCCATACATTTCATAGAAAATTCGATTTGAAAAAATCACCTTGCTATAGATCAGCCGATTCAGAGCCCTAAAAATCCAAAATCTGCAATTGTGCTCCGATTGCGGTTCTTTATACCTCGAATGATAGGTCTCGTCGGGACCTGTAATTGGTATGCCAAACCGCATTTAAATTGGTTGATTATTTCCACACATTTCATAGAAAATTCGATTTGAAAAAATCACCTTGCTATAGATCAGCCGATTCAGAGCCCTAAAAATCCAAAATCTGCAATTGTGCTCCGATTGCGGTTCTTTATACCTCGAATGATAGGTCTCGGGACCTGTAATAGCTATGCCAAACCGCATTTAAATTGGTTGATTATTTCCATACATTTCATAGAAAATTCGATTTGAAAAAATCACCTTGCTATAGATCAGCCGATTCAGAGCCCTAAAAATCCAAAATCTGCAATTGTGCTCCGATTGCGGTTCTTTATACCTCGAATGATAGGTCTCGGGACCTGTAATAGCTATGCCAAACCGCATTTAAATTGGTTGATTATTTCCATACATTTCATAGAAAATTCGATTTGAAAAAATCACCTTGCTATAGATCAGCCGATTCAGAGCCCTAAAAATCCAAAATCTGCAATTGTGCTCCGATTGCGGTTCTTTATACCTCGAATGATAGGTCTCGGGACCTGTAATAGCTATGCCAAACCGCATTTAAATTGGTTGATTATTTCCATACATTTCATAGAAAATTCGATTTGAAAAAATCACCTGGCTATAGATCAGCCGATTCAGAGCCCTAAAAATCCAAAATCTGCAATTGTGCTCCGATTGCGGTTCTTTATACCTCGAATGATAGGTCTCGGGACCTGTAATAGCTATGCCAAACCGCATTTAAATTGGTTGATTATTTCCATACATTTCATAGAAAATTCGATTTGAAAAAATCACATTGCTATAGATCAGCCGATTCAGAGCCCTAAAAATCCAAAATCTGCAATTGTGCTCCGATTGCGGTTCTTTATACCTCGAATGATAGGTGTCGTCGGGACCTGTAATAGCTATGCCAAACCGCATTTAAATTGGTTGATTATTTCCACACATTTCATAGAAAATTCGATTTGAAAAAATTACCTTGCTATAGATCAGCCGATTCAGAGCCCTAAAAATGCAAAATCTGCAATTGTGCTCCGATTGCGGTTCTTTATACCTCGAATGATAGGTCTCGGGACCTGTAATAGCTATGCCAAACCGCATTTAAATTGGTTGATTATTTCCACACATTTCATAGAAAATTCGATTTGAAAAAATCACCTTGCTATAGATCAGCCGATTCAGAGCCCTAAAAATCCAAAATCTGCAATTGTGCTCCGATTGCGGTTCTTTATACCTCGAATGATAGGTCTCGGGACCTGTAATAGCTATGCCAAACCGCATTTAAATTGGTTGATTATTTCCATACATTTCATAGAAAATTCGATTTGAAAAAATCACCTTGCTATAGATCAGCCGATTCAGAGCCCTAAAAATCCAAAATCTGCAATTGTGCTCCGATTGCGGTTCTTTATACCTCGAATGATAGGTCTCGGGACCTGTAATAGCTATGCCAAACCGCATTTAAATTGGTTGATTATTTCCATACATTTCATAGAAAATTCGATTTGAAAAAATCACCTTGCTATAGATCAGCCGATTCAGAGCCCTAAAAATCCAAAATCTGCAATTGTGCTCCGATTGCGGTTCTTTATACCTCGAATGATAGGTCGCGGGACCTGTAATAGCTATGCCAAACCGCATTTAAATTGGTTGATTATTTCCATACATTTCATAGAAAATTCGATTTGAAATATCACCTTGCTATAGATCAGCCGATTCAGAGCCCTAAAAATCCAAAATCTGCAATTGTGCTCCGATTGCGGTTCTTTATACCTCGAATGATAGGTCTCGGGACCTATAATAACTATGCCAAACCGCATTTAAATTGGTTGATTATTTCCAAACATTTCATAGAAAATTCGATTTGAAAAAATCACCTTGCTATAGATCAGCCGATTCAGAGCCCTAAAAATTCAAAATCTGCAATTGTGCTCCGATTGCGGTTCTTTATACCTCGAATGATAGGTCTCGGGACCTATAATAGCTATGCCAAACCGCATTTAAATTGGTTGATTATTTCCATACATTTCATAGAAAATTCGATTTGAAAAAATCACCTTGCTATAGATCAGCCGATTCAGAGCCCTAAAAATCCAAAATCTGCAATTGTGCTCCGATTGCGGTTCTTTATACCTCGAATGATAGGTCTCGTCGGGACCTGTAATTGGTATGCCAAACCGCATTTAAATTGGTTGATTATTTCCACACATTTCATAGAAAATTCGATTTGAAAAAATCACGTTGCTTATAGATCAGCCGATTCAGAGCCCTAAAAATCCAAAATCTGCAATTGTGCTCCGATTGCGGTTCTTTATACCTCGAATGATAGGTCTCGGGACCTGTAATAGCTATGCCAAACCGCATTTAAATTGGTTGATTATTTCCACACATTTCATAGAAAATTCGATTTGAAAAAATCACCTTGCTATAGATCAGCCGATTCAGAGCCCTAAAAATCCAAAATCTGCAATTGTGCTCCGATTGCGGTTCTTTATACCTCGAATGATAGGTCTCGGGACCTGTAATAGCTATGCCAAACCGCATTTAAATTGGTTGATTATTTCTATACATTTCATAGAAAATTCGATTTGAAAAAATCACCTTGCTATAGATCAGCCGATTCAGAGCCCTAAAAATCCAAAATCTGCAATTGTGCTCCGATTGCGGTTCTTTATACCTCGAATGATAGGTCTCGGGACCTGTAATAGCTATGCCAAACCGCATTTAAATTGGTTGATTATTTCCACACATTTCATAGAAAATTCGATTTGAAAAAATCACCTTGCTATAGATCAGCCGATTCAGAGCCCTAAAAATCCAAAATCTGCAATTGTGCTCCGATTACGGTTCTTTATACCTCGAATGATAGGTCTCGGGACCTGTAATAGCTATGCCAAACCGCATTTAAATTGGTTGATTATTTCCATACATTTCATAGAAAATTCGATTTGCAAAAAACCTTGCTTATAGATCAGCCGATTCAGAGCCCTAAAAATCCAAAATCTGCAATTGTGCTCCGATTGCGGTTCTTTATACCTCGAATGATAGGTCTCGGGACCTATAATAGCTATGCCAAACCGCATTTAAATTGGTTGATTATTTCCATACATTTCATAGAAAATTCGATTTGAAAAAATCACCTTGCTATAGATCAGCCGATTCAGAGCCCTAAAAATCCAAAATCTGCAATTGTGCTCCGATTGCGGTTCTTTATACCTCGAATGATAGGTCTCGGGACCTGTAATAGCTATGCCAAACCACATTTAAATTAGTTGATTATTTCCATACATTTCATAGAAAATTCGATTTGAAAAAATCACCTTGCTATAGATCAGCCGATTCAGAGCCCTAAAAATCCAAAGTCTGCAATAGTGCTCCGATTGCGGTTCTTTATACCTCGAATGATAGGTCTCGGGACCTGTAATAACTATGCCAAACCGCATTTAAATTGGTTGATTATTTCCAAACATTTCATAGAAAATTCGATTTGAAAAAATCACCTTGCTATAGATCAGCCGATTCAGAGCCCTAAAAATTCAAAATCTGCAATTGTGCTCCGATTGCGGTTCTTTATACCTCGAATGATAGGTCTCGGGACCTATAATAGCTATGCCAAACCGCATTTAAATTGGTTGATTATTTCCATACATTTCATAGAAAATTCGATTTGAAAAAATCACCTTGCTATAGATCAGCCGATTCAGAGCCCTAAAAATCCAAAATCTGCAATTGTGCTCCGATTGCGGTTCTTTATACCTCGAATGATAGGTCTCGTCGGGACCTGTAATTGGTATGCCAAACCGCATTTAAATTGGTTGATTATTTCCACACATTTCATAGAAAATTCGATTTGAAAAAATCACCTTGCTATAGATCAGCCGATTCAGATCCCTAAAAATCCAAAATCTGCAATTGTGCTCCGATTGCGGTTCTTTATACCTCGAATGATAGGTCTCGGGACCTGTAATAGCTATGCCAAACCGCATTTAAATTGGTTGATTATTTCCATACATTTCATAGAAAATTCGATTTGAAAAAATCACCTTGCTATAGATCAGCCGATTCAGAGCCCTAAAAATCCAAAATCTGCAATTGTGCTCCGATTGCGGTTCTTTATACCTCGAATGATAGGTCTCGGGACCTGTAATAGCTATGCCAAACCGCATTTAAATTGGTTGATTATTTCCATACATTTCATAGAAAATTCGATTTGAAAAAATCACCTTGCTATAGATCAGCCGATTCAGAGCACTAAAAATCCAAAATCTGCAATTGTGCTCCGATTGCGGTTCTTTATACCTCGAATGATAGGTCTCGGGACCTGTAATAGCTATGCCAAACCGCATTTAAATTGGTTGATTATTTCCATACATTTCATAGAAAATTCGATTTGAAAAAATCACCTTGCTATAGATCAGCCGATTCAGAGCCCTAAAAATCCAAAATCTGCAATTGTGCTCCGATTGCGGTTCTTTATACCTCGAATGATAGGTCTCGGGACCTGTAATAGCTATGCCAAACCGCATTTAAATTGGTTGATTATTTCCACACATTTCATAGAAAATTCGATTTGAAAAAATTACCTTGCTATAGATCAGCCGATTCAGAGCCCTAAAAATCCAAAATCTGCAATTGTGCTCCGATTGCGGTTCTTTATACCTCGAATGATAGGTCTCGGGACCTGTAATAGCTATGCCAAACCGCATTTAAATTGGTTGATTATTTCCACACATTTCATAGAAAATTCGATTTGAAAAAATCACCTTGCTATAGATCAGCCGATTCAGAGCCCTAAAAATCCAAAATCTGCAATTGTGCTCCGATTGCGGTTCTTTATACCTCGAATGATAGGTCTCGGGACCTGTAATAGCTATGCCAAACCGCATTTAAATTGGTTGATTATTTCCACACATTTCATAGAAAATTCGATTTGAAAAAATCACCTTGCTATAGATCAGCCGATTCAGAGCCCTAAAAATCCAAAATCTGCAATTGTGCTCCGATTGCGGTTCTTTATACCTCGAATGATAGGTCTCGGGACCTGTAATAGCTATGCCAAACCGCATTTAAATTGGTTGATTATTTCCATACATTTCATAGAAAATTCGATTTGAAAAAATCACCTTGCTATAGATCAGCCGATTCAGAGCCCTAAAAATCCAAAATCTGCAATTGTGCTCCGATTACGGTTCTTTATACCTCGAATGATAGGTCTCGGGACCTGTAATAGCTGTGCCAAACCGCATTTAAATTGGTTGATTATTTCCATACATTTCATAGAAAATTCGATTTGAAAAAATCACCTTGCTATAGATCAGCCGATTCAGAGCCCTAAAAATCCAAAATCTGCAATTGTGCTCCGATTGCGGTTCTTTATACCTCGAATGATAGGTCTCGGAACCTGTAATAGCTATGCCAAACCGCATATAAATTGGTTGATTATTTCCATACATTTCATAGAAAATTCGATTTGAAAAAATCACCTTGCTATAGATCAGCCGATTCAGAGCCCTAAAAATCCAAAATCTGCAATTGTGCTCCGATTGCGGTTCTTTATACCTCGAATGATAGGTCTCGGGACCTGTAATAGCTATGCCAAACCGCATTTAAATTGGTTGATTATTTCCACACATTTCATAGAAAATTCGATTTGAAAAAATTACCTTGCTATAGATCAGCCGATTCAGAGCCCTAAAAATCCAAAATCTGCAATTGTGCTCCGATTGCGGTTCTTTATACCTCGAATGATAGGTCTCGGGACCTGTAATAGCTATGCCAAACCGCATTTAAATTGGTTGATTATTTCCACACATTTCATAGAAAATTCGATTTGAAAAAATCACCTTGCTATAGATCAGCCGATTCAGAGCCCTAAAAATCCAAAATCTGCAATTGTGCTCCGATTGCGGTTCTTTATACCTCGAATGATAGGTCTCGGGACCTGTAATAGCTATGCCAAACCGCATTTAAATTGGTTGATTATTTCCACACATTTCATAGAAAATTCGATTTGAAAAAATCACCTTGCTATAGATCAGCCGATTCAGAGCCCTAAAAATCCAAAATCTGCAATTGTGCTCCGATTGCGGTTCTTTATACCTCGAATGATAGGTCTCGGGACCTGTAATAGCTATGCCAAACCGCATTTAAATTGGTTGATTATTTCCATACATTTCATAGAAAATTCGATTTGAAAAAATCACCTTGCTATAGATCAGCCGATTCAGAGCCCTAAAAATCCAAAATCTGCAATTGTGCTCCGATTACGGTTCTTTATACCTCGAATGATAGGTCTCGGGACCTGTAATAGCTGTGCCAAACCGCATTTAAATTGGTTGATTATTTCCATACATTTCATAGAAAATTCGATTTGAAAAAATCACCTTGCTATAGATCAGCCGATTCAGAGCCCTAAAAATCCAAAATCTGCAATTGTGCTCCGATTGCGGTTCTTTATACCTCGAATGATAGGTCTCGGAACCTGTAATAGCTATGCCAAACCGCATTTAAATTGGTTGATTATTTCCATACATTTCATAGAAAATTCGATTTGAAAAAATCACCTTGCTATAGATCAGCCGATTCAGAGCCCTAAAAATCCAAAATCTGCAATTGTGCTCCGATTGCGGTTCTTTATACCTCGAATGATAGGTCTCGGGACCTGTAATAGCTATGCCAAACCGCATTTAAATTGGTTGATTATTTCCATTTATTTCATAGAAAATTCGATTTGAAAAAATCACCTTGCTATAGATCAGCCGATTCAGAGCATTAAAAATCCAAAATCTGCAATTGTACTCCGATTGCGGTTCTTTATACCTCGAATGATAGGTCTCGTCGGGACCCGTAATAGCTATGCCAAACCGCATTTAAATTGGTTGATTATTTCCACACATTTCATAGAAAATTCGATTTGAAAAAATCACCTTGCTATAGATCAGCCGATTCAGAGCCCTAAAAATTTAAAATCTGCAATTGTGCTCCGATTGCGGTTCTTTATACTTCGAATGATAGGTCTCGGGACCTGTAATAGCTATGCCAAACCGCATTTAAATTGGTTGATTATTTCCATACATTTCATAGAAAATTCGATTTGAAAAAATCACCTTGCTAAAGATCAGCCGATTCAGAGCCCTAAAAATCCAAAATCTGCAATTGTGCTCCGATTGCGGTTCTTTATACCTCGAATGATAGGTCTCGTCGGGACCTGTAATAGCTATGCCAAACCGCATTTAAATTGGTTGATTATTTCCACACATTTCATAGAAAATTCGATTTGAAAAAATCACCTTGCTATAGATCAGCCGATTCAGAGCCCTAAAAATCCAAAATCTGCAATTGTGCTCCGATTGCGGTTCTTTATACCTCGAATGATAGGTCTCGGGACCTGTAATAGCTATGCCAAACCGCATTTAAATTGGTTGATTATTTCCATACATTTCATAGAAAATTCGATTTGAAAAAATCACCTTGCTATAGATCAGCCGATTCAGAGCCCTAAAAATCCAAAATCTGCAATTGTGCTCCGATTGCGGTTCTTTATACCTCGAATGATAGGTCGCGGGACCCGTAATAGCTATGCCAAACCGCATTTAAATTGGTTGATTATTTCCATACATTTCATAGAAAATTCGATTTGAAAAAATCACCTTGCTATAGATCAGCCGATTCAGAGCCCTAAAAATCCAAAATCTGCAATTGTGCTCCGATTGCGGTTCTTTATACCTCGAATGATAGGTCTCGGGACCTGTAATAGCTATGCCAAACCGCATTTAAATTGGTTGATTATTTCCATACATTTCATAGAAAATTCGATTTGAAAAAATCACCTTGCTATAGATCAGCCGATTCAGAGCCCTAAAAATCCAAAATCTGCAATTGTGCTCCGATTGCGGTTCTTTATACCTCGAATGATAGGTCTCGGGACCTGTAATAGCTATGCCAAACCGCATTTAAATTGGTTGATTATTTCCATACATTTCATAGAAAATTCGATTTGAAAAAATCACCTTGCTATAGATCAGCCGATTCAGAGCCCTAAAAATCCAAAATCTGCAATTGTGCTCCGATTGCGGTTCTTTATACCTCGAATGATAGGTGTCGTCGGGACCTGTAATAGCTATGCCAAACCGCATTTAAATTGGTTGATTATTTCCAAACATTTCATAGAAAATTCGATTTGAAAAAATTATCTTGCTATAGATCAGCCGATTCAGAGCCCTAAAAATCCAAAATCTGCAATTGTGCTCCGATTGCGGTTCTTTATACCTCGAATGATAGGTCTCGGGACCTGTAATAGCTATGCCAAACCGCATTTAAATTGGTTGATTATTTCCACACATTTCATAGAAAATTCGATTTGAAAAAATCACCTTGCTATAGATCAGCCGATTCAGAGCCCTAAAAATCCAAAATCTGCAATTGTGCTCCGATTGCGGTTCTTTATACCTCGAATGATAGGTCTCGGGACCTGTAATAGCTATGCCAAACCGCATTTAAATTGGTTGATTATTTCCATACATTTCATAGAAAATTCGATTTGAAAAAATCACCTTGCTATAGATCAGCCGATTCAGAGCCCTAAAAATCCATAATCTGCAATTGTGCTCCGATTACGGTTCTTTATACCTCGAATGATAGGTCTCGGGACCTGTAATAGCTATGCCAAACCGCATTTAAATTGGTTGATTATTTCCACACATTTCATAGAAAATTCGATTTGAAAAAATCACCTTGCTATAGATCAGCCGATTCAGAGCCCTAAAAATCCCAAATCTGCAATTGTGCTCCGATTGCGGTTCTTTATACCTCGAATGATAGGTCTCGGGACCTGTAATAGCTATGCCAAACCGCATTTAAATTGGTTGATTATTTCCATACATTTCATAGAAAATTCGATTTGAAAAAATCACCTTGCTATAGATCAGCCGATTCAGAGCCCTAAAAATCCAAAATCTGCAATTGTGCTCCGATTGCGGTTCTTTATACCTCGAATGATAGGTCTCGGGACCTGTAATAGCTGTGCCAAACCGCATTTAAATTGGTTGATTATTTCCATACATTTCATAGAAAATTCGATTTGAAAAAATCACCTTGCTATAGATCAGCCGATTCAGAGCCCTAAAAATCCAAAATCTGCAATTGTGCTCCGATTGCGGTTCTTTATACCTCGAATGATAGGTCTCGGGACCTGTAATAGCTATGCCAAATCGCATTTAAATTGGTTGATTATTTCCATACATTTCATAGAATATTCGATTTGATAAAATCACCTTGCTTATAGATCAGCCGATTCAGAGCCCTAAAAATCCAAAATCTGCAATTGTGCTCCGATTGCGGTTCTTTATACCTCGAATGATAGGTCTCGGGACCTATAATAGCTATGCCAAACCGCATTTAAATTGGTTGATTATTTCCATACATTTCATAGAAAATTCGATTTGAAAAAATCGCCTTGCTATAGATCAGCCGATTCAGAGCCCTAAAAATCCAAAATCTACAATTGTGCTCCGATTGCGGTTCTTTATACCTCGAATGATAGGTCTCGGGACCTGTAATAGCTATGCCAAACCGCATTTAAATTGGTTGATTATTTCCACACATTTCATAGAAAATTCGATTTGAAAAAATCACCTTGCTATAGATCAGCCGATTCAGAGCCCTAAAAATCCAAAATCTGCAATTGTGCTCCGATTGCGGTTCTTTATACCTCGAATGATAGGTCTCGGGACCTATAATAGCTATGCCAAACCGCATTTAAATTGGTTGATTATTTCCATACATTTCATAGAAAATTCGATTTGAAAAAATCACCTTGCTATAGATCAGCCGATTCAGAGCCCTAAAAATCCAAAATCTGCAATTGTGCTCCGATTGCGGTTCTTTATACCTCGAATGATAGGTCTCGGGACCTGTAATAGCTGTGCCAAACCGCATTTAAATTGGTTGATTATTTCCATACATTTCATAGAAAATTCGATTTGAAAAAATCACCTTGCTATAGATCAGCCGATTCAGAGCCCTAAAAATCCCAAATCTGCAATTGTGCTCCGATTGCGGTTCTTTATACCTCGAATGATAGGTCTCGGGACCTGTAATAGCTATGCCAAACCGCATTTAAATTGGTTGATTATTTCCATACATTTCATAGAAAATTCGATTTGAAAAAATCACCTTGCTATAGATCAGCCGATTCAGAGCCCTAAAAATCCAAAATCTGCTATTGTGCTCCGATTACGGTTCTTTATACCTCGAATGATAGGTCTCGGGACCTGTAATAGCTATGCCAAACCGCATTTAAATTGGTTGATTATTTCCACACATTTCATAGAAAATTCGATTTGAAAAAATCACCTTGCTATAGATCAGCCGATTCAGAGCCCTAAAAATCCCAAATCTGCAATTGTGCTCCGATTGCGGTTCTTTATACCTCGAATGATAGGTCTCGGTACCTGTAATAGCTATGCCAAACCGCATTTAAATTGGTTGATTATTTCCATACATTTCATAGAAAATTCGATTTGAAAAAATCACCTTGCTATAGATCAGCCGATTCAGAGCCCTAAAAATCCAAAATCTGCAATTGTGCTCCGATTGCGGTTCTTTATACCTCGAATGATAGGTCTCGGGACCTGTAATAGCTGTGCCAAACCGCATTTAAATTGGTTGATTATTTCCATACATTTCATAGAAAATTCGATTTGAAAAAATCACCTTGCTATAGATCAGCCGATTCAGAGCCCTAAAAATCCAAAATCTGCAATTGTGCTCCGATTGCGGTTCTTTATACCTCGAATGATAGGTCTCGGGACCTGTAATAGCTATGCCAAATCGCATTTAAATTGGTTGATTATTTCCATACATTTCATAGAATATTCGATTTGATAAAATCACCTTGCTTATAGATCAGCCGATTCAGAGCCCTAAAAATCCAAAATCTGCAATTGTGCTCCGATTGCGGTTCTTTATACCTCGAATGATAGGTCTCGGGACCTATAATAGCTATGCCAAACCGCATTTAAATTGGTTGATTATTTCCATACATTTCATAGAAAATTCGATTTGAAAAAATCGCCTTGCTATAGATCAGCCGATTCAGAGCCCTAAAAATCCAAAATCTGCTATTGTGCTCCGATTACGGTTCTTTATACCTCGAATGATAGGTCTCGGGACCTGTAATAGCTATGCCAAACCGCATTTAAATTGGTTGATTATTTCCACACATTTCATAGAAAATTCGATTTGAAAAAATCACCTTGCTATAGATCAGCCGATTCAGAGCCCTAAAAATCCCAAATCTGCAATTGTGCTCCGATTGCGGTTCTTTATACCTCGAATGATAGGTCTCGGTACCTGTAATAGCTATGCCAAACCGCATTTAAATTGGTTGATTATTTCCATACATTTCATAGAAAATTCGATTTGAAAAAATCACCTTGCTATAGATCAGCCGATTCAGAGCCCTAAAAATCCAAAATCTGCAATTGTGCTCCGATTGCGGTTCTTTATACCTCGAATGATAGGTCTCGGGACCTGTAATAGCTGTGCCAAACCGCATTTAAATTGGTTGATTATTTCCATACATTTCATAGAAAATTCGATTTGAAAAAATCACCTTGCTATAGATCAGCCGATTCAGAGCCCTAAAAATCCAAAATCTGCAATTGTGCTCCGATTGCGGTTCTTTATACCTCGAATGATAGGTCTCGGGACCTGTAATAGCTATGCCAAATCGCATTTAAATTGGTTGATTATTTCCATACATTTCATAGAATATTCGATTTGATAAAATCACCTTGCTTATAGATCAGCCGATTCAGAGCCCTAAAAATCCAAAATCTGCAATTGTGCTCCGATTGCGGTTCTTTATACCTCGAATGATAGGTCTCGGGACCTGTAATAGCTATGCCAAACCGCATTTAAATTGGTTGATTATTTCCACACATTTCATAGAAAATTCGATTTAAAAAAATCACCTTGCTATAGATCAGCCGATTCAGAGCCCTAAAAATTCAAAATCTGCAATTGTGCTCCGATTGCGGTTCTTTATACCTCGAATGATAGGTCTCGGGACCTATAATAGCTATGCCAAACCGCATTTAAATTGGTTGATTATTTCCATACATTTCATAGAAAATTCGATTTGAAAAAATCACCTTGCTATAGATCAGCCGATTCAGAGCCCTAAAAATCCAAAATCTGCAATTGTGCTCCGATTGCGGTTCTTTATACCTCGAATGATAGGTCTCGGGACCTGTAATAGCTGTGCCAAACCGCATTTAAATTGGTTGATTATTTCCATACATTTCATAGAAAATTCGATTTGAAAAAATCACCTTGCTATAGATCAGCCGATTCAGAGCCCTAAAAATCCCAAATCTGCAATTGTGCTCCGATTGCGGTTCTTTATACCTCGAATGATAGGTCTCGGGACCTGTAATAGCTATGCCAAACCGCATTTAAATTGGTTGATTATTTCCATACATTTCATAGAAAATTCGATTTGAAAAAATCACCTTGCTATAGATCAGCCGATTCAGAGCCCTAAAAATCCAAAATCTGCAATTGTGCTCCGATTACGGTTCTTTATACCTCGAATGATAGGTCTCGGGACCTGTAATAGCTATGCCAAACCGCATTTAAATTGGTTGATTATTTCCACACATTTCATAGAAAATTCGATTTGAAAAAATCACCTTGCTATAGATCAGCCGATTCAGAGCCCTAAAAATCCCAAATCTGCAATTGTGCTCCGATTGCGGTTCTTTATACCTCGAATGATAGGTCTCGGGACCTGTAATAGCTATGCCAAACCGCATTTAAATTGGTTGATTATTTCCATACATTTCATAGAATATTCGATTTGATAAAATCACCTTGCTTATAGATCAGCCGATTCAGAGCCCTAAAAATCCAAAATCTGCAATTGTGCTCCGATTGCGGTTCTTTATACCTCGAATGATAGGTCTCGGGACCTATAATAGCTATGCCAAACCGCATTTAAATTGGTTGATTATTTCCATACATTTCATAGAAAATTCGATTTGAAAAAATCGCCTTGCTATAGATCAGCCGATTCAGAGCCCTAAAAATCCAAAATCTACAATTGTGCTCCGATTGCGGTTCTTTATACCTCGAATGATAGGTCTCGGGACCTGTAATAGCTATGCCAAACCGCATTTAAATTGGTTGATTATTTCCACACATTTCATAGAAAATTCGATTTGAAAAAATCGCCTTGCTATAGATCAGCCGATTCAGAGCCCTAAAAATCCAAAATCTACAATTGTGCTCCGATTGCGGTTCTTTATACCTCGAATGATAGGTCTCGGGACCTGTAATAGCTATGCCAAACCGCATTTAAATTGGTTGATTATTTCCACACATTTCATAGAAAATTCGATTTGAAAAAATCACCTTGCTATAGATCAGCCGATTCAGAGCCCTAAAAATCCAAAATCTGCAATTGTGCTCCGATTGCGGTTCTTTATACCTCGAATGATAGGTCTCGGGACCTGTAATAGCTATGCCAAACCGCATTTAAATTGGTTGATTATTTCCACACATTTCATAGAAAATTCGATTTGAAAAAATCACCTTGCTATAGATCAGCCGATTCAGAGCCCTAAAAATCCAAAATCTGCAATTGTGCTCCGATTGCGGTTCTTTATACCTCGAATGATAGGTCTCGGGACCTATAATAGCTATGCCAAACCGCATTTAAATTGGTTGATTATTTCCATACATTTCATAGAAAATTCGATTTGAAAAAATCGCCTTGCTATAGATCAGCCGATTCAGAGCCCTAAAAATCCAAAATCTGCAATTGTGCTCCGATTACGGTTCTTTATACCTCGAATGATAGGTCTCGGGACCTGTAATAGCTATGCCAAACCGCATTTAAATTGGTTGATTATTTCCATACATTTCATAGAAAATTCGATTTGAAAAAATCACCTTGCTATAGATCAGCCGATTCAGAGCCCTAAAAATCCAAAATCTGCAATTGTGCTCCGATTGCGGTTCTTTATACCTCGAATGATAGGTCTCGGGACCTATAATAGCTATGCCAAACCGCATTTAAATTGGTTAATTATTTCCATACATTTCATAGAAAATTCGATTGAAAAAATCACCTTGCTATAGATCAGCCGATTCAGAGCCCTAAAAATCCAAAATCTGCAATTGTGCTCCGATTGCGGTTCTTTATACCTCGAATGATAGGTCTCGGGACCTGTAATAGCTATGCCAAACCGCATTTAAATTGGTTGATTATTTCCATACATTTCATAGAAAATTCGATTTGAAAAAATCACCTTGCTATAGATCAGCCGATTCAGAGCCCTAAAAATCCAATATCTGCAATTGTTCTCCGATTGCGGTTCTTTATACCTCGAATGATAGGTCTCGGGACCTGTAATAGCTATGCCAAACCGCATTTAAATTGGTTGATTATTTCCACACATTTCATAGAAAATTCGATTTGAAAAAATCACCTTGCTATAGATCAGCCGATTCAGAGCCCTAAAAATCCAAAATCTGCAATTGTGCTCCGATTGCGGTTCTTTATACCTCGAATGATAGGTCTCGGGACCTGTAATAGCTATGCCAAATCGCATTTAAATTGGTTGATTATTTCCATACATTTCATAGAATATTCGATTTGAAAAAATCACCTTGCTTATAGATCAGCCGATTCAGAGCCCTAAAAATCCAAAATCTGCAATTGTGCTCCGATTGCGGTTCTTTATACCTCGAATGATAGGTCTCGGGACCTATAATAGCTATGCCAAACCGCATTTAAATTGGTTGATTATTTCCATACATTTCATAGAAAATTCGATTTGAAAAAATCGCCTTGCTATAGATCAGCCGATTCAGAGCCCTAAAAATCCAAAATCTACAATTGTGCTCCGATTGCGGTTCTTTATACCTCGAATGATAGGTCTCGGGACCTGTAATAGCTATGCCAAATCGCATTTAAATTGGTTGATTATTTCCATACATTTCATAGAATATTCGATTTGAAAAAATCACCTTGCTTATAGATCAGCCGATTCAGAGCCCTAAAAATCCAAAATCTGCAATTGTGCTCCGATTGCGGTTCTTTATACCTCGAATGATAGGTCTCGGGACCTATAATAGCTATGCCAAACCGCATTTAAATTGGTTGATTATTTCCATACATTTCATAGAAAATTCGATTTGAAAAAATCGCCTTGCTATAGATCAGCCGATTCAGAGCCCTAAAAATCCAAAATCTACAATTGTGCTCCGATTGCGGTTCTTTATACCTCGAATGATAGGTCTCGGGACCTGTAATAGCTATGCCAAGCCGCATTTAAATTGGTTGATTATTTCCACACATTTCATAGAAAATTCGATTTGAAAAAATCACCTTGCTATAGATCAGCCGATTCAGAGCCCTAAAAATCCAAAATCTGCAATTGTGCTCCGATTGCGGTTCTTTATACCTCGAATGATAGGTCTCGGGGCCTGTAATAGCTATGCCAAACCGCATTTAAATTGGTTGATTATTTCCATACATTTCATAGAATATTCGATTTGAAAAAATCACCTTGCTTATAGATCAGCCGATTCAGAGCCCTAAAAATCCAAAATCTGCAATTGTGCTCCGATTGCGGTTCTTTATACCTCGAATGATAGGTCTCGGGACCTGTAATAGCTATGCCAAACCGCATTTAAATTGGTTGATTATTTCCACACATTTCATAGAAAATTCGATTTGAAAAAATCACCTTGCTATAGATCAGCCGATTCAGAGCCCTAAAAATCCAAAATCTGCAATTGTGCTCCGATTGCGGTTCTTTATACCTCGAATGATAGGTCTCGGGACCTGTAATAGCTATGCCAAATCGCATTTAAATTGGTTGATTATTTCCATACATTTCATAGAATATTCGATTTGAAAAAATCACCTTGCTTATAGATCAGCCGATTCAGAGCCCTAAAAATCCAAAATCTGCAATTGTGCTCCGATTGCAATTCTTTATACCTCGAATGATAGGTCTCGGGACCTATAATAGCTATGCCAAACCGCATTTAAATTGGTTGATTATTTCCATACATTTCATAGAAAATTCGATTTGAAAAAATCGCCTTGCTATAGATCAGCCGATTCAGAGCCCTAAAAATCCAAAATCTACAATTGTGCTCCGATTGCGGTTCTTTATACCTCGAATGATAGGTCTCGGGACCTGTAATAGCTATGCCAAGCCGCATTTAAATTGGTTGATTATTTCCACACATTTCATAGAAAATTCGATTTGAAAAAATCACCTTGCTATAGATCAGCCGATTCAGAGCCCTAAAAATCCAAAATCTGCAATTGTGCTCCGATTGCGGTTCTTTATACCTCGAATGATAGGTCTCGGGACCTGTAATAGCTATGCCAAACCGCATTTAAATTGGTTGATTATTTCCACACATTTCATAGAAAATTCGATTTGAAAAAATCACCTTGCTATAGATCAGCCGATTCAGAGCCCTAAAAATCCAAAATCTGCAATTGTGCTCCGATTGCGGTTCTTTATACCTCGAATGATAGGTCTCGGGGCCTGTAATAGCTATGCCAAACCGCATTTAAATTGGTTGATTATTTCCATACATTTCATAGAATATTCGATTTGAAAAAATCACCTTGCTTATAGATCAGCCGATTCAGAGCCCTAAAAATCCAAAATCTGCAATTGTGCTCCGATTGCGGTTCTTTATACCTCGAATGATAGGTCTCGGGACCTGTAATAGCTATGCCAAACCGCATTTAAATTGGTTGATTATTTCCACACATTTCATAGAAAATTCGATTTGAAAAAATCACCTTGCTATAGATCAGCCGATTCAGAGCCCTAAAAATCCAAAATCTGCAATTGTGCTCCGATTGCGGTTCTTTATACCTCGAATGATAGGTCTCGGAACCTGTAATAGCTATGCCAAACCGCATTTAAATTGGTTGATTATTTCCATACATTTCATAGAAAATTCGATTTAAAAAAATCACCTTGCTATAGATCAGCCGATTCAGAGCCCTAAAAATCCAATATCTGCAATTGTTCTCCGATTGCGGTTCTTTATACCTCGAATGATAGGTCTCGGGACCTGTAATAGCTATGCCAAATCGCATTTAAATTGGTTGATTATTTCCATACATTTCATAGAATATTCGATTTGAAAAAATCACCTTGCTATAGATCAGCCGATTCAGAGCCCTAAAAATCCAAAATCTGCAATTGTGCTCCGATTGCGGTTCTTTATACCTCGAATGATAGGTCTCGGGACCTGTAATAGCTATGCCAAATCGCATTTAAATTGGTTGATTATTTCCATACATTTCATAGAATATTCGATTTGAAAAAATCACCTTGCTTATAGATCAGCCGATTCAGAGCCCTAATAATCCAAAATCTGCAATTGTGCTCCGATTGCGGTTCTTTATACCTCGAATGATAGGTCTCGGGACCTATAATAGCTATGCCAAACCGCATTTAAATTGGTTGATTATTTCCATACATTTCATAGAAAATTCGATTTGAAAAAATCGCCTTGCTATAGATCAGCCGATTCAGAGCCCTAAAAATCCAAAATCTACAATTGTGCTCCGATTGCGGTTCTTTATACCTCGAATGATAGGTCTCGGGACCTGTAATAGCTATGCCAAGCCGCATTTAAATTGGTTGATTATTTCCACACATTTCATAGAAAATTCGATTTGAAAAAATCACCTTGCTATAGATCAGCCGATTCAGAGCCCTAAAAATCCAAAATCTGCAATTGTGCTCCGATTGCGGTTCTTTATACCTCGAATGATAGGTCTCGGGACCTGTAATAGCTATGCCAAACCGCATTTAAATTGGTTGATTATTTCCACACATTTCATAGAAAATTCGATTTGAAAAAATCACCTTGCTATAGATCAGCCGATTCAGAGCCCTAAAAATCCAAAATCTGCAATTGTGCTCCGATTGCGGTTCTTTATACCTCGAATGATAGGTCTCGGGACCTATAATAGCTATGCCAAACCGCATTTAAATTGGTTGATTATTTCCATACATTTCATAGAAAATTCGATTTGAAAAAATCGCCTTGCTATAGATCAGCCGATTCAGAGCCCTAAAAATCCAAAATCTGCAATTGTGCTCCGATTACGGTTCTTTATACCTCGAATGATAGGTCTCGGGACCTGTAATAGCTATGCCAAACCGCATTTAAATTGGTTGATTATTTCCATACATTTCATAGAAAATTCGATTTGAAAAAATCGCCTTGCTATAGATCAGCCGATTCAGAGCCCTAAAAATCCAAAATCTGCAATTGTGCTCCGATTGCGGTTCTTTATACCTCGAATGATAGGTCTCGGGACCTATAATAGCTATGCCAAACCGCATTTAAATTGGTTAATTATTTCCATACATTTCATAGAAAATTCGATTGAAAAAATCACCTTGCTATAGATCAGCCGATTCAGAGCCCTAAAAATCCAAAATCTGCAATTGTGCTCCGATTGCGGTTCTTTATACCTCGAATGATAGGTCTCGGGACCTGTAATAGCTATGCCAAACCGCATTTAAATTGGTTGATTATTTCCATACATTTCATAGAAAATTCGATTTAAAAAAATCACCTTGCTATAGATCAGCCGATTCAGAGCCCTAAAAATCCAATATCTGCAATTGTTCTCCGATTGCGGTTCTTTATACCTCGAATGATAGGTCTCGGGACCTGTAATAGCTATGCCAAATCGCATTTAAATTGGTTGATTATTTCCATACATTTCATAGAATATTCGATTTGAAAAAATCACCTTGCTATAGATCAGCCGATTCAGAGCCCTAAAAATCCAAAATCTGCAATTGTGCTCCGATTGCGGTTCTTTATACCTCGAATGATAGGTCTCGGGACCTGTAATAGCTATGCCAAATCGCATTTAAATTGGTTGATTATTTCCATACATTTCATAGAATATTCGATTTGAAAAAATCACCTTGCTTATAGATCAGCCGATTCAGAGCCCTAATAATCCAAAATCTGCAATTGTGCTCCGATTGCGGTTCTTTATACCTCGAATGATAGGTCTCGGGAGCTATAATAGCTATGCCAAACCGCATTTAAATTGGTTGATTATTTCCATACATTTCATAGAAAATTCGATTTGAAAAAATCGCCTTGCTATAGATCAGCCGATTCAGTGCCCTAAAAATCCAAAATATACAATTGTGCTCCGATTGCGGTTCTTTATACCTCGAATGATAGGTCTCGGGACCTGTAATAGCTATGCCAAGCCGCATTTAAATTGGTTGATTATTTCCACACATTTCATAGAAAATTCGATTTGAAAAAATCACCTTGCTATAGATCAGCCGATTCAGAGCCCTAAAAATCCAAAATCTGCAATTGTGCTCCGATTGCGGTTCTTTATACCTCGAATGATAGGTCTCGGGACCTGTAATAGCTATGCCAAACCGCATTTAAATTGGTTGATTATTTCCATACATTTCATAGAATATTCGATTTGAAAAAATCACCTTGCTTATAGATCAGCCGATTCAGAGCCCTAAAAATCCAAAATCTGCAATTGTGCTCCGATTGCGGTTCTTTATACCTCGAATGATAGGTCTCGGGACCTGTAATAGCTATGCCAAACCGCATTTAAATTGGTTGATTATTTCCACACATTTCATAGAAAATTCGATTTGAAAAAATCACCTTGCTATAGATCAGCCGATTCAGAGCCCTAAAAATCCAAAATCTGCAATTGTGCTCCGATTGCGGTTCTTTATACCTCGAATGATAGGTCTCGGGACCTGTAATAGCTATGCCAAATCGCATTTAAATTGGTTGATTATTTCCATACATTTCATAGAATATTCGATTTGAAAAAATCACCTTGCTTATAGATCAGCCGATTCAGAGCCCTAAAAATCCAAAATCTGCAATTGTGCTCCGATTGCGGTTCTTTATACCTCGAATGATAGGTCTCGGGACCTATAATAGCTATGCCAAACCGCATTTAAATTGGTTGATTATTTCCATACATTTCATAGAATATTCGATTTGAAAAAATCACCTTGCTATAGATCAGCCGATTCAGAGCCCTAAAAATCCAAAATCTGCAATTGTGCTCCGATTGCGGTTCTTTATACCTCGAATGATAGGTCTCGGGACCTATAATAGCTATGCCAAACCGCATTTAAATTGATTGATTATTTCCATACATTTCATAGAAAATTCGATTTGAAAAAATCGCCTTGCTATAGATCAGCCGATTCAGAGCCCTAAAAATCCAAAATCTGCAATTGTGCTCCGATTACGGTTCTTTATACCTCGAATGATAGGTCTCGGGACCTGTAATAGCTATGCCAAACCGCATTTAAATTGGTTGATTATTTCCACACATTTCATAGAAAATTCGATTTGAAAAAATCACCTTGCTATAGATCAGCCGATTCAGAGCCCTAAAAATCCAAAATCTGCAATTGTGCTCCGATTGCGGTTCTTTATACCTCGAATGATAGGTCTCGGGACCTATAATAGCTATGCCAAACCGCATTTAAATTGGTTGATTATTTCCATACATTTCATAGAAAATTCGATTTGAAAAAATCGCCTTGCTATAGATCAGCCGATTCAGAGCCCTAAAAATCCAAAATCTGCAATTGTGCTCCGATTGCGGTTCTTTATACCTCGAATGATAGGTCTCGGGACCTGTAATAGCTATGCCAAATCGCATTTAAATTGGTTGATTATTTCCATACATTTCATAGAATATTCGATTTGAAAAAATCACCTTGCTTATAGATCAGCCGATTCAGAGCCCTAAAAATCCAAAATCTGCAATTGTGCTCCGATTGCGGTTCTTTATACCTCGAATGATAGGTCTCGGGACCTATAATAGCTATGCCAAACCGCATTTAAATTGGTTGATTATTTCCATACATTTCATAGAATATTCGATTTGAAAAAATCACCTTGCTTATAGATCAGCCGATTCAGAGCCCTAAAAATCCAAAATCTGCAATTGTGCTCCGATTGCGGTTCTTTATACCTCGAATGATAGGTCTCGGGACCTGTAATAGCTATGCCAAACCGCATTTAAATTGGTTGATTATTTCCACACATTTCATAGAAAATTCGATTTGAAAAAATCACCTTGCTATAGATCAGCCGATTCAGAGCCCTAAAAATCCAAAATCTGCAATTGTGCTCCGATTGCGGTTCTTTATACCTCGAATGATAGGTCTCGGGACCTGTAATAGCTATGCCAAATCGCATTTAAATTGGTTGATTATTTCCATACATTTCATAGAATATTCGATTTGAAAAAATCACCTTGCTTATAGATCAGCCGATTCAGAGCCCTAAAAATCCAAAATCTGCAATTGTGCTCCGATTGCGGTTCTTTATACCTCGAATGATAGGTCTCGGGACCTATAATAGCTATGCCAAACCGCATTTAAATTGGTTGATTATTTCCATACATTTCATAGAATATTCGATTTGAAAAAATCACCTTGCTATAGATCAGCCGATTCAGAGCCCTAAAAATCCAAAATCTGCAATTGTGCTCCGATTGCGGTTCTTTATACCTCGAATGATAGGTCTCGGGACCTATAATAGCTATGCCAAACCGCATTTAAATTGGTTGATTATTTCCATACATTTCATAGAAAATTCGATTTGAAAAAATCGCCTTGCTATAGATCAGCCGATTCAGAGCCCTAAAAATCCAAAATCTGCAATTGTGCTCCGATTACGGTTCTTTATACCTCGAATGATAGGTCTCGGGACCTGTAATAGCTATGCCAAACCGCATTTAAATTGGTTGATTATTTCCACACATTTCATAGAAAATTCGATTTGAAAAAATCACCTTGCTATAGATCAGCCGATTCAGAGCCCTAAAAATCCAAAATCTGCAATTGTGCTCCGATTGCGGTTCTTTATACCTCGAATGATAGGTCTCGGGACCTATAATAGCTATGCCAAACCGCATTTAAATTGGTTGATTATTTCCATACATTTCATAGAAAATTCGATTTGAAAAAATCGCCTTGCTATAGATCAGCCGATTCAGAGCCCTAAAAATCCAAAATCTGCAATTGTGCTCCGATTGCGGTTCTTTATACCTCGAATGATAGGTCTCGGGACCTATAATAGCTATGCCAAACCGCATTTAAATTGGTTAATTATTTCCATACATTTCATGGAAAATTCGATTGAAAAAATCACCTTGCTATAGATCAGCCGATTCAGAGCCCTAAAAATCCAAAATCTGCAATTGTGCTCCGATTGCGGTTCTTTATACCTCGAATGATAGGTCTCGGGACCTGTAATAGCTATGCCAAACCGCATTTAAATTGGTTGATTATTTCCATACATTTCATAGAAAATTCGATTTGAAAAAATCACCTTGCTATAGATCAGCCGATTCAGAGCCCTAAAAATCCAATATCTGCAATTGTTCTCCGATTGCGGTTCTTTATACCTCGAATGATAGGTCTCGGGACCTGTAATAGCTATGCCAAACCGCATTTAAATTGGTTGATTATTTCCACACATTTCATAGAAAATTCGATTTGAAAAAATCACCTTGCTATAGATCAGCCGATTCAGAGCCCTAAAAATCCAAAATCTGCAATTGTGCTCCGATTGCGGTTCTTTATACCTCGAATGATAGGTCTCGGGACCTGTAATAGCTATGCCAAATCGCATTTAAATTGGTTGATTATTTCCATACATTTCATAGAATATTCGATTTGAAAAAATCACCTTGCTTATAGATCAGCCGATTCAGAGCCCTAAAAATCCAAAATCTGCAATTGTGCTCCGATTGCGGTTCTTTATACCTCGAATGATAGGTCTCGGGACCTATAATAGCTATGCCAAACCGCATTTAAATTGGTTGATTATTTCCATACATTTCATAGAAAATTCGATTTGAAAAAATCGCCTTGCTATAGATCAGCCGATTCAGAGCCCTAAAAATCCAAAATCTACAATTGTGCTCCGATTGCGGTTCTTTATACCTCGAATGATAGGTCTCGGGACCTGTAATAGCTATGCCAAGCCGCATTTAAATTGGTTGATTATTTCCACACATTTCATAGAAAATTCGATTTGAAAAAATCACCTTGCTATAGATCAGCCGATTCAGAGCCCTAAAAATCCAAAATCTGCAATTGTGCTCCGATTGCGGTTCTTTATACCTCGAATGATAGGTCTCGGGACCTGTAATAGCTATGCCAAACCGCATTTAAATTGGTTGATTATTTCCACACATTTCATAGAAAATTCGATTTGAAAAAATCACCTTGCTATAGATCAGCCGATTCAGAGCCCTAAAAATCCAAAATCTGCAATTGTGCTCCGATTGCGGTTCTTTATACCTCGAATGATAGGTCTCGGGACCTATAATAGCTATGCCAAACCGCATTTAAATTGGTTGATTATTTCCATACATTTCATAGAAAATTCGATTTGAAAAAATCACCTTGCTATAGATCAGCCGATTCAGAGCCCTAAAAATCCAAAATCTGCAATTGTGCTCCGATTGCGGTTCTTTATACCTCGAATGATAGGTCTCGGGACCTGTAATAGCTATGCCAAACCGCATTTAAATTGGTTAATTATTTCCATACATTTCATAGAAAATTCGATTGAAAAAATCACCTTGCTATAGATCAGCCGATTCAGAGCCCTAAAAATCCAAAATCTGCAATTGTGCTCCGATTGCGGTTCTTTATACCTCGAATGATAGGTCTCGGGACCTGTAATAGCTATGCCAAACCGCATTTAAATTGGTTGATTATTTCCATACATTTCATAGAAAATTCGATTTGAAAAAATCACCTTGCTATAGATCAGCCGATTCAGAGCCCTAAAAATCCAATATCTGCAATTGTTCTCCGATTGCGGTTCTTTATACCTCGAATGATAGGTCTCGGGACCTATAATAGCTATGCCAAACCGCATTTAAATTGGTTGATTATTTCCACACATTTCATAGAAAATTCGATTTGAAAAAATCACCTTGCTATAGATCAGCCGATTCAGAGCCCTAAAAATCCAAAATCTGCAATTGTGCTCCGATTGCGGTTCTTTATACCTCGAATGATAGGTCTCGGGACCTGTAATAGCTATGCCAAATCGCATTTAAATTGGTTGATTATTTCCATACATTTCATAGAATATTCGATTTGAAAAAATCACCTTGCTTATAGATCAGCCGATTCAGAGCCCTAAAAATCCAAAATCTGCAATTGTGCTCCGATTGCGGTTCTTTATACCTCGAATGATAGGTCTCGGGACCTATAATAGCTATGCCAAACCGCATTTAAATTGGTTGATTATTTCCATACATTTCATAGAAAATTCGATTTGAAATAATCGCCTTGCTATAGATCAGCCGATTCAGAGCCCTAAAAATCCAAAATCTGCAATTGTGCTCCGATTGCGGTTCTTTATACCTCGAATGATAGGTCTCGGGACCTGTAATAGCTATGCCAAATCGCATTTAAATTGGTTGATTATTTCCATACATTTCATAGAATATTCGATTTGAAAAAATCACCTTGCTTATAGATCAGCCGATTCAGAGCCCTAAAAATCCAAAATCTGCAATTGTGCTCCGATTGCGGTTCTTTATACCTCGAATGATAGGTCTCGGGACCTATAATAGCTATGCCAAACCGCATTTAAATTGGTTGATTATTTCCATACATTTCATAGAAAATTCGATTTGAAAAAATCGCCTTGCTATAGATCAGCCGATTCAGAGCCCTAAAAATCCAAAATCTACAATTGTGCTCCGATTGCGGTTCTTTATACCTCGAATGATAGGTCTCGGGACCTGTAATAGCTATGCCAAGCCGCATTTAAATTGGTTGATTATTTCCACACATTTCATAGAAAATTCGATTTGAAAAAATCACCTTGCTATAGATCAGCCGATTCAGAGCCCTAAAAATCCAAAATCTGCAATTGTGCTCCGATTGCGGTTCTTTATACCTCGAATGATAGGTCTCGGGACCTGTAATAGCTATGCCAAACCGCATTTAAATTGGTTGATTATTTCCATACATTTCATAGAATATTCGATTTGAAAAAATCACCTTGCTTATAGATCAGCCGATTCAGAGCCCTAAAAATCCAAAATCTGCAATTGTGCTCCGATTGCGGTTCTTTATACCTCGAATGATAGGTCTCGGGACCTGTAATAGCTATGCCAAACCGCATTTAAATTGGTTGATTATTTCCACACATTTCATAGAAAATTCGATTTGAAAAAATCACTTTGCTATAGATCAGCCGATTCAGAGCCCTAAAAATCCAAAATCTGCAATTGTGCTCCGATTGCGGTTCTTTATACCTCGAATGATAGGTCTCGGGACCTGTAATAGCTATGCCAAATCGCATTTAAATTGGTTGATTATTTCCATACATTTCATAGAATATTCGATTTGAAAAAATCACCTTGCTTATAGATCAGCCGATTCAGAGCCCTAAAAATCCAAAATCTGCAATTGTGCTCCGATTGCGGTTCTTTATACCTCGAATGATAGGTCTCGGGGCCTATAATAGCTATGCCAAACCGCATTTAAATTGGTTGATTATTTCCATACATTTCATAGAAAATTCGATTTGAAAAAATCGCCTTGCTATAGATCAGCCGATTCAGAGCCCTAAAAATCCAAAATCTACAATTGTGCTCCGATTGCGGTTCTTTATACCTCGAATGATAGGTCTCGGGACCTGTAATAGCTATGCCAAGCCGCATTTAAATTGGTTGATTATTTCCACACATTTCATAGAAAATTCGATTTGAAAAAATCACCTTGCTATAGATCAGCCGATTCAGAGCCCTAAAAATCCAAAATCTGCAATTGTGCTCCGATTGCGGTTCTTTATACCTCGAATGATAGGTCTCGGTACCTGTAATAGCTATGCCAAACCGCATTTAAATTGGTTGATTATTTCCACACATTTCATAGAAAATTCGATTTGAAAAAATCACCTTGCTATAGATCAGCCGATTCAGAGCCCTAAAAATCCAAAATCTGCAATTGTGCTCCGATTGCGGTTCTTTATACCTCGAATGATAGGTCTCGGGACCTATAATAGCTATGCCAAACCGCATTTAAATTGGTTGATTATTTCCATACATTTCATAGAAAATTCGATTTGAAAAAATCGCCTTGCTATAGATCAGCCGATTCAGAGCCCTAAAAATCCAAAATCTGCAATTGTGCTCCGATTGCGGTTCTTTATACCTCGAATGATAGGTCTCGGGACCTATAATAGCTATGCCAAACCGCATTTAAATTGGTTAATTATTTCCATACATTTCATAGAAAATTCGATTTGAAAAAATCACCTTGCTATAGATCAGCCGATTCAGAGCCCTAAAAATCCAATATCTGCAATTGTTCTCCGATTGCGGTTCTTTATACCTCGAATGATAGGTCTCGGGACCTGTAATAGCTATGCCAAACCGCATTTAAATTGGTTGATTATTTCCATACATTTCATAGAAAATTCGATTTGAAAAAATCACCTTGCTATAGATCAGCCGATTCAGAGCCCTAAAAATCCAATATCTGCAATTGTTCTCCGATTGCGGTTCTTTATACCTCGAATGATAGGTCTCGGGACCTGTAATAGCTATGCCAAACCGCATTTAAATTGGTTGATTATTTCCACACATTTCATAGAAAATTCGATTTGAAAAAATCACCTTGCTATAGATCAGCCGATTCAGAGCCCTAAAAATCCAAAATCTGCAATTGTGCTTTGATTGCGGTTCTTTATACCTCGAATGATAGGTCTCGGGACCTGTAATAGCTATGCCAAATCGCATTTAAATTGGTTGATTATTTCCATACATTTCATAGAAAATTCGATTTGAAAAAATCACCTTGCTATAGATCAGCCGATTCAGAGCCCTAAAAATCCAATATCTGCAATTGTTCTCCGATTGCGGTTCTTTATACCTCGAATGATAGGTCTCGGGACCTGTAATATCTATGCCAAACCGCATTTAAATTGGTTGATTATTTCCACACATTTCATAGAAAATTCGATTTGAAAAAATCACCTTGCTATAGATCAGCCGATTCAGAGCCCTAAAAATCCAAAATCTGCAATTGTGCTTTGATTGCGGTTCTTTATACCTCGAATGATAGGTCTCGGGACCTGTAATAGCTATGCCAAATCGCATTTAAATTGGTTGATTATTTCCATACATTTCATAGAAAATTCGATTTGAAAAAATCACCTTGCTATAGATCAGCCGATTCAGAGCCCTAAAAATCCAAAATCTGCAATTGTGCTCCGATTGCGGTTCTTTATACCTCGAATGATAGGTCTCGGGACCTGTAATAGCTATGCCAAACCGCATTTAAATTGGTTGATTATTTCCATACATTTCATAGAAAATTCGATTTGAAAAAATCACCTTGCTATAGATCAGCCGATTCAGAGCCCTAAAAATCCAATATCTGCAATTGTTCTCCGATTGCGGTTCTTTATACCTCGAATGATAGGTCTCGGGACCTGTAATAGCTATGCCAAACCGCATTTAAATTGGTTGATTATTTCCACACATTTCATAGAAAATTCGATTTGAAAAAATCACCTTGCTATAGATCAGCCGATTCAGAGCCCTAAAAATCCAAAATCTGCAATTGTGCTTTGATTGCGGTTCTTTATACCTCGAATGATAGGTCTCGGGACCTGTAATAGCTATGCCAAATCGCATTTAAATTGGTTGATTATTTCCATACATTTCATAGAATATTCGATTTGAAAAAATCACCTTGCTTATAGATCAGCCGATTCAGAGCCCTAAAAATCCAAAATCTGCAATTGTGCTCCGATTGCGGTTCTTTATACCTCGAATGATAGGTCTCGGGACCTATAATAGCTATGCCAAACCGCATTTAAATTGGTTGATTATTTCCACACATTTCATAGAAAATTCGATTTGAAAAAATCACCTTGCTATAGATCAGCCGATTCAGAGCCCTAAAAATCCAAAATCTGCAATTGTGCTCCGATTGCGGTTCTTTATACCTCGAATGATAGGTCTCGGGACCTATAATAGCTATGCCAAACCGCATTTAAATTGGTTGATTATTTCCATACATTTCATAGAAAATTCGATTTGAAAAAATCGCCTTGCTATAGATCAGCCGATTCAGAGCCCTAAAAATCCAAAATCTGCAATTGTGCTCCGATTACGGTTCTTTATACCTCGAATGATAGGTCTCGGGACCTGTAATAGCTATGCCAAACCGCATTTAAATTGGTTGATTATTTCCATACATTTCATAGAAAATTCGATTTGAAAAAATCGCCTTGCTATAGATCAGCCGATTCAGAGCCCTAAAAATCCAAAATCTGCAATTGTGCTCCGATTACGGTTCTTTATACCTCGAATGATAGGTCTCGGGACCTGTAATAGCTATGCCAAACCGCATTTAAATTGGTTGATTATTTCCACACATTTCATAGAAAATTCGATTTGAAAAAATCACCTTGCTATAGATCAGCCGATTCAGAGCCCTAAAAATCCAAAATCTGCAATTGTGCTTTGATTGCGGTTCTTTATACCTCGAATGATAGGTCTCGGGACCTGTAATAGCTATGCCAAATCGCATTTAAATTGGTTGATTATTTCCATACATTTCATAGAATATTCGATTTGAAAAAATCACCTTGCTTATAGATCAGCCGATTCAGAGCCCTAAAAATCCAAAATCTGCAATTGTGCTCCGATTGCGGTTCTTTATACCTCGAATGATAGGTCTCGGGACCTATAATAGCTATGCCAAACCGCATTTAAATTGGTTGATTATTTCCATACATTTCATAGAAAATTCGATTTGAAAAAATCACCTTGCTATAGATCAGCCGATTCAGAGCCCTAAAAATCCAAAATCTGCAATTGTGCTCCGATTGCGGTTCTTTATACCTCGAATGATAGGTCTCGGGACCTATAATAGCTATGCCAAACCGCATTTAAATTGGTTGATTATTTCCATACATTTCATAGAAAATTCGATTTGAAAAAATCGCCTTGCTATAGATCAGCCGATTCAGAGCCCTAAAAATCCAAAAACTGCAATTGTGCTCCGATTACGGTTCTTTATACCTCGAATGATAGGTCTCGGGACCTATAATAGCTATGCCAAACCGCATTTAATTTGGTTAATTATTTCCATACATTTCATAGAAAATTCGATTGAAAAAATCACCTTGCTATAGATCAGCCGATTCAGAGCCCTAAAAATCCAAAATCTGCAATTGTGCTCCGATTGCGGTTCTTTATACCTCGAATGATAGGTCTCAGGACCTGTAATAGCTATGCCAAACCGCATTTAAATTGGTTGATTATTTCCATACATTTCATAGAAAATTCGATTTGAAAAAATCACCTTGCTATAGATCAGCCGATTCAGAGCCCTAAAAATCCAATATCTGCAATTGTTCTCCGATTGCGGTTCTTTATACCTCGAATGATAGGTCTCGGGACCTGTAATAGCTATGCCAAACCGCATTTAAATTGGTTGATTATTTCCACACATTTCATAGAAAATTCGATTTGAAAAAATCACCTTGCTATAGATCAGCCGATTCAGAGCCCTAAAAATCCAAAATCTGCAATTGTGCTCCGATTGCGGTTCTTTATACCTCGAATGATAGGTCTCGGGACCTGTAATAGCTATGCCAAATCGCATTTAAATTGGTTGATTATTTCCATACATTTCATAGAATATTCGATTTGAAAAAATCACCTTGCTTATAGATCAGCCGATTCAGAGCCCTAAAAATCCAAAATCTGCAATTGTGCTCCGATTGCGGTTCTTTATACCTCGAATGATAGGTCTCGGGGCCTATAATAGCTATGCCAAACCGCATTTAAATTGGTTGATTATTTCCATACATTTCATAGAAAATTCGATTTGAAAAAATCGCCTTGCTATAGATCAGCCGATTCAGAGCCCTAAAAATCCAAAATCTACAATTGTGCTCCGATTGCGGTTCTTTATACCTCGAATGATAGGTCTCGGGACCTGTAATAGCTATGCCAAGCCGCATTTAAATTGGTTGATTATTTCCACACATTTCATAGAAAATTCGATTTGAAAAAATCACCTTGCTATAGATCAGCCGATTCAGAGCCCTAAAAATCCAAAATCTGCAATTGTGCTCCGATTGCGGTTCTTTATACCTCGAATGATAGGTCTCGGGACCTGTAATAGCTATGCCAAACCGCATTTAAATTGGTTGATTATTTCCATACATTTCATAGAAAATTCGATTTGAAAAAATCACCTTGCTATAGATCAGCCGATTCAGAGCCCTAAAAATCCAAAATCTGCAATTGTGCTCCGATTGCGGTTCTTTATACCTCGAATGATAGGTCTCGTCGGGACCTGTAATAGCTATGCCAAACCGCATTTAAATTGGTTGATTATTTCCATACATTTCATAGAAAATTCGATTTGAAAAAATCACCGTGCTATAGATCAGCCGATTCAGAGCCCTAAAAATCCAAAATCTTCAATTGTGCTCCGATTGCGGTTCTTTATACCTCGAATGATAGGTCTCGGGACCTGTAATAGCTATGCCAAACCACATTTAAATTGGTTAATTATTTCCATACATTTCATAGAAAATTCGATTGAAAAAATCACCTTGCTATAGATCAGCCGATTCAGAGCCCTAAAAATCCAAAATCTGCAATTGTGCTCCGATTGCGGTTCTTTATACCTCGAATGATAGGTCTCGGGACCTGTAATAGCTATGCCAAACCGCATTTAAATTGATTGATTATTTCCATACATTTCATAGAAAATTCGATTTGAAAAAATCACCGTGCTATAGATCAGCCGATTCAGAGCCCTAAAAATCCAAAATCTTCAATTGTGCTCCGATTGCGGTTCTTTATACCTCGAATGATAGGTCTCGGGACCTGTAATAGCTATGCCAAACCACATTTAAATTGGTTAATTATTTCCATACATTTCATAGAAAATTCGATTGAAAAAATCACCTTGCTATAGATCAGCCGATTCAGAGCCCTAAAAATCCAAAATCTGCAATTGTGCTCCGATTGCGGTTCTTTATACCTCGAATGATAGGTCTCGGGACCTGTAATAGCTATGCCAAACCGCATTTAAATTGGTTGATTATTTCCATACATTTCATAGAAAATTCGATTTGAAAAAATCAGCTTGCTATAGATCAGCCGATTCAGAGCCCTAAAAATCCAAAATCTGCAATTGTGCTCCGATTGCGGTTCTTTATACCTCGAATGATAGGTCTCGGGACCTGTAATAGCTATGCCAAATCGCATTTAAATTGGTTGATTATTTCCATACATTTCATAGAAAATTCGATTTGAAAAAATCGCCTTGCTATAGATCAGCCGATTCAGAGCCCTAAAAATCCAAAATCTACAATTGTGCTCCGATTGCGGTTCTTTATACCTCGAATGATAGGTCTCGGGATCTATAATAGCTATGCCAAACCGCATTTAAATTGGTTGATTATTTCCATACATTTCATAGAAAATTCGATTTGAAAAAATCACCTTGCTATAGATCAGCCGATTCAGAGCCCTAAAAATCCAAAATCTGCAATTGTGCTCCGATTGCGGTTCTTTATACCTCGAATGATAGGTCTCGGGACTTGTAATAGCTATGCCAAATCGCATTTAAATTGGTTGATTATTTCCATACATTTCATAGAAAATTCGATTTGAAAAAATCACCTTGCTATAGATCAGCCGATTCAGAGCCCTAAAAACCCAAAATTTGCAATTGTGCTCCGATTGCGGTTCTTTATACCTCGAATGATAGGTCTCGGGACCTATAATAGCTATGCCAAACCGCATTTAAATTGGTTGATTATTTCCATACATTTCATAGAAAATTCGATTTGAAAAAATCGCCTTGCTATAGATCAGCCGATTCAGAGCCCTAAAAATCCAAAATCTGCAATTGTGCTCCGATTACGGTTCTTTATACCTCGAATGATAGGTCTCGGGACCTGTAATAGCTATGCCAAACCGCATTTAAATTGGTTGATTATTTCCATACATTTCATAGAAAATTCGATTTGAAAAAATCACCTTGCTATAGATCAGCCGATTCAGAGCCCTAAAAATCCAAAATCTGCAATTGTGCTCCGATTGCGGTTCTTTATACCTCGAATGATAGGTCTCGGGACCTATAATAGCTATGCCAAACCGCATTTAAATTGGTTGATTATTTCCATACATTTCATAGAAAATTCGATTTGAAAAAATCACCTTGCTATAGATCAGCCGATTCAGAGCCCTAAAAATCCAAAATCTGCAATTGTGCTCCGATTGCGGTTCTTTATACCTCGAATGATAGGTCTCGGGACCTATAATAGCTATGCCAAACCGCATTTAAATTAGTTGATTATTTCCATACATTTCATAGAAAATTCGATTTGAAAAAATCGCCTTGCTATAGATCAGCCGATTCAGAGCCCTAAAAATCCAAAATCTGCAATTGTGCTCCGATTACGGTTCTTTATACCTCGAATGATAGGTCTCGTCGGGACCTGTAATAGCTATGCCAAACCGCATTTAAATTGGTTGATTATTTCCACACATTTCATAGAAAATTCGATTGAAAAAATCACCTTGCTATAGATCAGCCGATTCAGAGCCCTAAAAATCCAAAATCTGCAATTGTGCTCCGATTGCGGTTCTTTATACCTCGAATGATAGGTCTCGGGACCTGTAATAGCTATGCCAAACCGTATTTAAATTGGTTGATTATTTCCATACATTTCATAGAAAATTCGATTTGAAAAAATCACCTTGCTATAGATCAGCCGATTCAGAGCCCTAAAAATCCAATATCTGCAATTGTTCTCCGATTGCGGTTCTTTATACCTCGAATGATAGGTCTCGGGACCTGTAATAGCTATGCCAAACCGCATTTAAATTGGTTGATTATTTCCACACATTTCATAGAAAATTCGATTTGAAAAAATCACCTTGCTATAGATCAGCCGATTCAGAGCCCTAAAAATCCAAAATCTGCAATTGTGCTCCGATTGCGGTTCTTTATACCTCGAATGATAGGTCTCGGGACCTGTAATAGCTATGCCAAACCGCATTTAAATTGGTTAATTATTTCCATACATTTCATAGAAAATTCGATTTGAAAAAATCACCTTGCTATAGATCAGCCGATTCAGAGCCCTAAAAATCCAATATCTGCAATTGTTCTCCGATTGCGGTTCTTTATACCTCGAATGATAGGTCTCGGGACCTGTATTAGCTATGCCAAACCGCATTTAAATTGGTTGATTATTTCCACACATTTCATAGAAAATTCGATTTGAAAAAATCACCTTGCTATAGATCAGCCGATTCAGAGCCCTAAAAATCCAAAATCTGCAATTGTGCTCCGATTGCGGTTCTTTATACATCGAATGATAGGTCTCGGGACCTGTAATAGCTATGCCAAACCGCATTTAAATTGGTTGATTATTTCCATACATTTCATAGAAAATTCGATTTGAAAAAATCGCCTTGCTATAGATCAGCCGATTCAGAGAAAATTCGATTTGAAAAAATCACCTTGCTATAGATCAGCCGATTCAGAGCCCTAAAAATCCAAAATCTGCAATTGTGCTCCGATTGCGGTTCTTTATACCTCGAATGATAGGTCTCGGGACCTATAATAGCTATGCCAAACCGCATTTAAATTGGTTGATTATTTCCACACATTTCATAGAAAATTCGATTTGAAAAAATCACCTTGCTATAGATCAGCCGATTCAGAGCCCTAAAAATCCAAAATCTGCAATTGTGCTCCGATTGCGGTTCTTTATACCTCGAATGATAGGTCTCGGGACCTGTAATAGCTATGCCAAACCGCATTTAAATTGGTTAATTATTTCCATAAATTTCATAGAAAATTCGATTTGAAAAAATCACCTTGCTATAGATCAGCCGATTCAGAGCCCTAAAAATCCAATATCTGCAATTGTTCTCCGATTGCGGTTCTTTATACCTCGAATGATAGGTCTCGGGACCTGTAATAGCTATGCCAAACCGCATTTAAATTGGTTGATTATTTCCACACATTATATAGAAAATTCGATTTGAAAAAATCACCTTGCTATAGATCAGCCGATTCAGAGCCCTAAAAATCCAAAATCTGCAATTGTGCTCCGATTGCGGTTCTTTATACCTCGAATGATAGGTCTCGGGACCTATAATAGCTATGCCAAACCGCATTTAAATTGGTTGATTATTTCCATACATTTCATGGAAAATTCGATTTGAAAAAATCGCCTTGCTATAGATCAGCCGATTCAGAGCCCTAAAAATCCAAAATCTGCAATTGTGCTCCGATTACGGTTCTTTATACCTCGAATGATAGGTCTCGGGACCTGTAATAGCTATGCCAAACCGCATTTAAATTGGTTGATTATTTCCATACATTTCATAGAAAATTCGATTTGAAAAAATCGCCTTGCTATAGATCAGCCGATTCAGAGCCCTAAAAATCCAAAATCTGCAATTGTGCTTCGATTACGGTTCTTTATACCTCGAATGATAGGTCTCGGGACCTGTAATAGCTATGCCAAACCGCATTTAAATTGGTTGATTATTTCCATACATTTCATAGAAAATTCGATTTGAAAAAATCACCTTGCTATAGATCAGCCGATTCAGAGCCCTAAAAATCCAATATCTGCAATTGTTCTCCGATTGCGGTTCTTTATACCTCGAATGATAGGTCTCGGGACATGTAATAGCTATGCCAAACCGCATTTAAATTGGTTGATTATTTCCACACATTTCATAGAAAATTCGATTTGAAAAAATCACCTTGCTATAGATCAGCCGATTCAGAGCCCTAAAAATCCAAAATCTGCAATTGTGCTCCGATTGCGGTTCTTTATACCTCGAATGATAGGTCTCGGGACCTGTAATAGCTATGCCAAACCGCATTTAAATTGGTTGATTATTTCCATACATTTCATAGAAAATTCGATTTGAAAAAATCACCTTGCTATAGATCAGCCGATTCAGAGCCCTAAAAATCCAATATCTGCAATTGTTCTCCGATTGCGGTTCTTTATACCTCGAATGATAGGTCTCGGGACCTGTAATAGCTATGCCAAACCGCATTTAAATTGGTTGATTATTTCCACACATTTCATAGAAAATTCGATTTGAAAAAATCACCTTGCTATAGATCAGCCGATTCAGAGCCCTAAAAATCCAAAATCTGCAATTGTGCTCCGATTGCGGTTCTTTATACCTCGAATGATAGGTCTCGGGACCTATAATAGCTATGCCAAACCGCATTTAAATTGGTTGATTATTTCCATACATTTCATAGAAAATTCGATTTGAAAAAATCACCTTGCTATAGATCAGCCGATTCAGAGCCCTAAAAATCCAAAATCTGCAATTGTGCTCCGATTGCGGTTCTTTATACCTCGAATGATAGGTCTCGGGACATGTAATAGCTATGCCAAACCGCATTTAAATTGGTTGATTATTTCCACACATTTCATAGAAAATTCGATTTGAAAAAATCACATTGCTATAGATCAGCCGATTCAGAGCCCTAAAAATCCAAAATCTGCAATTGTGCTCCGATTGCGGTTCTTTATACCTCGAATGATAGGTCTCGGGACCTGTAATAGCTGTGCCAAACCGCATTTAAATTGGTTGATTATTTCCATACATTTCATAGAAAATTCGATTTGAAAAAATCACCTTGCTATAGATCAGCCGATTCAGAGCCCTAAAAATCCAAAATCTGCAATTGTGCTCCGATTGCGGTTCTTTATACCTCGAATGATAGGTCTCGGAACCTGTAATAGCTATGCCAAACCGCATTTAAATTGGTTGATTATTTCCATACATTTCATAGAAAATTCGATTTGAAAAAATCACCTTGCTATAGATCAGCCGATTCAGAGCCCTAAAAATCCAAAATCTGCAATTGTGCTCCGATTGCGGTTCTTTATACCTCGAATGATAGGTCTCGGAACCTGTAATAGCTATGCCAAACCGCATTTAAATTGGTTGATTATTTCCATACATTTCATAGAAAATTCGATTTGAAAAAATCACCTTGCTATAGATCAACCGATTCAGAGCCCTAAAAATCCAAAATCTGCAATTGTGCTCCGATTGCGGTTCTTTATACCTCGAATGATAGGTCTCGGGACATGTAATAGCTATGCCAAACCGCATTTAAATTGGTTGATTATTTCCACACATTTCATAGAAAATTCTATTTGAAAAAATCACCTTGCTATAGATCAGCCGATTCAGAGCCCTAAAAATCCAAAATCTGCAATTGTGCTCCGATTGCGGTTCTTTATACCTCGAATGATAGGTCTCGGAACCTGTAATAGCTATGCCAAACCGCATTTAAATTGGTTGATTATTTCCATACATTTCATAGAAAATTCGATTTGAAAAAATCACCTTGCTATAGATCAGCCGATTCAGAGCCCTAAAAATCCAAAATCTGCAATTGTGCTCCGATTGCGGTTCTTTATACCTCGAATGATAGGTCTCGGAACCTGTAATAGCTATGCCAAACCGCATTTAAATTGATTGATTATTTCCATACATTTCATAGAAAATTCGATTTGAAAAAATCACCTTGCTATAGATCAGCCGATTCAGAGCCCTAAAAATCCAAAATCTGCAATTGTGCTCCGATTGCGGTTCTTTATACCTCGAATGATAGGTCTCGGAACCTGTAATAGCTATGCCAAACCGCATTTAAATTGGTTGATTATTTCCATACATTTCATAGAAAATTCGATTTGAAAAAATCACCTTGCTATAGATCAGCCGATTCAGAGCCCTAAAAATCCAAAATCTGCAATTGTGCTCCGATTGCGGTTCTTTATACCTCGAATGATAGGTCTCGGAACCTGTAATAGCTATGCCAAACCGCATTTAAATTGGTTGATTATTTCCATACATTTCATAGAAAATTCGATTTGAAAAAATCACCTTGCTATAGATCAGCCGATTCAGAGCCCTAAAAATCCAAAATCTGCAATTGTGCTCCGATTGCGGTTCTTTATACCTCGAATGATAGGTCTCGGAACCTGTAATAGCTATGCCAAACCGCATTTAAATTGGTTGATTATTTCCATACATTTCATAGAAAATTCGATTTGAAAAAATCACCTTGCTATAGATCAGCCGATTCAGAGCCCTAAAAATCCAAAATCTGCAATTGTGCTCCGATTGCGGTTCTTTATACCTCGAATGATAGGTCTCGGAACCTGTAATAGCTATGCCAAACCGCATTTAAATTGATTGATTATTTCCATACATTTCATAGAAAATTCGATTTGAAAAAATCACCTTGCTATAGATCAGCCGATTCAGAGCCCTAAAAATCCAAAATCTGCAATTGTGCTCCGATTGCGGTTCTTTATACCTCGAATGATAGGTCTCGGAACCTGTAATAGCTATGCCAAACCGCATTTAAATTGGTTGATTATTTCCATACATTTCATAGAAAATTCGATTTGAAAAAATCACCTTGCTATAGATCAGCCGATTCAGAGCCCTAAAAATCCAAAATCTGCAATTGTGCTCCGATTGCGGTTCTTTATACCTCGAATGATAGGTCTCGGAACCTGTAATAGCTATGCCAAACCGCATTTAAATTGGTTGATTATTTCCATACATTTCATAGAAAATTCGATTTGAAAAAATCACCTTGCTATAGATCAGCCGATTCAGAGCCCTAAAAATCCAAAATCTGCAATTGTGCTCCGATTGCGGTTCTTTATACCTCGAATGATAGGTCTCGGAACCTGTAATAGCTATGCCAAACCGCATTTAAATTGGTTGATTATTTCCATACATTTCATAGAAAATTCGATTTGAAAAAATCACCTTGCTATAGATCAGCCGATTCAGAGCCCTAAAAATCCAAAATCTGCAATTGTGCTCCGATTGCGGTTCTTTATACCTCGAATGATAGGTCTCGGAACCTGTAATAGCTATGCCAAACCGCATTTAAATTGGTTGATTATTTCCATACATTTCATAGAAAATTCGATTTGAAAAAATCACCTTGCTATAGATCAGCCGATTCAGAGCCCTAAAAATCCAAAATCTGCAATTGTGCTCCGATTGCGGTTCTTTATACCTCGAATGATAGGTCTCGGAACCTGTAATAGCTATGCCAAACCGCATTTAAATTGGTTGATTATTTCCATACATTTCATAGAAAATTCGATTTGAAAAAATCACCTTGCTATAGATCAGCCGATTCAGAGCCCTAAAAATCCAAAATCTGCAATTGTGCTCCGATTGCGGTTCTTTATACCTCGAATGATAGGTCTCGGAACCTGTAATAGCTATGCCAAACCGCATTTAAATTGGTTGATTATTTCCATACATTTCATAGAAAATTCGATTTGAAAAAATCACCTTGCTATAGATCAGCCGATTCAGAGCCCTAAAAATCCAAAATCTGCAATTGTGCTCCGATTGCGGTTCTTTATACCTCGAATGATAGGTCTCGGGACATGTAATAGCTATGCCAAACCGCATTTAAATTGGTTGATTATTTCCACACATTTCATAGAAAATTCGATTTGAAAAAATCACCTTGCTATAGATCAGCCGATTCAGAGCCCTAAAAATCCAAAATCTGCAATTGTGCTCCGATTGCGGTTCTTTATACCTCGAATGATAGGTCTCGGGACCTATAATAGCTATGCCAAACCGCATTTAAATTGGTTGATTATTTCCATACATTTCATAGAAAATTCGATTTGAAAAAATCGCCTTGCTATAGATCAGCCGATTCAGAGCCCTAAAAATCCAAAATCTGCAATTGTGCTCCGATTACGGTTCTTTATACCTCGAATGATAGGTCTCGGGACCTGTAATAGCTGTGCCAAACCGCATTTAAATTGGTTGATTATTTCCATACATTTCATAGAAAATTCGATTTGAAAAAATCACCTTGCTATAGATCAGCCGATTCAGAGCCCTAAAAATCCAAAATCTGCAATTGTGCTCCGATTGCGGTTCTTTATACCTCGAATGATAGGTCTCGGAACCTGTAATAGCTATGCCAAACCGCATTTAAATTGGTTGATTATTTCCATACATTTCATAGAAAATTCGATTTGAAAAAATCACCTTGCTATAGATCAGCCGATTCAGAGCCCTAAAAATCCAAAATCTGCAATTGTGCTCCGATTGCGGTTCTTTATACCTCGAATGATAGGTCTCGGAACCTGTAATAGCTATGCCAAACCGCATTTAAATTGGTTGATTATTTCCATACATTTCATAGAAAATTCGATTTGAAAAAATCGCCTTGCTATAGATCAGCCGATTCAGAGCCCTAAAAATCCAAAATCTGCAATTGTGCTCCGATTACGGTTCTTTATACCTCGAATGATAGGTCTCGGGACCTGTAATAGCTATGCCAAACCGCATTTAAATTGGTTGATTATTTCCATACATTTCATAGAAAATTCGATTTGAAAAAATCACCTTGCTATAGATCAGCCGATTCAGAGCCCTAAAAATCCAAAATCTGCAATTGTGCTCCGATTACGGTTCTTTATACCTCGAATGATAGGTCTCGGGACCTGTAATAGCTGTGCCAAACCGCATTTAAATTGGTTGATTATTTCCATACATTTCATAGAAAATTCGATTTGAAAAAATCACCTTGCTATAGATCAGCCGATTCAGAGCCCTAAAAATCCAAAATCTGCAATTGTGCTCCGATTGCGGTTCTTTATACCTCGAATGATAGGTCTCGGAACCTGTAATAGCTATGCCAAACCGCATTTAAATTGGTTGATTATTTCCATACATTTCATAGAAAATTCGATTTGAAAAAATCACCTTGCTATATATAGATCAGCCGATTCAGAGCCCTAAAAATCCAAAATCTGCAATTGTGCTCCGATTGCGGTTCTTTATACCTCGAATGATAGGTCTCGGGACATGTAATAGCTATGCCAAACCGCATTTAAATTGGTTGATTATTTCCACACATTTCATAGAAAATTCGATTTGAAAAAATCACCTTGCTATAGATCAGCCGATTCAGAGCCCTAAAAATCCAAAATCTGCAATTGTGCTCCGATTGCGGTTCTTTATACCTCGAATGATAGGTCTCGGGACCTGTAATAGCTATGCCAAACCGCATTTAAATTGGTTGATTATTTCCATACATTTCATAGAAAATTCGATTTGAAAAAATCGCCTTGCTATAGATCAGCCGATTCAGAGCCCTAAAAATCCAAAATCTGCAATTGTGCTCCGATTACGGTTCTTTATACCTCGAATGATAGGTCTCGGGACCTGTAATAGCTATGCCAAACCGCATTTAAATTGGTTGATTATTTCCATACATTTCATAGAAAATTCGATTTGAAAAAATCACCTTGCTATAGATCAGCCGATTCAGAGCCCTAAAAATCCAAAATCTGCAATTGTGCTCCGATTGCGGTTCTTTATACCTCGAATAATAGGTCTCGGGACCTATAATAGCTATGCCAAACCGCATTTAAATTGGTTAATTATTTCCATACATTTCATAGAAAATTCGATTGAAAAAATCACCTTGCTATAGATCAGCCGATTCAGAGCCCTAAAAATCCAAAATCTGCAATTGTGCTCCGATTGCGGTTCTTTATACCTCGAATGATAGGTCTCGGGACCTGTAATAGCTATGCCAAACCGCATTTAAATTGGTTGATTATTTCCATACATTTCATAGAAAATTCGATTTGAAAAAATCACCTTGCTATAGATCAGCCGATTCAGAGCCCTAAAAATCCAATATCTGCAATTGTTCTCCGATTGCGGTTCTTTATACCTCGAATGATAGGTCTCGGGACCTGTAATAGCTATGCCAAACCGCATTTAAATTGGTTGATTATTTCCACACATTTCATAGAAAATTCGATTTGAAAAAATCACCTTGCTATAGATCAGCCGATTCAGAGCCCTAAAAATCCAAAATCTGCAATTGTGCTCCGATTGCGGTTCTTTATACCTCGAATGATAGGTCTCGGGACCTGTAATAGCTATGCCAAACCGCATTTAAATTGGTTGATTATTTCCATACATTTCATAGAAAATTCGATTTGAAAAAATCACCTTGCTATAGATCAGCCGATTCAGAGCCCTAAAAATCCAAAATCTGCAATTGTGCTCCGATTGCGGTTCTTTATACCTCGAATAATAGGTCTCGGGACCTGTAATAGCTATGCCAAATCGCATTTAATTTGGTTGATTATTTCCATACATTTCATAGAATATTCGATTTGAAAAAATCACCTTGCTTATAGATCAGCCGATTCAGAGCCCTAAAAATCCAAAATCTGCAATTGTGCTCCGATTGCGGTTCTTTATACCTCGAATGATAGGTCTCGGGACCTATAATAGCTATGCCAAACCGCATTTAAATTGGTTGATTATTTCCATACATTTCATAGAAAATTCGATTTGAAAAAATCGCCTTGCTATAGATCAGCCGATTCAGAGCCCTAAAAATCCAAAATCTACAATTGTGCTCCGATTACGGTTCTTTATACCTCGAATGATAGGTCTCGGGACCTGTAATAGCTATGCCAAGCCGCATTTAAATTGGTTGATTATTTCCACACATTTCATAGAAAATTCGATTTGAAAAAATCACCTTGCTATAGATCAGCCGATTCAGAGCCCTAAAAATCCAAAATCTGCAATTGTGCTCCGATTGCGGTTCTTTATACCTCGAATGATAGGTCTCGGGACCTGTAATAGCTATGCCAAACCGCATTTAAATTGGTTGATTATTTCCATACATTTCATAGAAAATTCGATTTGAAAAAATCACCTTGCTATAGATCAGCCGATTCAGAGCCCTAAAAATCCAAAATCTGCAATTGTGCTCCGATTGCGGTTCTTTATACCTCGAATGATAGGTCTCGGGACCTGTAATAGCTATGCCAAACCGCATTTAAATTGGTTGATTATTTCCATACATTTCATAGAAAATTCGATTTGAAAAAATCACCTTGCTATAGATCAGCCGATTCAGAGCCCTAAAAATCCAAAATCTGCAATTGTGCTCCGATTGCGGTTCTTTATACTTCGAATGATAGGTCTCGGGACATGTAATAGCTATGCCAAACCGCATTTAAATTGGTTGATTATTTCCATACATTTCATAGAAAATTCGATTTGAAAAAATCACCTTGCTATAGATCAGCCGATTCAGAGCCCTAAAAATCCAAAATCTGCAATTGTGCTCCGATTGCGGTTCTTTATACCTCGAATGATAGGTCTCGGGACCTGTAATAGCTATGCCAAATCGCATTTAAATTGGTTGATTATTTCCATACATTTCATAGAATATTCGATTTGAAAAAATCACCTTGCTTATAGATCAGCCGATTCAGAGCCCTAAAAATCCAAAATCTGCAATTGTGCTCCGATTGCGGTTCTTTATACCTCGAATGATAGGTCTCGGGACCTATAATAGCTATGCCAAACCGCATTTAAATTGGTTGATTATTTCCATACATTTCATAGAAAATTCGATTTGAAAAAATCACCTTGCTATAGATCAGCCGATTCAGAGCCCTAAAAATCCAAAATCTGCAATTGTGCTCCGATTGCGGTTCTTTATACCTCGAATGATAGGTCTCGGGACATGTAATAGCTATGCCAAACCGCATTTAAATTGGTTGATTATTTCCATACATTTCATAGAAAATTCGATTTGAAAAAATCACCTTGCTATAGATCAGCCGATTCAGAGCCCTAAAAATCCAAAATCTGCAATTGTGCTCCGATTGCGGTTCTTTATACCTCGAATGATAGGTCTCGGGACCTGTAATAGCTATGCCAAACCGCATTTAAATTGGTTGATTATTTCCATACATTTCATAGAAAATTCGATTTGAAAAAATCACCTTGCTATAGATCAGCCGATTCAGAGCCCTAAAAATCCAAAATCTGCAATTGTGCTCCAATTGCGGTTCTTTATACCTCGAATGATAGGTCTCGGGACCTGTAATAGCTATGCCAAACCGCATTTAAATTGGTTGATTATTTCCATACATTTCATAGAAAATTCGATTTGAAAAAATCACCTTGCTATAGATTAGCCGATTCAGAGCCCTAAAAATCCAAAATCTGCAATTGTGCTCCGATTACGGTTCTTTATACCTCGAATGATAGGTCTCGGGACCTGTAATAGCTATGCCAAACCGCATTTAAATTGGTTGATTATTTCCATACATTTCATAGAAAATTCGATTTGAAAAAATCACCTTGCTATAGATCAGCCGATTCAGAGCCCTAAAAATCCAAAATCTGCAATTGTGCTCCGATTGCGGTTCTTTATACCTCGAATGATAGGTCTCGGGACCTGTAATAGCTATGCCAAACCGCATTTAAATTGGTTAATTATTTCCATACATTTAATAGAAAATTCGATTGTAAAAATCACCTTGCTATAGATCAGCCGATTCAGAGCCCTAAAAATCCAAAATCTGCAATTGTGCTCCGATTGCGGTTCTTTATACCTCGAATGATAGGTCTCGGGACCTGTAATAGCTATGCCAAACCGCATTTAAATTGGTTGATTATTTCCATACATTTCATAGAAAATTCGATTTGAAAAAATCACCTTGCTATAGATCAGCCGATTCAGAGCCCTAAAAATCCAATATCTGCAATTGTTCTCCGATTGCGGTTCTTTATACCTCGAATGATAGGTCGCGGGACCTGTAATAGCTATGCCAAACCGCATTTAAATTGGTTGATTATTTCCACACATTTCATAGAAAATTCGATTTGAAAAAATCACCTTGCTATAGATCAGCCGATTCAGAGCCCTAAAAATCCAAAATCTGCAATTGTTCTCCGATTGCGGTTCTTTATACCTCGAATGATAGGTCTCGGGACCTGTAATAGCTATGCCAATCCGCATTTAAATTGGTTGATTATTTCCATACATTTCATAGAAAATTCGATTTGAAAAAATCACCTTGCTATAGATCAGCCGATTCAGAGCCCTAAAAATCCAAAATCTGCAATTGTGCTCCGATTGCGGTTCTTTATACCTCGAATGATAGGTCTCGGGACCTGTAATAGCTATGCCAAATCGCATTTAAATTGGTTGATTATTTCCATACATTTCATAGAAAATTCGATTTGAAAAAATCACCTTGCTATAGATCAGCCGATTCAGAGCCCTAAAAATCCAAAATCTGCAATTGTTCTCCGATTGCGGTTCTTTATACCTCGAATGATAGGTCTCGGGACCTGTAATAGCTATGCCAATCCGCATTTAAATTGGTTGATTATTTCCATACATTTCATAGAAAATTCGATTTGAAAAAATCACCTTGCTATAGATCAGCCGATTCAGAGCCCTAAAAATCCAAAATCTGCAATTGTGCTCCGATTGCGGTTCTTTATACCTCGAATGATAGGTCGCGGGACCTGTAATAGCTATGCCAAACCGCATTTAAATTGGTTGATTATTTCCACACATTTCATAGAAAATTCGATTTGAAAAAATCACCTTGCTATAGATCAGCCGATTCAGAGCCCTAAAAATCCAAAATCTGCAATTGTGCTCCGATTGCGGTTCTTTATACCTCGAATGATAGGTCTCGGGACCTATAATAGCTATGCCAAACCGCATTTAAATTGGTTGATTATTTCCATACATTTCATAGAAAATTCGATTTGAAAAAATCGCCTTGCTATAGATCAGCCGATTCAGAGCCCTAAAAATCCAAAATCTACAATTGTGCTCCGATTGCGGTTCTTTATACCTCGAATGATAGGTCTCGGGACCTGTAATAGCTATGCCAAGCCGCATTTAAATTGGTTGATTATTTCCATACATTTCATAGAAAATTCGATTTGAAAAAATCGCCTTGCTATAGATCAGCCGATTCAGAGCCCTAAAAATCCAAAATCTGCAATTGTGCTCCGATTGCGGTTCTTTATACCTCGAATGATAGGTCTCGGGACCTGTAATAGCTATGCCAAATCGCATTTAAATTGGTTGATTATTTCCACACATTTCATAGAAAATTCGATTTGAAAAAATCACCTTGCTATAGATCAGCCGATTCAGAGCCCTAAAAATCCAAAATCTGCAATTGTTCTCCGATTGCGGTTCTTTATACCTCGAATGATAGGTCTCGGGACCTGTAATAGCTATGCCAATCCGCATTTAAATTGGTTGATTATTTCCATACATTTCATAGAAAATTCGATTTGAAAAAATCACCTTGCTATAGATCAGCCGATTCAGAGCCCTAAAAATCCAAAATCTGCAATTGTGCTCCGATTGCGGTTCTTTATACCTCGAATGATAGGTCGCGGGACCTGTAATAGCTATGCCAAACCGCATTTAAATTGGTTGATTATTTCCACACATTTCATAGAAAATTCGATTTGAAAAAATCACCTTGCTATAGATCAGCCGATTCAGAGCCCTAAAAATCCAAAATCTGCAATTGTGCTCCGATTGCGGTTCTTTATACCTCGAATGATAGGTCTCGGGACCTATAATAGCTATGCCAAACCGCATTTAAATTGGTTGATTATTTCCATACATTTCATAGAAAATTCGATTTGAAAAAATCGCCTTGCTATAGATCAGCCGATTCAGAGCCCTAAAAATCCAAAATCTACAATTGTGCTCCGATTGCGGTTCTTTATACCTCGAATGATAGGTCTCGGGACCTGTAATAGCTATGCCAAGCCGCATTTAAATTGGTTGATTATTTCCACACATTTCATAGAAAATTCGATTTGAAAAAATCACCTTGCTATAGATCAGCCGATTCAGAGCCCTAAAAATCCAAAATCTGCAATTGTGCTCCGATTGCGGTTCTTTATACCTCGAATGATAGGTCTCGGGACCTGTAATAGCTATGCCAAACCGCATTTAAATTGGTTGATTATTTCCATACATTTCATAGAAAATTCGATTTGAAAAAATCACCTTGCTATAGATCAGCCGATTCAGAGCCCTAAAAATCCAAAATCTGCAATTGTGCTCCGATTGCGGTTCTTTATACCTCGAATGATAGGTCTCGGAACCTGTAATAGCTATGCCAAACCGCATTTAAATTGGTTGATTATTTCCATACATTTCATAGAAAATTCGATTTGAAAAAATCACCTTGCTATAGATCAGCCGATTCAGAGCCCTAAAAATCCAAAATCTGCAATTGTGCTCCGATTGCGGTTCTTTATACCTCGAATGATAGGTCTCGGAACCTGTAATAGCTATGCCAAACCGCATTTAAATTGGTTGATTATTTCCATACATTTCATAGAAAATTCGATTTGAAAAAATCACCTTGCTATAGATCAGCCGATTCAGAGCCCTAAAAATCCAAAATCTGCAATTGTGCTCCGATTGCGGTTCTTTATACCTCGAATAATAGGTCTCGGGACCTATAATAGCTATGCCAAACCGCATTTAAATTGGTTAATTATTTCCATACATTTCATAGAAAATTCGATTGAAAAAATCACCTTGCTATAGATCAGCCGATTCAGAGCCCTAAAAATCCAATATCTGCAATTGTTCTCCGATTGCGGTTCTTTATACCTCGAATGATAGGTCTCGGGACCTGTAATAGCTATGCCAAACCGCATTTAAATTGGTTGATTATTTCCACACATTTCATAGAAAATTCGATTTGAAAAAATCACCTTGCTATAGATCAGCCGATTCAGAGCCCTAAAAATCCAAAATCTGCAATTGTGCTCCGATTGCGGTTCTTTATACCTCGAATGATAGGTCTCGGGAACTATAATAGCTATGCCAAACCGCATTTAAATTGGTTGATTATTTCCATACATTTCATAGAAAATTCGATTTGAAAAAATCGCCTTGCTATAGATCAGCCGATTCAGAGCCCTAAAAATCCAAAATCTGCAATTGTGCTCCGATTACGGTTCTTTATACCTCGAATGATAGGTCTCGGGACCTGTAATAGCTATGCCAAACCGCATTTAAATTGGTTGATTATTTCCATACATTTCATAGAAAATTCGATTTGAAAAAATCACCTTGCTATAAATCAGCCGATTCAGAGCCCTAAAAATCCAAAATCTGCAATTGTGCTCCGATTGCGGTTCTTTATACCTCGAATGATAGGTCTCGGGACCTGTAATAGCTATGCCACACCACATTTAAATTGGTTAATTATTTCCATACATTTCATAGAAAATTCGATTGCAAAAATCACCTTGCTATAGATCAGCCGATTCAGAGCCCTAAAAATCCAAAATCTGCAATTGTGCTCCGATTGCGGTTCTTTATACCTCGAATGATAGGTCTCGGGATCTGTAATAGCTATGCCAAACCGCATTTAAATTGGTTGATTATTTCCATACATTTCATAGAAAATTCGATTTGAAAAAATCACCTTGCTATAGATCAGCCGATTCAGAGCCCTAAAAATCCAAAATCTGCAATTGTGCTCCGATTGCGGTTCTTTATACCTCGAATGATAGGTCTCGGGACCTGTAATAGCTATGCCAAATCGCATTTAAATTGGTTGATTATTTCCATACATTTCATAGAAAATTCGATTTGAAAAAATAACCTTGCTTATAGATCAGCCGATTCAGAGCCCTAAAAATCCAAAATCTGCAATTGTGCTCCGATTGCGGTTCTTTATACCTCGAATGATAGGTCTCGGGACCTGTAATAGCTATGCCAAACCGCATTTAAATTGGTTGATTATTTCCATACATTTCATAGAAAATTCGATTTGAAAAAATCACCTTGCTATAGATCAGCCGATTCAGAGCCCTAAAAATCCAAAATCTGCAATTGTGCTCCGATTGCGGTTCTTTATACCTCGAATGATTGGTCTCGGGACCTATAATAGCTATGCCAAACCGCATTTAAATTGGTTGATTATTTCCATACATTTCATAGAAAATTCGATTTGAAAAAATCGCCTTGCTATAGATCAGCCGATTCAGAGCCCTAAAAATCCAAAATCTGCAATTGTGCTCCGATTACGGTTCTTTATACCTCGAATGACAGGTCTCGGGACCTGTAATAGCTATGCCAAACCGCATTTAAATTGGTTGATTATTTCCATACATTTCATAGAAAATTCGATTTGAAAAAATCACCTTGCTATAGATCAGCCGATTCAGAGCCCTAAAAATCCAAAATCTGCAATTGTGCTCCGATTGCGGTTCTTTATACCTCGAATGATAGGTCTCGGGACCTATAATAGCTATGCCAAACCGCATTTAAATTGGTTAATTATTTCCATACATTTCATAGAAAATTCGATTTGAAAAAATCACCTTGCTATAGATCAGCCGATTCAGAGCCCTAAAAATCCAAAATCTGCAATTGTGCTCCGATTGCGGTTCTTTATACCTCGAATGATAGGTCTCGGGACCTATAATAGCTATGCCAAACCGCATTTAAATTGGTTAATTATTTCCATACATTTCATAGAAAATTCGATTGAAAAAATCACCTTGCTATAGATCAGCCGATTCAGAGTCCTAAAAATCCAAAATCTGCAATTGTGCTCCGATTGCGGTTCTTTATACCTCGAATGATAGGTCTCGGGACCTGTAATAGCTATGCCAAACCGCATTTAAATTGGTTGATTATTTCCATACATTTCATAGAAAATTCGATTTGAAAAAATCACCTTGCTATAGATCAGCCGATTCAGAGCCCTAAAAATCCAAAATCTGCAATTGTGCTCCGATTGCGGTTCTTTATACCTCGAATGATAGGTCTCGGGACCTGTAATAGCTATGCCAAATCGCATTTAAATTGGTTGATTATTTCCATACATTTCATAGAATATTCGATTTGAAAAAATCACCTTGCTTATAGATCAGCCGATTCAGAGCCCTAAAAATCCAAAATCTGCAATTGTGCTCCGATTGCGGTTCTTTATACCTCGAATGATAGGTCTCGGGACCTATAATAGCTATGCCAAACCGCATTTAAATTGGTTGATTATTTCCATACATTTCATAGAAAATTCGATTTGAAAAAATCACCTTGCTATAGATCAGCCGATTCAGAGCCCTAAAAATCCAAAATCTGCAATTGTGCTCCGATTGCGGTTCTTTATACCTCGAATGATAGGTCTCGGGACCTATAATAGCTATGCCAAACCGCATTTAAATTGGTTAATTATTTCCATACATTTCATAGAAAATTCGATTGAAAAAATCACCTTGCTATAGATCAGCCGATTCAGAGTCCTAAAAATCCAAAATCTGCAATTGTGCTCCGATTGCGGTTCTTTATACCTCGAATGATAGGTCTCGGGACCTGTAATAGCTATGCCAAACCGCATTTAAATTGGTTGATTATTTCCATACATTTCATAGAAAATTCGATTTGAAAAAATCACCTTGCTATAAATCAGCCGATTCAGAGCCCTAAAAATCCAATATCTGCAATTGTTCTCCGATTGCGGTTCTTTATACCTCGAATGATAGGTCTCGGGACCTGTAATAGCTATGCCAAACCGCATTTAAATTGGTTGATTATTTCCACACATTTCATAGAAAATTCGATTTGAAAAAATCACCTTGCTATAGATCAGCCGATTCAGAGCCCTAAAAATCCAAAATCTGCAATTGTGCTCCGATTGCGGTTCTTTATACCTCGAATGATAGGTCTCGGGACCTGTAATAGCTATGCCAAACCGCATTTAAATTGGTTGATTATTTCCATACATTTCATAGAAAATTCGATTTGAAAAAATCACCTTGCTATAGATCAGCCGATTCAGAGCCCTAAAAATCCAAAATCTGCAATTGTGCTCCGATTGCGGTTCTTTATACCTCGAATGATAGGTCTCGGGACCTATAATAGCTATGCCAAACCGCATTTAAATTGGTTAATTATTTCCATACATTTCATAGAAAATTCGATTGAAAAAATCACCTTGCTATAGATCAGCCGATTCAGAGTCCTAAAAATCCAAAATCTGCAATTGTGCTCCGATTGCGGTTCTTTATACCTCGAATGATAGGTCTCGGGACCTGTAATAGCTATGCCAAACCGCATTTAAATTGGTTGATTATTTCCATACATTTCATAGAAAATTCGATTTGAAAAAATCACCTTGCTATAGATCAGCCGATTCAGAGCCCTAAAAATCCAAAATCTGCAATTGTGCTCCGATTGCGGTTCTTTATACCTCGAATGATAGGTCTCGGGACCTGTAATAGCTATGCCAAACCGCATTTAAATTGGTTGATTATTTCCACACATTTCATAGAAAATTCGATTTGAAAAAATCACCTTGCTATAGATCAGCCGATTCAGAGCCCTAAAAATCCAAAATCTGCAATTGTGCTCCGATTGCGGTTCTTTATACCTCGAATGATAGGTCTCGGGACCTGTAATAGCTATGCCAAACCGCATTTAAATTGGTTGATTATTTCCATACATTTCATAGAAAATTCGATTTGAAAAAATCACCTTGCTATAGATCAGCCGATTCAGAGCCCTAAAAATCCAATATCTGCAATTGTGCTCCGATTGCGGTTCTTTATACCTCGAATGATAGGTCTCGGGACCTGTAATAGCTATGCCAAACCGCATTTAAATTGGTTGATTATTTCCACACATTTCATAGAAAATTCGATTTGAAAAAATCACCTTGCTATAGATCAGCCGATTCAGAGCCCTAAAAATCCAAAATCTGCAATTGTGCTCCGATTGCGGTTCTTTATACCTCGAATGATAGGTCTCGGGACCTGTAATAGCTATGCCAAATCGCATTTAAATTGGTTGATTATTTCCATACATTTCATAGAATATTCGATTTGAAAAAATCACCTTGCTTATAGATCAGCCGATTCAGAGCCCTAAAAATCCAAAATCTGCAATTGTGCTCCGATTGCGGTTCTTTATACCTCGAATGATAGGTCTCGGGACCTATAATAGCTATGCCAAACCGCATTTAAATTGGTTGATTATTTCCATACATTTCATAGAAAATTCGATTTGAAAAAATCGCCTTGCTATAGATCAGCCGATTCAGAGCCCTAAAAATCCAAAATCTACAATTGTGCTCCGATTGCGGTTCTTTATACCTCGAATGATAGGTCTCGGGACCTGTAATAGCTATGCCAAACCGCATTTAAATTGGTTGATTATTTCCACACATTTCATAGAAAATTCGATTTGAAAAAATCACCTTGCTATAGATCAGCCGATTCAGAGCCCTAAAAATCCAAAATCTGCAATTGTGCTCCGATTGCGGTTCTTTATACCTCGAATGATAGGTCTCGGGACCTGTAATAGCTATGCCAAACCGCATTTAAATTGGTTGATTATTTCCATACATTTCATAGAAAATTCGATTTGAAAAAATCACCTTGCTATATATCAGCCGATTCAGAGCCCTAAAAATCCAAAATCTGCAATTGTGCTCCGATTGCGGTTCTTTATACCTCGAATGATAGGTCTCGGGACCTGTAATAGCTATGCCAAACCGCATTTAAATTGGTTGATTATTTCCATATATTTCATAGAAAATTCGATTTGAAAAAATCACCTTGCTATAGATCAGCCGATTCAGAGCCCTAAAAATCCAAAATCTGCAATTGTGCTCCGATTGCGGTTCTTTATACCTCGAATGATAGGTCTCGGGACCTGTAATAGCTATGCCAAACCGCATTTAAATTGGTTGATTATTTCCACACATTTCATAGAAAATTCGATTTGAAAAAATCACCTTGCTATAGATCAGCCGATTCAGAGCCCTAAAAATCCAAAATCTGCAATTGTGCTCCGATTGCGGTTCTTTATACCTCGAATGATAGGTCTCGGGACCTGTAATAGCTATGCCAAACCGCATTTAAATTGGTTGATTATTTCCATACATTTCATAGAAAATTCGATTTGAAAAAATCACCTTGCTATAGATCAGCCGATTCAGAGCCCTAAAAATCCAAAATCTGCAATTGTGCTCCGATTGCGGTTCTTTATACCTCGAATGATAGGTCTCGGGACCTGTAATAGCTATGCCAAACCGCATTTAAATTGGTTGATTATTTCCATACATTTCATAGAAAATTCGATTTGAAAAAATCACCTTGCTATAGATCAGCCGATTCAGAGCCCTAAAAATCCAAAATCTGCAATTGTGCTCCGATTGCGGTTCTTTATACCTCGAATGATAGGTCTCGGGACCTGTAATAGCTATGCCAAACCGCATTTAAATTGGTTGATTATTTCCACACATTTCATAGAAAATTCGATTTGAAAAAATCACCTTGCTATAGATCAGCCGATTCAGAGCCCTAAAAATCCAAAATCTGCAATTGTGCTCCGATTGCGGTTCTTTATACCTCGAATGATAGGTCTCGGGACCTGTAATAGCTATGCCAAACCGCATTTAAATTGGTTGATTATTTCCATACATTTCATAGAAAATTAGATTTGAAAAAATCACCTTGCTATAGATCAGCCGATTCAGAGCCCTAAAAATCCAAAATCTGCAATTGTGCTCCGATTGCGGTTCTTTATACCTCGAATGATAGGTCTCGGGACCTGTAATAGCTATGCCAAACCGCATTTAAATTGGTTAATTATTTCCAAACATTTCATAGAAAATTCGATTTGAAAAAATCACCTTGCTATAGATCAGCCGATTCAGAGCCCTAAAAATCCAAAATCTGCAATTGTGCTCCGATTGCGGTTCTTTATACCTCGAATGATAGGTCTCGGGACCTATAATAGCTATGCCAAACCGCATTTAAATTGGTTGATTATTTCCATACATTTCATAGAAAATTCGATTTGAAAAAATCACCTTGCTATAGATCAGCCGATTCAGAGCCCTAAAAATCCAAAATCTGCAATTGTGCTCCGATTGCGGTTCTTTATACCTCGAATGATAGGTCTCGGGACCTGTAATAGCTATGCCAAACCGCATTTGAATTGGTTGATTATTTCCATACATTTCATAGAAAATTCGATTTGAAAAAATCACCTTGGTATAGATCAGCCCATTCAGAGCGCTAAAAATCCAAAATCTGCAATTGTGCTCCGATTACGGTTCTTTATACCTCGAATGATAGGTCTCGGGACCTGTAATAGCTATGCCAAACCGCATTTAAATTGGTTGATTATTTCCATACATTTCATAGAAAATTCGATTTGAAAAAATCACCTTGCTATAGATCAGCCGATTCAGAGCCCTAAAAATCCAATATCTGCAATTGTTCTCCGATTGCGGTTCTTTATACCTCGAATGATAGGTCTCGTCGGGACCTGTAATAGCTATGCCAAACCGCATTTAAATTGGTTGATTATTTCCACACATTTCATAGAAAATTCGATTTGAAAAAATCACCTTGCTATAGATCAGCCGATTCAGAGCCCTAAAAATCCAAAATCTGCAATTGTGCTCCGATTGCGGTTCTTTATACCTCGAATGATAGGTCTCGGGACCTGTAATAGCTATGCCAAACCGCATTTAAATTGGTTGATTATTTCCATACATTTCATAGAAAATTCGATTTGAAAAAATCACCTTGCTATAGATCAGCCGATTCAGAGCCCTAAAAATCCAAAATCTGCAATTGTGCTCCGATTGCGGTTCTTTATACCTCGAATGATAGGTCTCGGGACCTGTAATAGCTATGCCAAACCGCATTTAAATTGGTTGATTATTTCCATACATTTCATAGAAAATTCGATTTGAAAAAATCACCTTGCTATAGAACAGCCGATTCAGAGCCCTAAAAATCCAAAATCTGCAATTGTGCTTCGATTGCGGTTCTTTATACCTCGAATGATAGGTCTCGGGACCTGTAATAGATATGCCAAACCGCATTTAAATTGGTTGATTATTTCCATACATTTCATAGAAAATTCGATTTGAAAAAATCACCTTGCTATAGATCAGCCCATTCAGAACCCTAAAAATCCAAAATCTGCAATTGTGCTCCGATTGCGGTTCTTTATACCTCGAATGATAGGTCTCGGGACCTGTAATAGCTATGCCAAACCGCATTTAAATTGGTTGATTATTTCCATACATTTCATAGAAAATTCGATTTGAAAAAATCACCTTGCTATAGAACAGCCGATTCAGAGCCCTAAAAATCCAAAATCTGCAATTGTGCTTCGATTGCGGTTCTTTATACCTCGAATGATAGGTCTCGGGACCTGTAATAGATATGCCAAACCGCATTTAAATTGGTTGATTATTTCCATACATTTCATAGAAAATTCGATTTGAAAAAATCACCTTGCTATAGATCAGCCGATTCAGAGCCCTAAAAATCCAATATCTGCAATTGTTCTCCGATTGCGGTTCTTTATACCTCGAATGATAGGTCTCGTCGGGACCTGTAATAGCTATGCCAAACCGCATTTAAATTGGTTGATTATTTCCATACATTTCATAGAAAATTCGATTTGAAAAAATCACCTTGCTATAGAACAGCCGATTCAGAGCCCTAAAAATCCAAAATCTGCAATTGTGCTTCGATTGCGGTTCTTTATACCTCGAATGATAGGTCTCGGGACCTGTAATAGATATGCCAAACCGCATTTAAATTGGTTGATTATTTCCATACATTTCATAGAAAATTCGATTTGAAAAAATCACCTTGCTATAGATCAGCCCATTCAGAACCCTAAAAATCCAAAATCTGCAATTGTGCTCCGATTGCGGTTCTTTATACCTCGAATGATAGGTCTCGGGACCTGTAATAGCTATGCCAAACCGCATTTAAATTGGTTGATTATTTCCATACATTTCATAGAAAATTCGATTTGAAAAAATCACCTTGCTATAGATCAGCCGATTCAGAGCCCTAAAAATCCAATATCTGCAATTGTTCTCCGATTGCGGTTCTTTATACCTCGAATGATAGGTCTCGTCGGGACCTGTAATAGCTATGCCAAACCGCATTTAAATTGGTTGATTATTTCCATACATTTCATAGAAAATTCGATTTGAAAAAATCACCTTGCTATAGATCAGCCGATTCAGAGCCCTAAAAATCCAATATCTGCAATTGTTCTCCGATTGCGGTTCTTTATACCTCGAATGATAGGTCTCGTCGGGACCTGTAATAGCTATGCCAAACCGCATTTAAATTGGTTGATTATTTCCACACATTTCATAGAAAATTCGATTTGAAAAAATCACCTTGCTATAGATCAGCCGATTCAGAGCCCTAAAAATCCAAAATCTGCAATTGTGCTCCGATTGCGGTTCTTTATACCTCGAATGATAGGTCTCGGGACCTGTAATAGCTATGCCAAACCGCATTTAAATTGGTTGATTATTTCCATACATTTCATAGAAAATTCGATTTGAAAAAATCACCTCAGCCGATTCAGAGCCCCAAAAATCCAAAATCTGCAATTGTGCTCCGATTGCGGTTCTTTATACCTCGAATGATAGGTCTCGGGACCTGTAATAGCTATGCCAAACCGCATTTAAATTGGTTGATTATTTCCACACATTTCATAGAAAATTCGATTTGAAAAAATCACCTTGCTATAGATCAGCCGATTCAGAGCCCTAAAAATCCAAAATCTGCAATTGTGCTCCGATTGCGGTTCTTTATACCTCGAATGATAGGTCTCGGGACCTGTAATAGCTATGCCAAACCGCATTTAAATTGGTTGATTATTTCCATACATTTCATAGAAAATTCGATTTGAAAAAATCACCTTGCTATAGATCAGCCGATTCAGAGCCCTAAAAATCCAAAATCTGCAATTGTGCTCCGATTGCGGTTCTTTATACCTCGAATGATAGGTCTCGGGACCTGTAATAGCTATGCCAAATCGCATTTAAATTGGTTGATTATTTCCATACATTTCATAGAAAATTCGATTTGAAAAAATCACCTTGCTTATAGATCAGCCGATTCAGAGCCCTAAAAATCCAAAATCTGCAATTGTGCTCCGATTGCGGTTCTTTATACCTCGAATGATAGGTCTCGGGACCTGTAATAGCTATGCCAAACCGCATTTAAATTGGTTGATTATTTCCACACATTTCATAGAAAATTCGATTTGAAAAAATCACCTTGCTATAGATCAGCCGATTCAGAGCCCTAAAAATCCAAAATCTGCAATTGTGCTCCGATTGCGGTTCTTTATACCTCGAATGATAGGTCTCGGGACCTGTAATAGCTATGCCAAACCGCATTTAAATTGGTTGATTATTTCCATACATTTCATAGAAAATTCGATTTGAAAAAATCACCTTGCCATTGATCAGCCGATTCAGAGCCCTAAAAATCCAAAATCTGCAATTGTGCTCCGATTGCGGTTCTTTATACCTCGAATGATAGGTCTCGGGACCTGTAATAGCTATGCCAAACCGCATTTAAATTGGTTGATTATTTCCACACATTACATAGAAAATTCGATTTGAAAAAATCACCTTGCTATAGATCAGCCGATTCAGAACCCTAAAAATCCAAAATCTGCAATTGTGCTCCGATTGCGGTTCTTTATACCTCGAATGATAGGTCTCGGGACCTGTAATAGCTATGCCAAACCGCATTTAAATTGGTTGATTATTTCCATACATTTCATAGAAAATTCGATTTGAAAAAATCACCTTGCTATAGAACAGCCGATTCAGAGCCCTAAAAATCCAAAATCTGCAATTGTGCTTCGATTGCGGTTCTTTATACCTCGAATGATAGGTCTCGGGACCTGTAATAGATATGCCAAACCGCATTTAAATTGGTTGATTATTTCCATACATTTCATAGAAAATTCGATTTGAAAAAATCACCTTGCTATAGATCAGCCCATTCAGAACCCTAAAAATCCAAAATCTGCAATTGTGCTCCGATTGCGGTTCTTTATACCTCGAATGATAGGTCTCGGGACCTGTAATAGCTATGCCAAACCGCATTTGAATTGGTTGATTATTTCCATACATTTCATAGAAAATTCGATTTGAAAAAATCACCTTGCTATAGATCAGCCGATTCAGAGCCCTAAAAATCCAATATCTGCAATTGTTCTCCGATTGCGGTTCTTTATACCTCGAATGATAGGTCTCGTCGGGACCTGTAATAGCTATGCCAAACCGCATTTAAATTGGTTGATTATTTCCACACATTACATAGAAAATTCGATTTGAAAAAATCACCTTGCTATAGATCAGCCGATTCAGAACCCTAAAAATCCAAAATCTGCAATTGTGCTCCGATTGCGGTTCTTTATACCTCGAATGATAGGTCTCGGGACCTGTAATAGCTATGCCAAACCGCATTTAAATTGGTTGATTATTTCCATACATTTCATAGAAAATTCGATTTGAAAAAATCACCTTGCTATAGAACAGCCGATTCAGAGCCCTAAAAATCCAAAATCTGCAATTGTGCTTCGATTGCGGTTCTTTATACCTCGAATGATAGGTCTCGGGACCTGTAATAGATATGCCAAACCGCATTTAAATTGGTTGATTATTTCCATACATTTCATAGAAAATTCGATTTGAAAAAATCACCTTGCTATAGATCAGCCCATTCAGAACCCTAAAAATCCAAAATCTGCAATTGTGCTCCGATTGCGGTTCTTTATACCTCGAATGATAGGTCTCGGGACCTGTAATAGCTATGCCAAACCGCATTTAAATTGGTTGATTATTTCCATACATTTCATAGAAAATTCGATTTGAAAAAATCACCTTGCTATAGAACAGCCGATTCAGAGCCCTAAAAATCCAAAATCTGCAATTGTGCTCCGATTGCGGTTCTTTATACCTCGAATGATAGGTCTCGGGACCTGTAATAGATATGCCAAACCGCATTTAAATTGGTTGATTATTTCCACACATTTCATAGAAAATTCGATTTGAAAAAATCACCTTGCTATAGATCAGCCCATTCAGAACCCTAAAAATCCAAAATCTGCAATTGTGCTCCGATTGCGGTTCTTTATACCTCGAAAATAGGTCTCGGGACCTGTAATAGCTATGCCAAACCGCATTTAAATTGGTTGATTATTTCCATACATTTCATAGAAAATTCGATTTGAAAAAATCACCTTGCTATAGATCAGCCGATTCAGAGCCCTAAAAATCCAATATCTGCAATTGTTCTCCGATTGCGGTTCTTTATACCTCGAATGATAGGTCTCGTCGGGACCTGTAATAGCTATGCCAAACCGCATTTAAATTGGTTGATTATTTCCATACATTTCATAGAAAATTCGATTTGAAAAAATCACCTTGCTATAGATCAGCCGATTCAGAGCCCTAAAAATCCAAAATCTGCAATTGTGCTCCGATTGCGGTTCTTTATACCTCGAATGATAGGTCTCGGGACCTGTAATAGCTATGCCAAACCGCATTTAAATTGGTTGATTATTTCCATACATTTCATAGAAAATTCGATTTGAAAAAATCACCTATTGCTATAGATCAGCCGATTCAGAGCCCTAAAAATCCAAAATCTGCAATTGTGCTCCGATTGCGGTTCTTTATACCTCGAATGATAGGTCTCGGGACCTGTAATAGCTATGCCAAACCGCATTTAAATTGGTTGATTATTTCCATACATTTCATAGAAAATTCGATTTGAAAAAATCACCTCAGCCGATTCAGAGCCCCAAAAATCCAAAATCTGCAATTGTGCTCCGATTGCGGTTCTTTATACCTCGAATGATAGGTCTCGGGACCTGTAATAGCTATGCCAAACCGCATTTAAATTGGTTGATTATTTCCACACATTTCATAGAAAATTCGATTTGAAAAAATCACCTTGCTATAGATCAGCCGATTCAGAGCCCTAAAAATCCAAAATCTGCAATTGTGCTCCGATTGCGGTTCTTTATACCTCGAATGATAGGTCTCGGGACCTGTAATAGCTATGCCAAACCGCATTTAAATTGGTTGATTATTTCCATACATTTCATAGAAAATTCGATTTGAAAAAATCACCTTGCTATAGATCAGCCGATTCAGAGCCCTAAAAATCCAAAATCTGCAATTGTGCTCCGATTGCGGTTCTTTATACCTCGAATGATAGGTCTCGGGACCTGTAATAGCTATGCCAAACCGCATTTAAATTGGTTGATTATTTCCACACATTACATAGAAAATTCGATTTGATAAAATCACCTTGCTATAGATCAGCCAATTCAGAACCCTAAAAATCCAAAATCTGCAATTGTGCTCCGATTGCGGTTCTTTATACCTCGAATGATAGGTCTCGGGACCTGTAATAGCTATGCCAAACCGCATTTAAATTGGTTGATTATTTCCATACATTTCATAGAAAATTCGATTTGAAAAAATCACCTTGCTATAGAACAGCCGATTCAGAGCCCTAAAAATCCAAAATCTGCAATTGTGCTTCGATTGCGGTTCTTTATACCTCGAATGATAGGTCTCGGGACCTGTAATAGATATGCCAAACCGCATTTAAATTGGTTGATTATTTCCACACATTTCATAGAAAATTCGATTTGAAAAAATCACCTTGCTATAGATCAGCCCATTCAGAACCCTAAAAATCCAAAATCTGCAATTGTGCTCCGATTGCGGTTCTTTATACCTCGAATGATAGGTCTCGGGACCTGTAATAGCTATGCCAAACCGCATTTAAATTGGTTGATTATTTCCATACATTTCATAGAAAATTCGATTTGAAAAAATCACCTTGCTATAGATCAGCCGATTCAGAGCCCTAAAAATCCAATATCTGCAATTGTTCTCCGATTGCGGTTCTTTATACCTCGAATGATAGGTCTCGTCGGGACCTGTAATAGCTATGCCAAACCGCATTTAAATTGGTTGATTATTTCCATACATTTCATAGAAAATTCGATTTGAAAAAATCACCTTGCTATAGATCAGCCGATTCAGAGCCCTAAAAATCCAAAATCTGCAATTGTGCTCCGATTGCGGTTCTTTATACCTCGAATGATAGGTCTCGGGACCTGTAATAGCTATGCCAAACCGCATTTAAATTGGTTGATTATTTCCATACATTTCATAGAAAATTCGATTTGAAAAAATCACCTATTGCTATAGATCAGCCGATTCAGAGCCCTAAAAATCCAAAATCTGCAATTGTGCTCCGATTGCGGTTCTTTATACCTCGAATGATAGGTCTCGGGACCTGTAATAGCTATGCCAAACCGCATTTAAATTGGTTGATTATTTCCATACATTTCATAGAAAATTCGATTTGAAAAAATCACCTCAGTTGATTCAGAGCCCCAAAAATCCAAAATCTGCAATTGTGCTCCGATTGCGGTTCTTTATACCTCGAATGATAGGTCTCGGGACCTGTAATAGCTATGCCAAACCGCATTTAAATTGGTTGATTATTTCCACACATTTCATAGAAAATTCGATTTGAAAAAATCACCTTGCTATAGATCAGCCGATTCAGAGCCCTAAAAATCCAAAATCTGCAATTGTGCTCCGATTGCGGTTCTTTATACCTCGAATGATAGGTCTCGGGACCTGTAATAGCTATGCCAAACCGCATTTAAATTGGTTGATTATTTCCATACATTTCATAGAAAATTCGATTTGATAGAATCACCTTGCTATAGATCAGCCGATTCAGAGCCCTAAAAATCCAAAATCTGCAATTGTGCTCCGATTGCGGTTCTTTATACCTCGAATGATAGGTCTCGGGACCTGTAATAGCTATGCCAAATCGCATTTAAATTGGTTGATTATTTCCATACATTTCATAGAAAATTCGATTTGAAAAAATCACCTTGCTTATAGATCAGCCGATTCAGAGCCCTAAAAATCCAAAATCTGCAATTGTGCTCCGATTGCGGTTCTTTATACCTCGAATGATAGGTCTCGGGACCTGTAATAGCTATGCCAAACCGCATTTAAATTGGTTGATTATTTCCATACATTTCATAGAAAATTCGATTTGAAAATATCACCTTGCTATAGATCAGCCGATTCAGAGCCCTAAAAATCCAAAATCTGCAATTGTGCTCCGATTGCGGTTATTTATACCTCGAATGATAGGTCTCGAGACCTGTAATAGCTATGCCAAACCGCATTTAAATTGGTTGATTATTACCATACATTTCATAGAAAATTCGATTTGAAAAAATCACCTTGCTATAGATCAGCCGATTCAGAGCCCTAAAAATCCAAAATCTGCAATTGTGCTCCGATTGCGGTTCTTTATACCTCGAATAATAGGTCTCGGGACCTGTAATAGCTATGCCAAACCGCATTTAAATTGGTTGATTATTTCCATATATTTCATAGAAAATTCGATTTGAAAAAATCACCTCAGCCGATTCAGAGCCCCAAAAATCCAAAATCTGCAATTGTGCTCCGATTGCGGTTATTTATACCTCGAATGATAGGTCTCGGGACCTGTAATAGCTATGCCAAACCGCATTTGAATTGGTTGATTATTTCCATACATTTCATAGAAAATTCGATTTGAAAAAATCACCTTGGTATAGATCAGCCCATTCAGAGCGCTAAAAATCCAAAATCTGCAATTGTGCTCCGATTGCGGTTCTTTATACCTCGAATGATAGGTCTCGGGACCTGTAATAGCTATGCCAAACCGCATTTAAATTGGTTGATTATTTCCATACATTTCATAGAAAATTCGATTTGAAAAAATCACCTTGCTATAGATCAGCCGATTCAGAGCAGTAAAAATCCAAAATCTGCAATTGTGCTCCGATTGCGGTTCTTTATACCTAGAATGATAGGTTTTGGGACCTGTAATAGATATGCCAAACCGCATTTAAATTGGTTGATTCTTTCCACACATTTCATAGAAAATTCGATTTGAAAAAATCACCTTGCTATAGATCAGCCCATTCAGAACCCTAAAAATCCAAAATCTGCAATTGTGCTCCGATTGCGGTTCTTTATACCTCGAATGATAGGTCTCGGGACCTGTAATAGCTATGCCAAACCGCATTTAAATTGGTTGATTATTTCCATACATTTCATAGAAAATTCGATTTGAAAAAATCACCTTGCTATAGATCAGCCGATTCAGAGCCCTAAAAATCCAAAATCTGCAATTGTGCTCCGATTGCGGTTCTTTATACCTCGAATGATAGGTCTCGGGACCTGTAATAGCTATGCCAAACCGCATTTAAATTGGTTGATTATTTCCATACATTTCATAGAAAATTCGATTTGAAAAAATCACCTATTGCTATAGATCAGCCGATTCAGAGCCCTAAAAATCCAAAATCTGCAATTGTGCTCCGATTGCGGTTCTTTATACCTCGAATGATAGGTCTCGGGACCTGTAATAGCTATGCCAAACCGCATTTAAATTGGTTGATTATTTCCATACATTTCATAGAAAATTCGATTTGAAAAAATCACCTCAGCCGATTCAGAGCCCCAAAAATCCAAAATCTGCAATTGTGCTCCGATTGCGGTTCTTTATACCTCGAATGATAGGTCTCGGGACCTGTAATAGCTATGCCAAACCGCATTTAAATTGGTTGATTATTTCCATACATTTCATAGAAAATTCGATTTGAAAAAATCACCTTGCTATAGATCAGCCCATTCAGAGCCCTAAAAATCCAAAATCTGCAATTGTGCTCCGATTGCGGTTCTTTATACCTCGAATGATAGGTCTCGGGACCTGTAATAGCTATGCCAAACCGCATTTAAATTGGTTGATTATTTCCATACATTTCATAGAAAATTCGATTTGAAAAAATCACCTTGCTATAGATCAGCCGATTCAGAGCCCTAAAAATCCAAAATCTGCAATTGTGCTCCGATTGCGGTTCTTTATACCTCGAATGATAGGTCTCGGGGCCTGTAATAGCTATGCCAAACCGCATTTGAATTGGTTGATTATTTCCATACATTTCATAGAAAATTCGATTTGAAAAAATCACCTTGCTATAGATCAGCCGATTCAGAGCCCTAAAAATCCAAAATCTGCAATTGTGCTCCGATTGCGGTTCTTTATACCTAGAATGATAGGTTTTGGGACCTGTAATAGATATGCCAAACCGCATTTAAATTGGTTGATTCTTTCCACACATTTCATAGAAAATTCGATTTGAAAAAATCACCTTGCTATAGGATCAGCCGATTCAGAGCCCTAAAAATCCAAAATCTGCAATTGTGCTCCGATTGCGGTTCTTTATACCTCGAATGATAGGTCTCGTCGGGACCTGTAATAGCTATGCCAAACCGCATTTAAATTGGTTGATTATTTCCATACATTTCATAGAAAATTCGATTTGAAAAAATCACCTTGCTATAGATCAGCCGATTCAGAGCCCTAAAAATCCAAAATCTGCAATTGTGCTCCGATTGCGGTTCTTTATACCTCGAATGATAGGTCTCGGGGCCTGTAATAGCTATGCCAAACCGCATTTGAATTGGTTGATTATTTCCATACATTTCATAGAAAATTCGATTTGAAAAAATCACCTTGCTATAGATCAGCCGATTCAGAGCCCTAAAAATCCAAAATCTGCAATTGTGCTCCGATTGCGGTTCTTTATACCTAGAATGATAGGTTTTGGGACCTGTAATAGATATGCCAAACCGCATTTAAATTGGTTGATTCTTTCCACACATTTCATAGAAAATTCGATTTGAAAAAATCACCTTGCTATAGGATCAGCCGATTCAGAGCCCTAAAAATCCAAAATCTGCAATTGTGCTCCGATTGCGGTTCTTTATACCTCGAATGATAGGTCTCGTCGGGACCTGTAATAGCTATGCCAAACCGCATTTAAATTGGTTGATTATTTCCATACATTTTGTTAAACTCGCAAATCACTTTGTAGATTAATACCGTGCCACAATTCATAAACGAACGGCAATTCTTACCTCGATAACCAATTTGAGAAGATTGAAGTCGATCGCAATGGTAGAAAATGCAGCAGTTAAATTATCCAATGACTTGGAGTAAAATAAAATCACCAAATGGCTGACAAATTTTATTTATTATAAGATAAATTACGTGTAACAAAATTGATGTTATCGCTTCCACGGTTGATGATAAAGAGAATGATTATATTTTATTTTAGCTTTAAGAAGTAGTTTACAATAGTTTTTAATTCATTTAATTCCCAATAGAGGGTTAAAGCTCATTAATAAGCTTTTAATCCATAAACATGAAACGTACTAATTATTCTAATTGAGCTCCGCAAATTACTACTATCTTCATAAATGTTAATCAATTACAGAATTGTCAAATGCCATTTGTTTACAAATACAATAATATGGTAAGAATTTTTTATAATTAAATTTTATATAAATTAATGGATTAATTATGTATTTCAGGTTACAAGATTTAAAATGAATAATGAAATGAATAAGTATAATTACTAAAAAGTTAACAAGATAAGTATTAAATATTTTATGATTAGAAATTAAAAGTTAATAAAAATGATAAATTTTACTGTATTTTAGGTGACAACAAATTCAAGTTCAAGGCTAAGTATTTAAAAATTGTGTTGTTGTGATTAATTTGATTGATGTTTGTTTGTGTTTTGCAGATGTGAATTCATTATTATCAGGAAGAGTTCTTCTGCGATGCGATGGATGACTTCAACAATAATTATAATATGTTGTGTTGCAACACATTTCATAGAAAATTCGATTTGAAAAAATCACCTTGCTATAGATCAGCCGATTCAGAGCCCTAAAAATCCAAAATCTGCAATTGTGCTCCGATTGCGGTTCTTTATACCTCGAATGATAGGTCTCGTCGGGACCTGTAATAGCTATGCCAAACCGCATTTAAATTGGTTGATTATTTCCATACATTTCATAGAAAATTCGATTTGAAAAAATCACCTTGCTATAGATCAGCCGATTCAGAGCCCTAAAAATCCAAAATCTGCAAATGTGCTCCGATTGCGGTTCTTTATACCTCGAATGATAGGTCTCGGGACCTGTAATAGCTATGCCAAACCGCATTTAAATTGGTTGATTATTTCCATACATTTCATAGAAAATTCGATTTGAAAAAATCACCTTGCTATAGATCAGCCGATTCAGAGCCCTAAAAATCCAAAATCTGCAATTGTGCTCCGATTGCGGTTCTTTATACCTCGAATGATAGGTCTCGTCGGGACCTGTAATAGCTATGCCAAACCGCATTTAAATTGGTTGATTATTTCCATACATTTCATAGAAAATTCGATTTGAAAAAATCACCTTGCTATAGATCAGCCGATTCAGAGCCCTAAAAATCCAAAATCTGCAATTGTGCTCCGATTGCGGTTCTTTATACCTCGAATGATAGGTCTCGTCGGGACCTGTAATAGCTATGCCAAACCGCATTTAAATTGGTTGATTATTTCCATACATTTCATAGAAAATTCGATTTGAAAAAATCACCTTGCTATAGATCAGCCGATTCAGAGCCCTAAAAATCCAAAATCTGCAAATGTGCTCCGATTGCGGTTCTTTATACCTCGAATGATAGGTCTCGGGACCTGTAATAGCTATGCCAAACCGCATTTAAATTGGTTGATTATTTCCATACATTTCATAGAAAATTCGATTTGAAAAAATCACCTTGCTATAGATCAGCCGATTCAGAGCCCTAAAAATCCAAAATCTGCAATTGTGCTCCGATTGCGGTTCTTTATACCTCGAATGATAGGTCTCGTCGGGACCTGTAATAGCTATGCCAAACCGCATTTAAATTGGTTGATTATTTCCATACATTTCATAGAAAATTCGATTTGAAAAAATCACCTTGCTATAGATCAGCCGATTCAGAGCCCTAAAAATCCAAAATCTGCAAATGTGCTCCGATTGCGGTTCTTTATACCTCGAATGATAGGTCTCGGGACCTGTAATAGCTATGCCAAACCGCATTTAAATTGGTTGATTATTTCCATACATTTCATAGAAAATTCGATTTGAAAAAATCACCTTGCTATAGATCAGCCGATTCAGAGCCCTAAAAATCCCAAATCTGCAATTGTGCTCCGATTGCGGTTCTTTATACCTCGAATGATAGGTCTCGGGACCTGTAATAGCTATGCCAAACCGCATTTAAATTGGTTGATTATTTCCATACATTTCATAGAAAATTCGATTTGAAAAAATCAACTCAGCCGATTCAGAGCCCCAAAAATCCAAAATCTGCAATTGTGCTCCGATTGCGGTTCTTTATACCTCGAATGATAGGTCTCGGGACCTGTAATAGCTATGCCAAACCGCATTTAAATTGGTTGATTATTTCCATACATTTCATAGAAAATTCGATTTGAAAAAATCACCTTGCTATAGATCAGCCGATTCAGAGCCCTAAAAATCCAAAATCTGCAATTGTGCTCCGATTGCGGTTCTTTATACCTCGAATGATAGGTCTCGGGACCTGTAATAGCTATGCCAAACCGCATTTAAATTGGTTGATTATTTCCATACATTTCATAGAAAATTCGATTTGAAAAAATCACCTTGCTATAGATCAGCCGATTCAGAGCCCTAAAAATCCAAAATCTGCAATTGTGCTCCGATTGCGGTTCTTTATACCTCGAATGATAGGTCTCGGGGCCTGTAATAGCTATGCCAAACCGCATTTAAATTGGTTGATTATTTCCATACATTTCATAGAAAATTCGATTTGAAAAAATCACCTTGCTATAGATCAGCCGATTCAGAGCCCTAAAAATCCAAAATCTGCAATTGTGCTCCGATTGCGGTTCTTTATACCTAGAATGATAGGTTTTGGGACCTGTAATAGATATGCCAAACCGCATTTAAATTGGTTGATTCTTTCCACACATTTCATAGAAAATTCGATTTGAAAAAATCACCTTGCTATAGGATCAGCCGATTCAGAGCCCTAAAAATCCAAAATCTGCAATTATGCTCCGATTGCGGTTCTTTATACCTCGAATGATAGGTCTCGTCGGGACCTGTAATAGCTATGCCAAACCGCATTTAAATTGGTTGATTATTTCCATACATTTCATAGAAAATTCGATTTGAAAAAATCACCTTGCTATAGATCAGCCGATTCAGAGCCCTAAAAATCCAAAATCTGCAATTGTGCTCCGATTGCGGTTCTTTATACCTCGAATGATAGGTCTCGGGACCTGTAATAGCTATGCCAAACCGCATTTAAATTGGTTGATTATTTCCATACATTTCATAGAAAATTCGATTTGAAAAAATCACCTTGCTATAGATCAGCCGATTCAGAGCCCTAAAAATCCAAAATCTGCAATTGTGCTCCGATTGCGGTTCTTTATACCTCGAATGATAGGTCTCGGGGCCTGTAATAGCTATGCCAAACCGCATTTAAATTGGTTGATTATTTCCATACATTTCATAGAAAATTCGATTTGAAAAAATCACCTTGCTATAGATCAGCCGATTCAGAGCCCTAAAAATCCAAAATCTGCAATTGTGCTCCGATTGCGGTTCTTTATACCTAGAATGATAGGTTTTGGGACCTGTAATAGATATGCCAAACCGCATTTAAATTGGTTGATTCTTTCCACACATTTCATAGAAAATTCGATTTGAAAAAATCACCTTGCTATAGGAGCAGCCGATTCAGAGCCCTAAAAATCCAAAATCTGCAATTGTGCTCCGATTGCGGTTCTTTATACCTCGAATGATAGGTCTCGTCGGGACCTGTAATAGCTATGCCAAACCGCATTTAAATTGGTTGATTATTTCCATACATTTCATAGAAAATTCGATTTGAAAAAATCACCTTGCTATAGATCAGCCGATTCAGAGCCCTAAAAATCCAAAATCTGCAATTGTGCTCCGATTGCGGTTCTTTATACCTCGAATGATAGGTCTCGGGACCTGTAATAGCTATGCCAAACCGCATTTAAATTGGTTGATTATTTCCATACATTTCATAGAAAATTCGATTTGAAAAAATCACCTTGCTATAGATCAGCCGATTCAGAACCCTAAAAATCCAAAATCTGCAATTGTGCTCCGATTGCGGTTCTTTATACCTCGAATGATAGGTCTCGGGACCTGTAATAGCTATGCCAAACCGCATGTAAATTGGTTGATTATTTCCATACATTTCATAGAAAATTCGATTTGAAAAAATCACCTCAGCCGATTTAGAGCCCCATAAATCCAAAATCTGCAATTGTGCTCCGATTGCGGTTCTTTATACCTCGAATGATAGGTCTCGGGACCTGTAATAACTATGCCAAACCGCATTTAAATTGGTTGATTATTTCCATACATTTCATAGAAAATTCGATTTGAAAAAATCACCTTGCTATAGATCAGCCGATTCAGAGCCCTAAAAATCCAAAATCTGCAATTGTGCTCCGATTGCGGTTCTTTATACCTCGAATGATAGGTCTCGGGACCTGTAATAGCTATGCCAAACCGCATTTAAATTGGTTGATTATTTCCATACATTTCATAGAAAATTCGATTTGAAAAAATCACCTTGCTATAGATCAGCCGATTCAGAGCCCTAAAAATCCAAAATCTGCAATTGTGCTCCGATTGCGGTTCTTTATACCTCGAATGATAGGTCTCCGGGCCTGTAATAGCTATGCCAAACCGCATTTGAATTGGTTGATTATTTCCATACATTTCATAGAAAATTCGATTTGAAAAAATCACCTCAGCCGATTCAGAGCCCCAAAAATCCAAAATCTGCAATTGTGCTCCGATTGCGGTTCTTTATACCTCGAATGATAGGTCTCGGGACCTGTAATAACTATGCTAAACCGCATTTAAATTGGTTGATTATTTCCATACATTTCATAGAAAATTCGATTTGAAAAAATCACCTTGCTATAGATCAGCCGATTCAGAGCCCTAAAAATCCAAAATCTGCAATTGTGCTCCGATTGCGGTTCTTTATACCTCGAATGATAGGTCTCGGGACCTGTAATAGCTATGCCAAACCGCATTTAAATTGGTTGATTATTTCCATACATTTCATAGAAAATTCGATTTGAAAAAATCACCTTGCTATAGATCAGCCGATTCAGAGCCCTAAAAATCCAAAATCTGCAATTGTGCTCCGATTGCGGTTCTTTATACCTCGAATGATAGGTCTCCGGGCCTGTAATAGCTATGCCAAACCGCATTTGAATTGGTTGATTATTTCCATACATTTCATAGAAAATTCGATTTGAAAAAATCACCTCAGCCGATTCAGAGCCCCAAAAATCCAAAATCTGCAATTGTGCTCCGATTGCGGTTCTTTATACCTCGAATGATAGGTCTCGGGACCTGTAATAGCTATGCCAAACCGCATTTAAATTGGTTGATTATTTCCATACATTTCATAGAAAATTCGATTTGAAAAAATCACCTTGCTATAGATCAGCCGATACAGAGCCCTAAAAATCCAAAATCTGCAATTGTGCTCCGATTGCGGTTCTTTATACCTCGAATGATAGGTCTCGGGACCTGTAATAGCTATGCCAAACCGCATTTAAATCGGTTGATTATTTCCATACATTTCATAGAAAATTCGATTTGAAAAAATCACCTTGCTATAGATCAGCCGATTCAGAGCCCTAAAAATCCAAAATCTGCAATTGTGCTCCGATTGCGGTTCTTTATACCTCGAATGATAGGTCTCGGGACCTGTAATAGCTATGCCAAACCGCATTTAAATTGGTTGATTATTTCCATACATTTCATAGAAAATTCGATTTGAAAAAATCACCTTGCTATAGATCAGCCGATTCAGAACCCTAAAAATCCAAAATCTGCAATTGTGCTCCGATTGCGGTTCTTTATACCTCGAATGATAGGTCTCGGGACCTGTAATAGCTATGCCAAACCGCATTTAAATTGGTTGATTATTTCCACACATTACATAGAAAATTCGATTTGAAAAAATCACCTTGCTATAGATCAGCCGATTCAGAACCCTAAAAATCCAAAATCTGCAATTGTGCTCCGATTGCGGTTCTTTATACCTCGAATGATAGGTCTCGGGACCTGTAATAGCTATGCCAAACCGCATTTAAATTGGTTGATTATTTCCATACATTTCATAGAAAATTCGATTTGAAAAAATCACCTTGCTATAGAACAGCCGATTCAGAGCCCTAAAAATCCAAAATCTGCAATTGTGCTTCGATTGCGGTTCTTTATACCTCGAATGATAGGTCTCGGGACCTGTAATAGATATGCCAAACCGCATTTAAATTGGTTGATTATTTCCACACATTTCATAGAAAATTCGATTTGAAAAAATCACCTTGCTATAGATCAGCCCATTCAGAACCCTAAAAATCCAAAATCTGCAATTGTGCTCCGATTGCGGTTCTTTATACCTCGAATGATAGGTCTCGGGACCTGTAATAGCTATGCCAAACCGCATTTAAATTGGTTGATTATTTCCATACATTTCATAGAAAATTCGATTTGAAAAAATCACCTTGCTATAGATCAGCCGATTCAGAGCCCTAAAAATCCAATATCTGCAATTGTTCTCCGATTGCGGTTCTTTATACCTCGAATGATAGGTCTCGTCGGGACCTGTAATAGCTATGCCAAACCGCATTTAAATTGGTTGATTATTTCCATACATTTCATAGAAAATTCGATTTGAAAAAATCACCTTGCTATAGATCAGCCGATTCAGAGCCCTAACAATCCAAAATCTGCAATTGTGCTCCGATTGCGGTTCTTTATACCTCGAATGATAGGTCTCGGAACCTGTAATAGCTATGCCAAACCGCATTTAAATTGGTTGATTATTTCCATACATTTCATAGAAAATTCGATTTGAAAAAATCACCTCAGCCGATTCAGAGCCCCAAAAATCCAAAATCTGCAATTGTGCTCCGATTGCGGTTCTTTATACCTCGAATGATAGGTCTCGGGACCTGTAATAGCTATGCCAAACCGCATTTAAATTGGTTGATTATTTCCACACATTTCATAGAAAATTCGATTTGAAAAAATCACCTTGCTATAGATCAGCCGATTCAGAGCCCTAAAAATCCAAAATCTGCAATTGTGCTCCGATTGCGGTTCTTTATACCTCGAATGATAGGTCTCGGGACCTGTAATAGCTATGCCAAACCGCATTTAAATTGGTTGATTATTTCCATACATTTCATAGAAAATTCGATTTGAAAAAATCACCTTGCTATAGATCAGCCGATTCAGAGCCCTAAAAATCCAAAATCTGCAATTGTGCTCCGATTGCGGTTCTTTATACCTCGAATGATAGGTCTCGGGACCTGTAATAGCTATGCCAAACCGCATTTAAATTGGTTGATTATTTCCACACATTACATAGAAAATTCGATTTGATAAAATCACCTTGCTATAGATCAGCCAATTCAGAACCCTAAAAATCCAAAATCTGCAATTGTGCTCCGATTGCGGTTCTTTATACCTCGAATGATAGGTCTCGGGACCTGTAATAGCTATGCCAAACCGCATTTAAATTGGTTGATTATTTCCATACATTTCATAGAAAATTCGATTTGAAAAAATCACCTATTGCTATAGATCAGCCGATTCAGAGCCCTAAAAATCCAAAATCTGCAATTGTGCTCCGATTGCGGTTCTTTATACCTCGAATGATAGGTCTCGGGACCTGTAATAGCTATGCCAAACCGCATTTAAATTGGTTGATTATTTCCATACATTTCATAGAAAATTCGATTTGAAAAAATCACCTCAGCCGATTCAGAGCCCCAAAAATCCAAAATCTGCAATTGTGCTCCGATTGCGGTTCTTTATACCTCGAATGATAGGTCTCGGGACCTGTAATAGCTATGCCAAACCGCATTTAAATTGGTTGATTATTTCCACACATTTCATAGAAAATTCGATTTGAAAAAATCACCTTGCTATAGATCAGCCGATTCAGAGCCCTAAAAATCCAAAATCTGCAATTGTGCTCCGATTGCGGTTCTTTATACCTCGAATGATAGGTCTCGGGACCTGTAATAGCTATGCCAAACCGCATTTAAATTGGTTGATTATTTCCATACATTTCATAGAAAATTCGATTTGAAAAAATCACCTTGCTATAGATCAGCCGATTCAGAGCCCTAAAAATCCAAAATCTGCAATTGTGCTCCGATTGCGGTTCTTTATACCTCGAATGATAGGTCTCGGGACCTGTAATAGCTATGCCAAACCGCATTTAAATTGGTTGATTATTTCCACACATTACATAGAAAATTCGATTTGATAAAATCACCTTGCTATAGATCAGCCAATTCAGAACCCTAAAAATCCAAAATCTGCAATTGTGCTCCGATTGCGGTTCTTTATACCTCGAATGATAGGTCTCGGGACCTGTAATAGCTATGCCAAACCGCATTTAAATTGGTTGATTATTTCCATACATTTCATAGAAAATTCGATTTGAAAAAATCACCTTGCTATAGAACAGCCGATTCAGAGCCCTAAAAATCCAAAATCTGCAATTGTGCTTCGATTGCGGTTCTTTATACCTCGAATGATAGGTCTCGGGACCTGTAATAGATATGCCAAACCGCATTTAAATTGGTTGATTATTTCCACACATTTCATAGAAAATTCGATTTGAAAAAATCACCTTGCTATAGATCAGCCCATTCAGAACCCTAAAAATCCAAAATCTGCAATTGTGCTCCGATTGCGGTTCTTTATACCTCGAATGATAGGTCTCGGGACCTGTAATAGCTATGCCAAACCGCATTTAAATTGGTTGATTATTTCCATACATTTCATAGAAAATTCGATTTGAAAAAATCACCTTGCTATAGATCAGCCGATTCAGAGCCCTAAAAATCCAATATCTGCAATTGTTCTCCGATTGCGGTTCTTTATACCTCGAATGATAGGTCTCGTCGGGACCTGTAATAGCTATGCCAAACCGCATTTAAATTGGTTGATTATTTCCATACATTTCATAGAAAATTCGATTTGAAAAAATCACCTTGCTATAGATCAGCCGATTCAGAGCCCTAAAAATCCAAAATCTGCAATTGTGCTCCGATTGCGGTTCTTTATACCTCGAATGATAGGTCTCGGGACCTGTAATAGCTATGCCAAACCGCATTTAAATTGGTTGATTATTTCCATACATTTCATAGAAAATTCGATTTGAAAAAATCACCTATTGCTATAGATCAGCCGATTCAGAGCCCTAAAAATCCAAAATCTGCAATTGTGCTCCGATTGCGGTTCTTTATACCTCGAATGATAGGTCTCGGGACCTGTAATAGCTATGCCAAACCGCATTTAAATTGGTTGATTATTTCCATACATTTCATAGAAAATTCGATTTGAAAAAATCACCTCAGCCGATTCAGAGCCCCAAAAATCCAAAATCTGCAATTGTGCTCCGATTGCGGTTCTTTATACCTCGAATGATAGGTCTCGGGACCTGTAATAGCTATGCCAAACCGCATTTAAATTGGTTGATTATTTCCACACATTTCATAGAAAATTCGATTTGAAAAAATCACCTTGCTATAGATCAGCCGATTCAGAGCCCTAAAAATCCAAAATCTGCAATTGTGCTCCGATTGCGGTTCTTTATACCTCGAATGATAGGTCTCGGGACCTGTAATAGCTATGCCAAACCGCATTTAAATTGGTTGATTATTTCCATACATTTCATAGAAAATTCGATTTGAAAGAATCACCTTGCTATAGATCAGCCGATTCAGAGCCCTAAAAATCCAAAATCTGCAATTGTGCTCCGATTGCGGTTCTTTATACCTCGAATGATAGGTCTCGGGACCTGTAATAGCTATGCCAAATCGCATTTAAATTGGTTGATTATTTCCATACATTTCATAGAAAATTCGATTTGAAAAAATCACCTTGCTTATAGATCAGCCGATTCAGAGCCCTAAAAATCCAAAATCTGCAATTGTGCTCCGATTGCGGTTCTTTATACCTCGAATGATAGGTCTCGGGACCTGTAATAGCTATGCCAAACCGCATTTAAATTGGTTGATTATTTCCATACATTTCATAGAAAATTCGATTTGAAAATATCACCTTGCTATAGATCAGCCGATTCAGAGCCCTAAAAATCCAAAATCTGCAATTGTGCTCCGATTGCGGTTATTTATACCTCGAATGATAGGTCTCGAGACCTGTAATAGCTATGCCAAACCGCATTTAAATTGGTTGATTATTACCATACATTTCATAGAAAATTCGATTTGAAAAAATCACCTTGCTATAGATCAGCCGATTCAGAGCCCTAAAAATCCAAAATCTGCAATTGTGCTCCGATTGCGGTTCTTTATACCTCGAATAATAGGTCTCGGGACCTGTAATAGCTATGCCAAACCGCATTTAAATTGGTTGATTATTTCCATATATTTCATAGAAAATTCGATTTGAAAAAATCACCTCATCCGATTCAGAGCCCTAAAAATCCAAAATCTGCAATTGTGCTCCGATTGCGGTTATTTATACCTCGAATGATAGGTCTCGGGACCTGTAATAGCTATGCCAAACCGCATTTGAATTGGTTGATTATTTCCATACATTTCATAGAAAATTCGATTTGAAAAAATCACCTTGGTATAGATCAGCCCATTCAGAGCGCTAAAAATCCAAAATCTGCAATTGTGCTCCGATTGCGGTTCTTTATACCTCGAATGATAGGTCTCGGGACCTGTAATAGCTATGCCAAACCGCATTTAAATTGGTTGATTATTTCCATACATTTCATAGAAAATTCGATTTGAAAAAATCACCTTGCTATAGATCAGCCGATTCAGAGCCCTAAAAATCCAAAATCTGCAATTGTGCTCCGATTGCGGTTCTTTATACCTAGAATGATAGGTTTTGGGACCTGTAATAGATATGCCAAACCGCATTTAAATTGGTTGATTCTTTCCACACATTTCATAGAAAATTCGATTTGAAAAAATCACCTTGCTATAGATCAGCCCATTCAGAACCCTAAAAATCCAAAATCTGCAATTGTACTCCGATTGCGGTTCTTTATACCTCGAATGATAGGTCTCGGGACCTGTAATAGCTATGCCAAACCGCATTTAAATTGGTTGATTATTTCCATACATTTCATAGAAAATTCGATTTGAAAAAATCACCTTGCTATAGATCAGCCGATTCAGAGCCCTAAAAATCCAAAATCTGCAATTGTGCTCCGATTGCGGTTCTTTATACCTCGAATGATAGGTCTCGGGACCTGTAATAGCTATGCCAAACCGCATTTAAATTGGTTGATTATTTCCATACATTTCATAGAAAATTCGATTTGAAAAAATCACCTATTGCTATAGATCAGCCGATTCAGAGCCCTAAAAATCCAAAATCTGCAATTGTGCTCCGATTGCGGTTCTTTATACCTCGAATGATAGGTCTCGGGACCTGTAATAGCTATGCCAAACCGCATTTAAATTGGTTGATTATTTCCATACATTTCATAGAAAATTCGATTTGAAAAAATCACCTCAGCCGATTCAGAGCCCCAAAAATCCAAAATCTGCAATTGTGCTCCGATTGCGGTTCTTTATACCTCGAATGATAGGTCTCGGGACCTGTAATAGCTATGCCAAACCGCATTTAAATTGGTTGATTATTTCCATACATTTCATAGAAAATTCGATTTGAAAAAATCACCTTGCTATAGATCAGCCGATTCAGAACCCTAAAAATCCAAAATCTGCAATTGTGCTCCGATTGCGGTTCTTTATACCTCGAATGATAGGTCTCGGGACCTGTAATAGCTATGCCAAACCGCATTTAAATTGGTTGATTATTTCCATACATTTCATAGAAAATTCGATTTGAAAAAATCACCTTGCTATAGAACAGCCGATTCAGAGCCCTAAAAATCCAAAATCAGCAATTGTGCTTCGATTGCGGTTCTTTATACCTCGAATGATAGGTCTCGGGACCTGTAATAGATATGCCAAACCGCATTTAAATTGGTTGATTATTTCCATACATTTCATAGAAAATTCGATTTGAAAAAATCACCTTGCTATAGATCAGCCCATTCAGAACCCTAAAAATCCAAAATCTGCAATTGTGCTCCGATTGCGGTTCTTTATACCTCGAATGATAGGTCTCGGGACCTGTAATAGCTATGCCAAACCGCATTTAAATTGGTTGATTATTTCCATACATTTCATAGAAAATTCGATTTGAAAAAATCACCTTGCTATAGATCAGCCGATTCAGAGCCCTAAAAATCCAATATCTGCAATTGTTCTCCGATTGCGGTTCTTTATACCTCGAATGATAGGTCTCGTCGGGACCTGTAATAGCTATGCCAAACCGCATTTAAATTGGTTGATTATTTCCATACATTTCATAGAAAATTCGATTTGAAAAAATCACCTTGCTATAGATCAGCCGATTCAGAACCCTAAAAATCCAAAATCTGCAATTGTGCTCCGATTGCGGTTCTTTATACCTCGAATGATAGGTCTCGGGACCTGTAATAGCTATGCCAAACCGCATTTAAATTGGTTGATTATTTCCATACATTTCATAGAAAATTCGATTTGAAAAAATCACCTTGCTATAGAACAGCCGATTCAGAGCCCTAAAAATCCAAAATCTGCAATTGTGCTTCGATTGCGGTTCTTTATACCTCGAATGATAGGTCTCGGGACCTGTAATAGATATGCCAAACCGCATTTAAATTGGTTGATTATTTCCATACATTTCATAGAAAATTCGATTTGAAAAAATCACCTTGCTATAGATCAGCCCATTCAGAACCCTAAAAATCCAAAATCTGCAATTGTGCTCCGATTGCGGTTCTTTATACCTCGAATGATAGGTCTCGGGACCTGTAATAGCTATGCCAAACCGCATTTAAATTGGTTGATTATTTCCATACATTTCATAGAAAATTCGATTTGAAAAAATCACCTTGCTATAGAACAGCCGATTCAGAGCCCTAAAAATCAAAAATCTGCAATTGTGCTCCGATTGCGGTTCTTTATACCTCGAATGATAGGTCTCGGGACCTGTAATAGATATGCCAAACCGCATTTAAATTGGTTGATTATTTCCACACATTTCATAGAAAATTCGATTTGAAAAAATCACCTTGCTATAGATCAGCCCATTCAGAACCCTAAAAATCCAAAATCTGCAATTGTGCTCCGATTGCGGTTCTTTATACCTCGAATGATAGGTCTCGGGACCTGTAATAGCTATGCCAAACCGCATTTAAATTGGTTGATTATTTCCATACATTTCATAGAAAATTCGATTTGTAAAAATCACCTTGCTATAGATCAGCCGATTCAGAGCCCTAAAAATCCAATATCTGCAATTGTTCTCCGATTGCGGTTCTTTATACCTCGAATGATAGGTCTCGTCGGGACCTGTAATAGCTATGCCAAACCGCATTTAAATTGGTTGATTATTTCCATACATTTCATAGAAAATTCGATTTGAAAAAATCACCTTGCTATAGATCAGCCGATTCAGAGCCCTAAAAATCCAAAATCTGCAATTGTGCTCCGATTGCGGTTCTTTATACCTCGAATGATAGGTCTCGGGACCTGTAATAGCTATGCCAAACCGCATTTAAATTGGTTGATTATTTCCATACATTTCATAGAAAATTCGATTTGAAAAAATCACCTATTGCTATAGATCAGCCGATTCAGAGCCCTAAAAATCCAAAATCTGCAATTGTGCTTCGATTGCGGTTCTTTATACCTCGAATGATAGGTCTCGGGACCTGTAATAGCTATGCCAAACCGCATTTAAATTGGTTGATTATTTCCATACATTTCATAGAAAATTCGATTTGAAAAAATCACCTCAGCCGATTCAGAGCCCCAAAAATCCAAAATCTGCAATTGTGCTCCGATTGCGGTTCTTTATACCTCGAATGATAGGTCTCGGGACCTGTAATAGCTATGCCAAACCGCATTTAAATTGGTTGATTATTTCCACACATTTCATAGAAAATTCGATTTGAAAAAATCACCTTGCTATAGATCAGCCGATTCAGAGCCCTAAAAATCCAAAATCTGCAATTGTGCTCCGATTGCGGTTCTTTATACCTCGAATGATAGGTCTCGGGACCTGTAATAGCTATGCCAAACCGCATTTAAATTGGTTGATTATTTCCATACATTTCATAGAAAATTCGATTTGAAAAAATCACCTTGCTATAGATCAGCCGATTCAGAGCCCTAAAAATCCAAAATCTGCAATTGTGCTCCGATTGCGGTTCTTTATACCTCGAATGATAGGTCTCGGGACCTGTAATAGCTATGCCAAACCGCATTTAAATTGGTTGATTATTTCCACACATTACATAGAAAATTCGATTTGATAAAATCACCTTGCTATAGATCAGCCGATTCAGAACCCTAAAAATCCAAAATCTGCAATTGTGCTCCGATTGCGGTTCTTTATACCTCGAATGATAGGTCTCGGGACCTGTAATAGCTATGCCAAACCGCATTTAAATTGGTTGATTATTTCCATACATTTCATAGAAAATTCGATTTGAAAAAATCACCTTGCTATAGAACAGCCGATTCAGAGCCCTAAAAATCCAAAATCTGCAATTGTGCTTCGATTGCGGTTCTTTATACCTCGAATGATAGGTCTCGGGACCTGTAATAGATATGCCAAACCGCATTTAAATTGGTTGATTATTTCCATACATTTCATAGAAAATTCGATTTGAAAAAATCACCTTGCTATAGATCAGCCGATTCAGAGCCCTAAAAATCCAATATCTGCAATTGTTCTCCGATTGCGGTTCTTTATACCTCGAATGATAGGTCTCGTCGGGACCTGTAATAGCTATGCCAAACCGCATTTAAATTGGTTGATTATTTCCATACATTTCATAGAAAATTCGATTTGAAAAAATCACCTTGCTATAGATCAGCCGATTCAGAGCCCTAAAAATCCAAAATCTGCAATTGTGCTCCGATTGCGGTTCTTTATACCTCGAATGATAGGTCTCGGGACCTGTAATAGCTATGCCAAACCGCATTTAAATTGGTTGATTATTTCCATACATTTCATAGAAAATTCGATTTGAAAAAATCACCTATTGCTATAGATCAGCCGATTCAGAGCCCTAAAAATCCAAAATCTGCAATTGTGCTCCGATTGCGGTTCTTTATACCTCGAATGATAGGTCTCGGGACCTGTAATAGCTATGCCAAACCGCATTTAAATTGGTTGATTATTTCCATACATTTCATAGAAAATTCGATTTGAAAAAATCACCTCAGCCGATTCAGAGCCCCAAAAATCCAAAATCTGCAATTGTGCTCCGATTGCGGTTCTTTATACCTCGAATGATAGGTCTCGGGACCTGTAATAGCTATGCCAAACCGCATTTAAATTGGTTGATTATTTCCACACATTTCATAGAAAATTCGATTTGAAAAAATCACCTTGCTATAGATCAGCCGATTCAGAGCCCTAAAAATCCAAAATCTGCAATTGTGCTCCGATTGCGGTTCTTTATACCTCGAATGATAGGTCTCGGGACCTGTAATAGCTATGCCAAACCGCATTTAAATTGGTTGATTATTTCCATACATTTCATAGAAAATTCGATTTGATAGAATCACCTTGCTATAGATCAGCCGATTCAGAGCCCTAAAAATCCAAAATCTGCAATTGTGCTCCGATTGCGGTTCTTTATACCTCGAATGATAGGTCTCGGGACCTGTAATAGCTATGCCAAATCGCATTTAAATTGGTTGATTATTTCCATACATTTCATAGAAAATTCGATTTGAAAAAATCACCTTGCTTATAGATCAGCCGATTCAGAGCCCTAAAAATCCAAAATCTGCAATTGTGCTCCGATTGCGGTTCTTTATACCTCGAATGATAGGTCTCGGGACCTGTAATAGCTATGCCAAATCGCATTTAAATTGGTTGATTATTTCCATACATTTCATAGAAAATTCGATTTGAAAAAATCACCTTGCTATAGATCAGCCGATTCAGAGCCCTAAAAATCCAATATCTGCAATTGTTCTCCGATTGCGGTTCTTTATACCTCGAATGATAGGTCTCGTCGGGACCTGTAATAGCTATGCCAAACCGCATTTAAATTGGTTGATTATTTCCACACATTTCATAGAAAATTCGATTTGAAAAAATCACCTTGCTATAGATCAGCCCATTCAGAACCCTAAAAATCCAAAATCTGCAATTGTGCTCCGATTGCGGTTCTTTATACCTCGAATGATAGGTCTCGGGACCTGTAATAGCTATGCCAAACCGCATTTAAATTGGTTGATTATTTCCATACATTTCATAGAAAATTCGATTTGAAAAAATCACCTTGCTATAGATCAGCCGATTCAGAGCCCTAAAAATCCAATATCTGCAATTGTTCTCCGATTGCGGTTCTTTATACCTCGAATGATAGGTCTCGTCGGGACCTGTAATAGCTATGCCAAACCGCATTTAAATTGGTTGATTATTTCCATACATTTCATAGAAAATTCGATTTGAAAAAATCACCTTGCTATAGATCAGCCGATTCAGAGCCCTAAAAATCCAAAATCTGCAATTGTGCTCCGATTGCGGTTCTTTATACCTCGAATGATAGGTCTCGGGACCTGTAATAGCTATGCCAAACCGCATTTAAATTGGTTGATTATTTCCATACATTTCATAGAAAATTCGATTTGAAAAAATCACCTATTGCTATAGATCAGCCGATTCAGAGCCCTAAAAATCCAAAATCTGCAATTGTGCTCCGATTGCGGTTCTTTATACCTCGAATGATAGGTCTCGGGACCTGTAATAGCTATGCCAAACCGCATTTAAATTGGTTGATTATTTCCATACATTTCATAGAAAATTCGATTTGAAAAAATCACCTCAGCCGATTCAGAGCCCCAAAAATCCAAAATCTGCAATTGTGCTCCGATTGCGGTTCTTTATACCTCGAATGATAGGTCTCGGGACCTGTAATAGCTATGCCAAACCGCATTTAAATTGGTTGATTATTTCCACACATTTCATAGAAAATTCGATTTGAAAAAATCACCTTGCTATAGATCAGCCGATTCAGAGCCCTAAAAATCCAAAATCTGCAATTGTGCTCCGATTGCGGTTCTTTATACCTCGAATGATAGGTCTCGGGACCTGTAATAGCTATGCCAAACCGCATTTAAATTGGTTGATTATTTCCATACATTTCATAGAAAATTCGATTTGATAGAATCACCTTGCTATAGATCAGCCGATTCAGAGCCCTAAAAATCCAAAATCTGCAATTGTGCTCCGATTGCGGTTCTTTATACCTCGAATGATAGGTCTCGGGACCTGTAATAGCTATGCCAAATCGCATTTAAATTGGTTGATTATTTCCATACATTTCATAGAAAATTCGATTTGAAAAAATCACCTTGCTTATAGATCAGCCGATTCAGAGCCCTAAAAATCCAAAATCTGCAATTGTGCTCCGATTGCGGTTCTTTATACCTCGAATGATAGGTCTCGGGACCTGTAATAGCTATGCCAAACCGCATTTAAATTGGTTGATTATTTCCATACATTTCATAGAAAATTCGATTTGAAAATATCACCTTGCTATAGATCAGCCGATTCAGAGCCCTAAAAATCCAAAATCTGCAATTGTGCTCCGATTGCGGTTATTTATACCTCGAATGATAGGTCTCGAGACCTGTAATAGCTATGCCAAACCGCATTTAAATTGGTTGATTATTACCATACATTTCATAGAAAATTCGATTTGAAAAAATCACCTTGCTATAGATCAGCCGATTCAGAGCCCTAAAAATCCAAAATCTGCAATTGTGCTCCGATTGCGGTTCTTTATACCTCGAATAATAGGTCTCGGGACCTGTAATAGCTATGCCAAACCGCATTTAAATTGGTTGATTATTTCCATATATTTCATAGAAAATTCGATTTGAAAAAATCACCTCAGCCGATTCAGAGCCCCAAAAATCCAAAATCTGCAATTGTGCTCCGATTGCGGTTATTTATACCTCGAATGATAGGTCTCGGGACCTGTAATAGCTATGCCAAACCGCATTTGAATTGGTTGATTATTTCCATACATTTCATAGAAAATTCGATTTGAAAAAATCACCTTGGTATAGATCAGCCCATTCAGAGCGCTAAAAATCCAAAATCTGCAATTGTGCTCCGATTACGGTTCTTTATACCTCGAATGATAGGTCTCGGGACCTGTAATAGCTATGCCAAACCGCATTTAAATTGGTTGATTATTTCCATACATTTCATAGAAAATTCGATTTGAAAAAATCACCTTGCTATAGATCAGCCGATTCAGAGCCCTAAAAATCCAAAATCTGCAATTGTGCTCCGATTGCGGTTCTTTATACCTAGAATGATAGGTTTTGGGACCTGTAATAGATATGCCAAACCGCATTTAAATTGGTTGATTCTTTCCACACATTTCATAGAAAATTCGATTTGAAAAAATCACCTTGCTATAGATCAGCCCATTCAGAACCCTAAAAATCCAAAATCTGCAATTGTACTCCGATTGCGGTTCTTTATACCTCGAATGATAGGTCTCGGGACCTGTAATAGCTATGCCAAACCGCATTTAAATTGGTTGATTATTTCCATACATTTCATAGAAAATTCGATTTGAAAAAATCACCTTGCTATAGATCAGCCGATTCAGAGCCCTAAAAATCCAAAATCTGCAATTGTGCTCCGATTGCGGTTCTTTATACCTCGAATGATAGGTCTCGGGACCTGTAATAGCTATGCCAAACCGCATTTAAATTGGTTGATTATTTCCATACATTTCATAGAAAATTCGATTTGAAAAAATCACCTATTGCTATAGATCAGCCGATTCAGAGCCCTAAAAATCCAAAATCTGCAATTGTGCTCCGATTGCGGTTCTTTATACCTCGAATGATAGGTCTCGGGACCTGTAATAGCTATGCCAAACCGCATTTAAATTGGTTGATTATTTCCATACATTTCATAGAAAATTCGATTTGAAAAAATCACCTCAGCCAATTCAGAGCCCCAAAAATCCAAAATCTGCAATTGTGCTCCGATTGCGGTTCTTTATACCTCGAATGATAGGTCTCGGGACCTGTAATAGCTATGCCAAACCGCATTTAAATTGGTTGATTATTTCCATACATTTCATAGAAAATTCGATTTGAAAAAATCAACTCAGCCGATTCAGAGCCCCAAAAATCCAAAATCTGCAATTGTGCTCCGATTGCGGTTCTTTATACCTCGAATGATAGGTCTCGGGACCTGTAATAGCTATGCCAAACCGCATTTAAATTGGTTGATTATTTCCATACATTTCATAGAAAATTCGATTTGAAAAAATCACCTTGCTATAGATCAGCCGATTCAGAGCCCTAAAAATCCAAAATCTGCAATTGTGCTCCGATTGCGGTTCTTTATACCTCGAATGATAGGTCTCGGGACCTGTAATAGCTATGCCAAACCGCATTTAAATTGGTTGATTATTTCCATACATTTCATAGAAAATTCGATTTGAAAAAATCACCTTGCTATAGATCAGCCGATTCAGAGCCCTAAAAATCCAAAATCTGCAATTGTGCTCCGATTGCGGTTCTTTATACCTCGAATGATAGGTCTCGGGGCCTGTAATAGCTATGCCAAACCGCATTTAAATTGGTTGATTATTTCCATACATTTCATAGAAAATTCGATTTGAAAAAATCACCTTGCTATAGATCAGCCGATTCAGAGCCCTAAAAATCCAAAATCTGCAATTGTGCTCCGATTGCGGTTCTTTATACCTAGAATGATAGGTTTTGGGACCTGTAATAGATATGCCAAACCGCATTTAAATTGGTTGATTCTTTCCACACATTTCATAGAAAATTCGATTTGAAAAAATCACCTTGCTATAGGATCAGCCGATTCAGAGCCCTAAAAATCCAAAATCTGCAATTGTGCTCCGATTGCGGTTCTTTATACCTCGAATGATAGGTCTCGTCGGGACCTGTAATAGCTATGCCAAACAGCATTTAAATTGGTTGATTATTTCCATACATTTCATAGAAAATTCGATTTGAAAAAATCACCTTGCTATCGATCAGCCGATTCAGAGCCCTAAAAATCCAAAATCTGCAATTGTGCTCCGATTGCGGTTCTTTATACCTCGAATGATAGGTCTCGGGACCTGTAATAGCTATGCCAAACCGCATTTAAATTGGTTGATTATTTCCATACATTTCATAGAAAATTCGATTTGAAAAAATCACCTTGCTATAGATCAGCCGATTCAGAACCCTAAAAATCCAAAATCTGCAATTGTGCTCCGATTGCGGTTCTTTATACCTCGAATGATAGGTCTCGGGACCTGTAATAGCTATGCCAAACCGCATTTAAATTGGTTGATTATTTCCATACATTTCATAGAAAATTCGATTTGAAAAAATCACCTCAGCCGATTTAGAGCCCCAAAAATCCAAAATCTGCAATTGTGCTCCGATTGCGGTTCTTTATACCTCGAATGATAGGTCTCGGGACCTGTAATAACTATGCCAAACCGCATTTAAATTGGTTGATTATTTCCATACATTTCATAGAAAATTCGATTTGAAAAAATCACCTTGCTATAGATCAGCCGATTCAGAGCCCTAAAAATCCAAAATCTGCAATTGTGCTCCGATTGCGGTTCTTTATACCTCGAATGATAGGTCTCGGGGCCTGTAATAGCTATGCCAAACCGCATTTAAATTGGTTGATTATTTCCATACATTTCATAGAAAATTCGATTTGAAAAAATCACCTTGCTATAGATCAGCCGATTCAGAGCCCTAAAAATCCAAAATCTGCAATTGTGCTCCGATTGCGGTTCTTTATACCTCGAATGATAGGTCTCCGGGCCTGTAATAGCTATGCCAAACCGCATTTGAATTGGTTGATTATTTCCATACATTTCATAGAAAATTCGATTTGAAAAAATCACCTCAGCCGATTCAGAGCCCCAAAAATCCAAAATCTGCAATTGTGCTCCGATTGCGGTTCTTTATACCTCGAATGATAGGTCTCGGGACCTGTAATAGCTATGCCAAACCGCATTTAAATTGGTTGATTATTTCCATACATTTCATAGAAAATTCGATTTGAAAAAATCACCTTGCTATAGATCAGCCGATACAGAGCCCTAAAAATCCAAAATCTGCAATTGTGCTCCGATTGCGGTTCTTTATACCTCGAATGATAGGTCTCGGGACCTGTAATAGCTATGCCAAACCGCATTTAAATTGGTTGATTATTTCCATACATTTCATAGAAAATTCGATTTGAAAAAATCACCTTGCTATAGATCAGCCGATTCAGAGCCCTAAAAATCCAAAATCTGCAATAGTGCTCCGATTGCGGTTCTTTATACCTCAAATGATAGGTCTCGGGGCCTGTAATAGCTATGCCAAACCGCATTTGAATTGGTTGATTATTTCCATACATTTCATAGAAAATTCGATTTGAAAAAATCACCTTGGTATAGATCAGCCGATTCAGAGCCCTAAAAATCCAAAATCTGCAATTGTGCTCCGATTGCGGTTCTTTATACCTCGAATGATAGGTCTCGTCGGGACCTGTAATAGCTATGCCAAACCGCATTTAAATTGGTTGATTATTTCCATACATTTCATAGAAAATTCGATTTGAAAAAATCACCTTGCTATAGGATCAGCCGATTCAGAGCCCTAAAAATCCAAAATCTGCAATTGTGCTCCGATTGCGGTTCTTTATACCTCGAATGATAGGTCTCGTCGGGACCTGTAATAGCTATGCCAAACCGCATTTAAATTGGTTTATTATTTCCATACATTTCATAGAAAATTCGATTTGAAAAAATCACCTTGCTATAGATCAGCCGATTCAGAGCCCTAAAAATCCAAAATCTGCAATTGTGCTCCGATTGCGGTTCTTTATACCTCGAATGATAGGTCTCGGGACCTGTAATAGCTATGCCAAACCGCATTTAAATTGGTTGATTATTTCCATACATTTCATAGAAAATTCGATTTGAAAAAATCACCTTGCTATAGATCAGCCGATTCAGAGCCCTAAAAATCCAAAATCTGCAATTGTGCTCCGATTGCGGTTCTTTATACCTCGAATGATAGGTCTCGGGACCTGTAATAGCTATGCCAAACCGCATTTAAATTGGTTGATTATTTCCATACATTTCATAGAAAATTCGATTTGAAAAAATCACCTTGCTATAGATCAGCCGATTCAGAGCCCTAAAAATCCAAAATCTGCAATTGTGCTCCGATTGCGGTTCTTTATACCTCGAATGATAGGTCTCGTCGGGACCTGTAATAGCTATGCCAAACCGCATTTAAATTGGTTGATTATTTCCATACATTTCATAGAAAATTCGATTTGAAAAAATCACCTTGCTATAGATCAGCCGATTCAGAGCCCTAAAAATCCAAAATCTGCAATTATGCTCCGATTGCGGTTCTTTATACCTCGAATGATAGGTTTCGGGACCTGTAATAGCTATGCCAAACCGCATTTAAATTGGTTGATTATTTCCATACATTTCATAGAAAATTCGATTTGAAAAAATCACCTTGCTATAGATCAGCCGATTCAGAGCCCTAAAAATCCAAAATCTGCAATTGTGCTCCGATTGCGGTTCTTTATACCTCGAATGATAGGTCTCGTCGGGACCTGTAATAGCTATGCCAAACCGCATTTAAATTGGTTGATTATTTCCATACATTTCATAGAAAATTCGATTTGAAAAAATCACCTTGCTATAGATCAGCCGATTCAGAGCCCTAAAAATCCAAAATCTGCAATTGTGCTCCGATTGCGGTTCTTTATACCTCGAATGATAGGTCTCGGGACCTGTAATAGCTATGCCAAACCGCATTTAAATTGGTTGATTATTTCCATACATTTCATAGAAAATTCGATTTGAAAAAATCACCTTGCTATAGATCAGCCGATTCAGAGCCCTAAAAATCCAAAATCTGCAATTGTGCTCCGATTGCGGTTCTTTATACCTCGAATGATAGGTCTCGGGACCTGTAATAGCTATGCCAAACCGCATTTAAATTGGTTGATTATTTCCATACATTTCATAGAAAATTCGATTTAAAAAAATCACCTTGCTATAGATCAGCCGATTCAGAGCCCTAAAAATCCAAAATCTGCAATTGTGCTCCGATTGCGGTTCTTTATACCTCGAATGATAGGTCTCGGGACCTGTAATAGCTATGCCAAACCGCATTTAAATTGGTTGATTATTTCCATACATTTCATAGAAAATTCGATTTGAAAAAATCACCTTGCTATAGATCAGCCGATTCAGAGCCCTAAAAATCCAAAATCTGCAATTGTGCTCCGATTGCGGTTCTTTATACCTCGAATGATAGGTCTCGGGGCCTGTAATAGCTATGCCAAACCGCATTTGAATTGGTTGATTATTTCCATACATTTCATAGAAAATTCGATTTGAAAAAATCACCTTGCTATAGATCAGCCGATTCAGAGCCCTAAAAATCCAAAATCTGCAATTGTGCTCCGATTGCGGTTCTTTATACCTAGAATGATAGGTTTTGGGACCTGTAATAGATATGCCAAACCCCATTTAAATTGGTTGATTCTTTCCACACATTTCATAGAAAATTCGATTTGAAAAAATCACCTTGCTATAGATCAGCCCATTCAGAACCCTAAAAATTCAAAATCTGCAATTGTACTCCGATTGCGGTTCTTTATACCTCGAATGATAGGTCTCGGGACCTGTAATAGCTATGCCAAACCGCATTTAAATTGGTTGATTATTTCCACACATTACATAGAAAATTCGATTTGAAAAAATCACCTTGCTATAGATCAGCCGATTCAGAGTATTAAAAATCCAAAATCTGCAATTGTGCTCCGATTGCGGTTCTTTATACCTCGAATGATAGGTCTCGGGACCTGTAATAGCTATGCCAAACCGCATTTAAATTGGTTGATTATTTCCATACATTTCATAGAAAATTCGATTTGAAAAAATCACCTTGCTATAGATCAGCCGATTCAGAGCCCTAAAAATCCAAAATCTGCAATTGTGCTCCGATTGCGGTTCTTTATACCTCGAATGATAGGTCTCGGGGCCTGTAATAGCTATGCCAAACCGCAATTGAATTGGTTGATTATTTCCATACATTTAATAGAAAATTCGATTTGAAAAAATCACCTTGCTATAGATCAGCCGATTCAGAGCCCTAAAAATCCAAAATCTGCAATTGTGCTCCGATTGCGGTTCTTTATACCTCGAATGATAGGTCTCGGGGCCTGTAATAGCTATGCCAAACCGCAATTGAATTGGTTGATTATTTCCATACATTTCATAGAAAATTCGATTTGAAAAAATCACCTTGCTATAGATCAGCCCATTCAGAACCCTAAAAATCCAAAATCTGCAATTGTACTCCGATTGCGGTTCTTTATACCTCGAATGATAGGTCTCGGGACCTGTAATAGCTATGCCAAACCGCATTTAAATTGGTTGATTATTTCCATACATTTCATAGAAAATTCGATTTGAAAAAATCACCTTGCTATAGATCAGCCGATTCAGAGCATTAAAAATCCAAAATCTGCAATTGTGCTCCGATTGCGGTTCTTTATACCTCGAATGATAGGTCTCGGGACCTGTAATAGCTATGCCAAACCGCATTTAAATTGGTTGATTATTTCCATACATTTCATAGAAAATTCGATTTGAAAAAATCACCTTGCTATAGATCAGCCGATTCAGAGCCCTAAAAATCCAAAATCTGCAATTGTGCTCCGATTGCGGTTCTTTATACCTCGAATGATAGGTCTCGGGGCCTGTAATAGCTATGCCAAACCGCAATTGAATTGGTTGATTATTTCCATACATTTCATAGAAAATTCGATTTGAAAAAATCACCTTGCTATAGATCAGCCGATTCAGAGCCCTAAAAATCCAAAATCTGCAATTGTGCTCCGATTGCGGTTCTTTATACCTCGAATGATAGGTCTCGGGGCCTGTAATAGCTATGCCAAACCGCAATTGAATTGGTTGATTATTTCCATACATTTCATAGAAAATTCGATTTGAAAAAATCACCTTGCTATAGATCAGCCCATTCAGAACCCTAAAAATCCAAAATCTGCAATTGTGCTCCGATTGCGGTTCTTTATACCTCGAATGATAGGTCTCGGGACCTGTAATAGCTATGCCAAACCGCATTTAAATTGGTTGATTATTTCCATACATTTCATAGAAAATTCGATTTGAAAAAATCACCTTGCTATAGATCAGCCGATTCAGAGCCCTAAAAATCCAAAATCTGCAATTGTGCTCCGATTGCGGTTCTTTATACCTCGAATGATAGGTCTCGGGACCTGTAATAGCTATGCCAAACCGCATTTAAATTGGTTGATTATTTCCATACATTTCATAGAAAATTCGATTTGAAAAAATCACCTTGCTATAGATCAGCCGATTCAGAGCCCTAAAAATCCAAAATCTGCAATTGTGCTCCGATTGCGGTTCTTTATACCTCGAATGATAGGTCTCGGGACCTGTAATAGCTATGCCAAACCGCATTTAAATTGGTTGATTATTTCCACACATTTCATAGAAAATTCGATTTGAAAAAATCACCTTGCTATAGATCAGCCGATTCAGAGCCCTAAAAATCCAAAATCTGCAATTGTGCTCCGATTGCGGTTCTTTATACCTCGAATGATAGGTCTCGGGACCTGTAATAGCTATGCCAAACCGCATTTAAATTGGTTGATTATTTCCATACATTTCATAGAAAATTCGATTTGAAAAAATCACCTTGCTATAGATCAGCCGATTCAGAGCATTAAAAATCCAAAATCTGCAATTGTGCTCCGATTGCGGTTCTTTATACCTCGAATGATAGGTCTCGGGACCTGTAATAGCTATGCCAAACCGCATTTAAATTGGTTGATTATTTCCATACATTTCATAGAAAATTCGATTTGAAAAAATCACCTTGCTATAGATCAGCCGATTCAGAGCCCTAAAAATCCAAAATCTGCAATTGTGCTCCGATTGCGGTTCTTTATACCTCGAATGATAGGTCTCGGGGCCTGTAATAGCTATGCCAAACCGCAATTGAATTGGTTGATTATTTCCATACATTTCATAGAAAATTCGATTTGAAAAAATCACCTTGCTATAGATCAGCCGATTCAGAGCCCTAAAAATCCAAAATCTGCAATTGTGCTCCGATTGCGGTTCTTTATACCTCGAATGATAGGTCTCGGGGCCTGTAATAGCTATGCCAAACCGCAATTGAATTGGTTGATTATTTCCATACATTTCATAGAAAATTCGATTTGAAAAAATCACCTTGCTATAGATCAGCCCATTCAGAACCCTAAAAATCCAAAATCTGCAATTGTACTCCGATTGCGGTTCTTTATACCTCGAATGATAGGTCTCGGGACCTGTAATAGCTATGCCAAACCGCATTTAAATTGGTTGATTATTTCCATACATTTCATAGAAAATTCGATTTGAAAAAATCACCTTGCTATAGATCAGCCGATTCAGAGCCCTAAAAATCCAAAATCTGCAATTGTGCTCCGATTGCGGTTCTTTATACCTCGAATGATAGGTCTCGGGACCTGTAATAGCTATGCCAAACCGCATTTAAATTGGTTGATTATTTCCACACATTACATAGAAAATTCGATTTGAAAAAATCACCTTGCTATAGATCAGCCGATTCAGAACCCTAAAAATCCAAAATCTGCAATTGTGCTCCGATTGCGGTTCTTTATACCTCGAATGATAGGTCTCGGGACCTGTAATAGCTATGCCAAACCGCATTTAAATTGGTTGATTATTTCCATACATTTCATAGAAAATTCGATTTGAAAAAATCACCTTGCTATAGATCAGCCGATTCAGAGCCCTAAAAATCCAAAATCTGCAATTGTGCTCCGATTGCGGTTCTTTATACCTCGAATGATAGGTCTCGGGACCTGTAATAGCTATGCCAAACCGCATTTAAATTGGTTGATTATTTCCATACATTTCATAGAAAATTCGATTTGAAAAAATCACCTTGCTATAGATCAGCCGATTCAGAGCCCTAAAAATCCAAAATCTGCAATTGTGCTCCGATTGCGGTTCTTTATACCTCGAATGATAGGTCTCGGGACCTGTAATAGCTATGCCAAACCGCATTTAAATTGGTTGATTATTTCCATACATTTCATAGAAAATTCGATTTGAAAAAATCACCTTGCTATAGATCAGCCGATTCAGAGCCCTAAAAATCCAAAATCTGCAATTGTGCTCCGATTGCGGTTCTTTATACCTCGAATGATAGGTCTCGGGACCTGTAATAGCTATGCCAAACCGCATTTAAATTGGTTGATTATTTCCATACATTTCATAGAAAATTCGATTTGAAAAAATCACCTTGCTATAGATCAGCCGATTCAGAGCCCTAAAAATCCAAAATCTGCAATTGTGCTCCGATTGCGGTTCTTTATACCTCGAATGATAGGTCTCGGGACCTGTAATAGCTATGCCAAACCGCATTTAAATTGGTTGATTATTTCCATACATTTCATAGAAAATTCGATTTGAAAAAATCACCTTGCTATAGATCAGCCCATTCAGAACCCTAAAAATCCAAAATCTGCAATTGTGCTCCGATTGCGGTTCTTTATACCTCGAATGATATGTCTCGGGACCTATAATAGCTATGCCAAACCGCATTTAAATTGGTTGATTATTTCCATACATTTCATAGAAAATTCGATTTGAAAAAATCGCCTTGCTATAGATCAGCCGATTCAGAGCCCTAAAAATCCAAAATCTGCAATTGTGCTCCGATTGCGGTTCTTTATACCTCGAATGATAGGTCTCGGGACCTGTAATAGCTATGCCAAACCGCATTTAAATTGGTTGATTATTTCCATACATTTCATAGAAAATTCGATTTGAAAAAATCACCTTGCTATAGATCAGCCGATTCAGAGCCCTAAAAATCCAAAATCTGCAATTGTGCTCCGATTGCGGTTCTTTATACCTCGAATGATAGGTCTCGGAACCTGTAATAGCTATGCCAAACCGCATTTAAATTGGTTGATTATTTCCATACATTTCATAGAAAATTCGATTTGAAAAAATCACCTTGCTATAGATCAGCCGATTCAGAGCCCTAAAAATCCAAAATCTGCAATTGTGCTCCGATTGCGGTTCTTTATACCTCGAATGATAGGTCTCGGGACCTGTAATAGCTATGCCAAACCGCATTTAAATTGGTTGATTATTTCCACACATTTCATAGAAAATTCGATTTGAAAAAATCACCTTGCTATAGATCAGCCGATTCAGAGCCCTAAAAATCCAAAATCTGCAATTGTGCTCCGATTGCGGTTCTTTATACCTCGAATGATAGGTCTCGGGACCTGTAATAGCTATGCCAAACCGCATTTAAATTGGTTGATTATTTCCATACATTTCATAGAAAATTCGATTTGAAAAAATCACCTTGCTATAGATCAGCCGATTCAGAGCCCTAAAAATCCAAAATCTGCAATTGTGCTCCGATTGCGGTTCTTTATACCTCGAATGATAGGTCTCGGGACCTGTAATAGCTATGCCAAACCGCATTTAAATTGGTTGATTATTTCCAAACATTTCATAGAAAATTCGATTTGAAAAAATCGCCTTGCTATAGATCAGCCGATTCAGAGCCCTAAAAATCTAAAATCTGCAATTGTGCTCCGATTGCGGTTCTTTATACCTCGAATGATAGGTCTCGGGACCTATAATAGCTATGCCAAACCGCATTTAAATTGGTTGATTATTTCCATACATTTCATAGAAAATTCGATTTGAAAAAATCACCTTGCTATAGATCAGCCGATTCAGAGCCCTAAAAATCCAAAATCTGCAATTGTGCTCCGATTGCGGTTCTTTATACCTCGAATGATAGGTCTCGGGACCTGTAATAGCTATGCCAAACCGCATTTAAATTGGTTGATTATTTCCATACATTTCATAGAAAATTCGATTTGAAAAAATCACCTTGCTATAGATCAGCCGATTCAGAGCCCTAAAAATCCAAAATCTGCAATTGTGCTCCGATTGCGGTTCTTTATACCTCGAATGATAGGTCTCGGGACCTGTAATAGCTATGCCAAACCGCATTTAAATTGGTTGATTATTTCCATACATTTCATAGAAAATTCGATTTGAAAAAATCACCTTGCTATAGATCAGCCGATTCAGAGCCCTAAAAATCCAAAATCTGCAATTGTGCTCCGATTGCGGTTCTTTATACCTCGAATGATAGGTCTCGGGACCTGTAATAGCTATGCCAAACCGCATTTAAATTGGTTGATTATTTCCATACATTTCATAGAAAATTCGATTTGAAAAAATCACCTTGCTATAGATCAGCCGATTCAGAGCCCTAAAAATCCAAAATCTGCAATTGTGCTCCGATTACGGTTCTTTATACCTCGAATGATAGGTCTCGGGGCCTGTAATAGCTATGCCAAACCGCATTTAAATTGGTTGATTATTTCCATACATTTCATAGAAAATTCGATTTGAAAAAATCACCTTGCTATAGATCAGCCGATTCAGAGCCCTAAAAATCCAAAATCTGCAATTGTGCTCCGATTGCGGTTCTTTATACCTCGAATGATAGGTCTCGGGACCTGTAATAGCTATGCCAAACCGCATTTAAATTGGTTGATTATTTCCAAACATTTCATAGAAAATTCGATTTGAAAAAATCACCTTGCTATAGATCAGCCGATTCAGAGCCCTAAAAATCCAAAATCTGCAATTGTGCTCCGATTGCGGTTCTTTATACCTCGAATGATAGGTCTCGTGACCTGTAATAGCTATGCCAAACCGCATTTAAATTGGTTGATTATTTCCATACATTTCATAGAAAATTCGATTTGAAAAAATCACCTTGCTATAGATCAGCCGATTCAGAGCCCTAAAAATCCAAAATCTGCAATTGTGCTCCGATTGCGGTTCTTTATACCTCGAAAGATAGGTCTCGGGACCTATAATAGCTATGCCAAACCGCATTTAAATTGGTTGATTATTTCCATACATTTCATAGAAAATTCGATTTGAAAAAATCACCTTGCTATAGATCAGCCGATTTAGAGCCCTAAAAATCCAAAATCTGCAATTGTGCTCCGATTGCGGTTCTTTATACCTCGAATGATAGGTCTCGTCGGGACCTGTAATAGGTATGCCAAACCGCATTTAAATTGGTTGATTATTTCCATACATTTCATAGAAAATTCGATTTGAAAAAATCACCTTGCTATAGATCAGCCGATTCAGAGCCCTAAAAATCCAAAATCTGCAATTGTGCTCCGATTGCGGTTCTTTATGCCTCGAATGATAGGTCTCGGGACCTGTAATAGCTATGCCAAACCGCATTTAAATTGGTTGATTATTTCCATACATTTCATAGAAAATTCGATTTGAAAAAATCACCTTGCTATAGATCAGCCGATTCAGAGCCCTAAAAATCCAAAATCTGCAATTGTGCTCCGATTACGGTTCTTTATACCTCGAATGATAGGTCTCGGGACCTGTAATAGCTATGCCAAACCGCATTTAAATTGGTTGATTATTTCCATACATTTCATAGAAAATTCGATTTGAAAAAATCACCTTGCTATAGATCAGCCGATTCAGAGCCCTAAAAATCCAAAATCTGCAATTGTGCTCCGATTGCGGTTCTTTATACCTCGAATGATAGGTCTCGGGACCTGTAATAGCTATGCCAAACCGCATTTAAATTGGTTGATTATTTCCAAACATTTCATAGAAAATTCGATTTGAAAAAATCACCTTGCTATAGATCAGCCGATTCAGAGCCCTAAAAATCCAAAATCTGCAATTGTGCTCCGATTGCGGTTCTTTATACCTCGAATGATAGGTCTCGGGACCTGTAATAGCTATGCCAAACCGCATTTAAATTGGTTGATTATTTCCATACATTTCATAGAAAATTCGATTTGAAAAAATCACCTTGCTATAGATCAGCCGATTCAGAGCCCTAAAAATCCAAAATCTGCAATTGTGCTCCGATTGCGGTTCTTTATACCTCGAAAGATAGGTCTCGGGACCTATAATAGCTATGCCAAACCGCATTTAAATTGGTTGATTATTTCCATACATTTCATAGAAAATTCGATTTGAAAATATCACCTTGCTATAGATCAGCCGATTTAGAGCCCTAAAAATCCAAAATCTGCAATTGTGCTCCGATTGCGGTTCTTTATACCTCGAATGATAGGTCTCGTCGGGACCTGTAATAGGTATGCCAAACCGCATTTAAATTGGTTGATTATTTCCATACATTTCATAGAAAATTCGATTTGAAAAAATCACCTTGCTATAGATCAGCCGATTCAGAGCCCTAAAAATCCAAAATCTGCAATTGTGCTCCGATTGCGGTTCTTTATACCTCGAATGATAGGTCTCGGGACCTGTAATAGCTATGCCAAACCGCATTTAAATTGGTTGATTATTTCCATACATTTAATAGAAAATTCGATTTGAAAAATCACCTTGCTATAAATCAGCCGATTCAGAGCCCTAAAAATCCAAAATCTGCAATTGGGCTCCGATTGCGGTTCTTTATACCTCGAATGATAGGTCTCGGGACCTGTAATAGCTATGCCAAACCGCATTTAAATTGGTTGATTATTTCCATACATTTAATAGAAAATTCGATTTGAAAAAATCACCTTGCTATAGATCAGCCGATTCAGAGCCCTAAAAATCCAAAATCTGCAATTGTGCTCCGATTGCGGTTCTTTATACCTCGAATGATAGGTCTCGGGACCTGTAATAGCTATGCCAAACCGCATTTAAATTGGTTGATTATTTCCAAACATTTCATAGAAAATTCGATTTGAAAAAATCACCTTGCTATAGATCAGCCGATTCAGAGCCCTAAAAACCCAAAATCTGCAATTGTGCTCCGATTGCGGTTCTTTATACCTCGAATGATAGGTCTCGGGACCTGTAATAGCTATGCCAAACCGCATTTAAATTGGTTGATTATTTCCATACATTTAATAGAAAATTCGATTTGAAAATATCACCTTGCTATAGATCAGCCGATTTAGAGCCCTAAAAATCCAAAATCTGCAATTGTGCTCCGATTGCGGTTCTTTATACCTCGAATGATAGGTCTCGTCGGGACCTGTAATAGGTATGCCAAACCGCATTTAAATTGGTTGATTATTTCCATACATTTCATAGAAAATTCGATTTGAAAAAATCACCTTGCTATAGATCAGCCGATTCAGAGCCCTAAAAATCCAAAATCTGCAATTGTGCTCCGATTGCGGTTCTTTATACCTCGAATGATAGGTCTCGGGACCTGTAATAGCTATGCCAAACCGCATTTAAATTGGTTGATTATTTCCATACATTTAATAGAAAATTCGATTTGAAAAAATCACCTTGCTATAGATCAGCCGATTCAGAGCCCTAAAAATCCAAAATCTGCAATTGTGCTCCGATTGCGGTTCTTTATACCTCGAATGATAGGTCTCGGGACCTGTAATAGCTATGCCAAACCGCATTTAAATTGGTTGATTATTTCCATACATTTAATAGAAAATTCGATTTGAAAAAATCACCTTGCTATAGATCAGCCGATTCAGAGCCCTAAAAATCCAAAATCTGCAATTGTGCTCCGATTGCGGTTCTTTATACCTCGAATGATAGGTCTCGGGGCCTGTAATAGCTATGCCAAACCGCATTTAAATTGGTTGATTATTTCCATACATTTAATAGAAAATTCGATTTGAAAAAATCACCTTGCTATAGATCAGCCGATTCAGAGCCCTAAAAATCCAAAATCTGCAATTGTGCTCCGATTGCGGTTCTTTATACCTCGAATGATAGGTCTCGGGGCCTGTAATAGCTATGCCAAACCGCATTTAAATTGGTTGATTATTTCCATACATTTAATAGAAAATTCGATTTGAAAAAATCACCTTGCTATAGATCAGCCGATTCAGAGCCCTAAAAATCCAAAATCTGCAATTGTGCTCCGATTGCGGTTCTTTATACCTCGAATGATAGGTCTCGGGGCCTGTAATAGCTATGCCAAACCGCATTTAAATTGGTTGATTATTTCCATACATTTAATAGAAAATTCGATTTGAAAAAATCACCTTGCTATAGATCAGCCGATTCAGAGCCCTAAAAATCCAAAATCTGCAATTGTGCTCCGATTGCGGTTCTTTATACCTCAAATGATAGGTCTCGGAACCTGTAATAGCTATGCCAAACCGCATTTAAATTGGTTGATTATTTCCATACATTTCATAGAAAATTCGATTTGAAAAAATCACCTTGCTTTAGATCAGCCGATTCAGAGCCCTAAAAATCCAAAATCTGCAATTGTGCTCCGATTGCGGTTCTTTATACCTCGAATGATAGGTCTCGGGGCCTGTAATAGCTATGCCAAACCGCATTTAAATTGGTTGATTATTTCCATACATTTCATAGAAAATTCGATTTGAAAAAATCACCTTGCTATAGATCAGCCGATTCAGAGCCCTAAAAATCCAAAATCTGCAATTGTGCTCCGATTGCGGTTCTTTATACCTCGAATGATAGGTCTCGGGACCTGTAATAGCTATGCCAAACCGCATTTAAATTGGTTGATTATTTCCATACATTTAATAGAAAATTCGATTTGAAAATATCACCTTGCTATAGATCAGCCGATTTAGAGCCCTAAAAATCCAAAATCTGCAATTGTGCTCCGATTGCGGTTCTTTATACCTCGAATGATAGGTCTCGTCGGGACCTGTAATAGGTATGCCAAACCGCATTTAAATTGGTTGATTATTTCCATACATTTCATAGAAAATTCGATTTGAAAAAATCACCTTGCTATAGATCAGCCGATTCAGAGCCCTAAAAATCCAAAATCTGCAATTGTGCTCCGATTGCGGTTCTTTATACCTCGAATGATAGGTCTCGGGACCTGTAATAGCTATGCCAAACCGCATTTAAATTGGTTGATTATTTCCATACATTTAATAGAAAATTCGATTTGAAAAAATCACCTTGCTATAGATCAGCCGATTCAGAGCCCTAAAAATCCAAAATCTGCAATTGTGCTCCGATTGCGGTTCTTTATACCTCGAATGATAGGTCTCGGGACCTGTAATAGCTATGCCAAACCGCATTTAAATTGGTTGATTATTTCCATACATTTAATAGAAAATTCGATTTGAAAAAATCACCTTGCTATAGATCAGCCGATTCAGAGCCCTAAAAATCCAAAATCTGCAATTGTGCTCCGATTGCGGTTCTTTATACCTCGAATGATAGGTCTCGGGGCCTGTAATAGCTATGCCAAACCGCATTTAGATTGGTTGATTATTTCCATACATTTAATAGAAAATTCGATTTGAAAAAATCACCTTGCTATAGATCAGCCGATTCAGAGCCCTAAAAATCCAAAATCTGCAATTGTGCTCCGATTGCGGTTCTTTATACCTCGAATGATAGGTCTCGGGACCTGTAATAGGTATGCCAAACCGCATTTAAATTGGTTGATTATTTCCATACATTTCATAGAAAATTCGATTTGAAAAAATCACCTTGCTATAGATCAGCCGATTCAGAGCCCTAAAAATCCAAAATCTGCAATTGTGCTCCGATTGCGGTTCTTTATACCTCGAATGATAGGTCTCGGGACCTGTAATAGCTATGCCAAACCGCATTTAAATTGGTTGATTATTTCCATACATTTAATAGAAAATTCGATTTGAAAAAATCACCTTGCTATAGATCAGCCGATTCAGAGCCCTAAAAATCCAAAATCTGCAATTGTGCTCCGATTGCGGTTCTTTATACCTCAAATGATAGGTCTCGGAACCTGTAATAGCTATGCCAAACCGCATTTAAATTGGTTGATTATTTCCATACATTTCATAGAAAATTCGATTTGAAAAAATCACCTTGCTTTAGATCAGCCGATTCAGAGCCCTAAAAATCCAAAATCTGCAATTGTGCTCCGATTGCGGTTCTTTATACCTCGAATGATAGGTCTCGGGGCCTGTAATAGCTATGCCAAACCGCATTTAAATTGGTTGATTATTTCCATACATTTCATAGAAAATTCGATTTGAAAAAATCACCTTGCTTTAGATCAGCCGATTCAGAGCCCTAAAAATCCAAAATCTGCAATTGTGCTCCGATTGCGGTTCTTTATACCTCGAATGATAGGTCTCGTCGGGACCTGTAATAGCTATGCCAAACCGCATTTAAATTGGTTGATTATTTCCATACATTTCATAGAAAATTCGATTTGAAAAAATCACCTTGCTATAGATCAGCCGATTCAGAGCCCTAAAAATCCAAAATCTGCAATTGTGCTCCCATTGCGGTTCTTTATACCTCGAATGATAGGTCTCGGGACCTGTAATAGCTATGCCAAACCGCATTTAAATTGGTTGATTATTTCCAAACATTTCATAGAAAATTCGATTTGAAAAAATCACCTTGCTATAGATCAGCCGATTCAGAGCCCTAAAAATCCAAAATCTGCAATTGTGCTCCGATTACGGTTCTTTATACCTCGAATGATAGGTCTCGGGACCTGTAATAGCTATGCCAAACCGCATTTAAATTGGTTGATTATTTCCATACATTTCATAGAAAATTCGATTTGAAAAAATCACCTTGCTATAGATCAGCCGATTCAGAGCCCTAAAAATCCAAAATCTGCAATTGTGCTCCGATTGCGGTTCTTTATGCCTCGAATGATAGGTCTCGTCGGGACCTGTAATAGCTATGCCAAACCGCATTTAAATTGGTTGATTATTTCCATACATTTCATAGAAAATTCGATTTGAAAAAATCACCTTGCTATAGATCAGCCGATTCAGAGCCCCAAAAATCCAAAATCTGCAATTGTGCTCCGATTGCGGTTCTTTATACCTCGAATGATAGGTCTCGGGACCTGTAATAGCTATGCCAAACCGCATTTAAATTGGTTGATTATTTCCAAACATTTCATAGAAAATTCGATTTGAAAAAATCACCTTGCTATAGATCAGCCGATTCAGAGCCCTAAAAATCCAAAATCTGCAATTGTGCTCCGATTACGGTTCTTTATACCTCGAATGATAGGTCTCGGGACCTGTAATAGCTATGCCAAACCGCATTTAAATTGGTTGATTATTTCCAAACATTTCATAGAAAATTCGATTTGAAAAAATCACCTTGCTATAGATCAGCCGATTCAGAGCCCCAAAAATCCAAAATCTGCAATTGTGCTCCGATTGCGGTTCTTTATACCTCGAATGATAGGTCTCGGGGCCTGTAATAGCTATGCCAAACCGCATTTAAATTGGTTGATTATTTCCATACATTTCATAGAAAATTCGATTTGAAAAAATCACCTTGCTATAGATCAGCCGATTCAGAGCCCCAAAAATCCAAAATCTGCAATTGTGCTCCGATTGCGGTTCTTTATACCTCGAATGATAGGTCTCGGGACCTGTAATAGCTATGCCAAACCGCATTTAAATTGGTTGATTATTTCCATACATTTCATAGAAAATTCGATTTGAAAAAATCACCTTGCTATAGATCAGCCGATTCAGAGCCCTAAAAATCCAAAATCTGCAATTGTGCTCCGATTGCGGTTCTTTATGCCTCGAATGATAGGTCTCGTCGGGACCTGTAATAGCTATGCCAAACCGCATTTAAATTGGTTGATTATTCCCATACATTTCATAGAAAATTCGATTTGAAAAAATCACCTTGCTATAGATCAGCCGATTCAGAGCCCCAAAAATCCAAAATCTGCAATTGTGCTCCGATTGCGGTTCTTTATACCTCGAATGATAGGTCTCGGGACCTGTAATAGCTATGCCAAACCGCATTTAAATTGGTTGATTATTTCCAAACATTTCATAGAAAATTCGATTTGAAAAAATCACCTTGCTATAGATCAGCCGATTCAGAGCCCTAAAAATCCAAAATCTGCAATTGTGCTCCGATTACGGTTCTTTATACCTCGAATGATAGGTCTCGGGACCTGTAATAGCTATGCCAAACCGCATTTAAATTGGTTGATTATTTCCATACATTTCATAGAAAATTCGATTTGAAAAAATCACCTTACTATAGATCAGCCGATTCAGAGCCCTAAAAATCCAAAATCTGCAATTGTGCTTCGATTGCGGTTCTTTATACCTCGAATGATAGGTCTCGGGACCTGTAATAGATATGCCAAACCGCATTTAAATTGGTTGATTATTTCCACACATTTCATAGAAAATTCGATTTGAAAAAATCACCTTGCTATAGATCAGCCCATTCAGAACCCTAAAAATCCAAAATCTGCAATTGTGCTCCGATTGCGGTTCTTTATACCTCGAATGATAGGTCTCCGGACCTGTAATAGCTATGCCAAACCGCATTTAAATTGGTTGATTATTTCCATACATTTCATAGAAAATTCGATTTGAAAAAATCACCTTGCTATAGATTAGCCGATTCAGACCCCTAAAAATTCAAAATCTGCAATTGTGCTCCGATTGCGGTTCTTTATACCTCGAATGATAGGTCTCGTCGGGACCTGTAATAGCTATGCCAAACCGCATTTAAATTGGTTGATTATTTCCACACATTTCATAGAAAATTCGATTTGAAAAAATCACCTTGCTATAGATCAGCCGATTCAGAGCCCTAAAAATCCAAAATCTGCAATTGTGCTCCGATTGCGGTTCTTTATACCTCGAATGATAGGTCTCGGGACCTGTAATAGCTATGCCAAACCGCATTTAAATTGATTGATTATTTCCATACACTTCATAGAAAATTCGATTTGAAAAAATCACCTTGCTATATATCAGCCGATTCAGAGCCCTAAAAATCCAAAATCTGCAATTGTGCTCCGATTGCGGTTCTTTATACCTCGAATGATAGGTCTCGGGACCTGTAATAGCTATGCCAAACCGCATTTAAATTGGTTGATTATTTCCATACATTTCATAGAAAATTCGATTTGGAAAATTCACCTTGCTATAGATCAGCCGATTCAAAGCCCCAAAAATCCAAAATCTGCAATTGTGCTCCGATTGCGGTTCTTTATACCTCGAATGATAGGTCTCGGGACCTGTAATAGCTATGCCAAACCGCATTTAAATTGGTTGATTATTTCCATACATTTCATAGAAAATTCGATTTGAAAAAATCACCTTGCTATAGATCAGCCGATTCAGAGCCCTAAAAATCCAAAATCTGCAATTGTGCTCCGATTGCGGTTCTTTATGCCTCGAATGATAGGTCTCGTCGGGACCTGTAATAGCTATGCCAAACCGCATTTAAATTGGTTGATTATTTCCACACATTTCATAGAAAATTCGATTTGAAAAAATCACCTTGCTATAGATCAGCCCATTCAGAGCCCTAAAAATCTAAAATCTGCAATTGTGCTTCGATTGCGGTTCTTTATACCTCGAATGATAGGTCTCGGGACCTGTAATAGATATGCCAAACCGCATTTAAATTGGTTGATTATTTCCACACATTTCATAGAAAATTCGATTTGAAAAAATCACCTTGCTATAGATCAGCCCATTTAGAACCCTAAAAATCCAAAATCTGCAATTGTGCTCCGATTGCGGTTCTTTATACCTCGAATGATAGGTCTCCGGACCTGTAATAGCTATGCCAAACCGCATTTAAATTGGTTGATTATTTCCATACATTTCATAGAAAATTCGATTTGAAAAAATCACCTTGCTATAGATCAGCCGATTCAGAGCCCTAAAAATCCAAAATCTGCAATTGTGCTCCGATTGCGGTTCTTTATGCCTCGAATGATAGGTCTCGTCGGGACCTGTAATAGCTATGCCAAACCGCATTTAAATTGGTTGATTATTTCCACACATTTCATAGAAAATTCGATTTGAAAAAATCACCTTGCTATAGATCAGCCCATTCAGAGCCCTAAAAATCTAAAATCTGCAATTGTGCTTCGATTGCGGTTCTTTATACCTCGAATGATAGGTCTCGTCGGGACCTGTAATAGATATGCCAAACCGCATTTAAATTGGTTGATTATTTCCACACATTTCATAGAAAATTCGATTTGAAAAAATCACCTTGCTATAGATCAGCCCATTTAGAACCCTAAAAATCCAAAATCTGCAATTGTGCTCCGATTGCGGTTCTTTATACCTCGAATGATAGGTCTCCGGACCTGTAATAGCTATGCCAAACCGCATTTAAATTGGTTGATTATTTCCATACATTTCATAGAAAATTCGATTTGAAAAAATCACCTTGCTATAGATCAGCCGATTCAGAGCCCTAAAAATCCAAAATCTGCAATTGTGCTCCGATTGCGGTTCTTTATGCCTCGAATGATAGGTCTCGTCGGGACCTGTAATAGCTATGCCAAACCGCATTTAAATTGGTTGATTATTTCCACACATTTCATAGAAAATTCGATTTGAAAAAATCACCTTGCTATAGATCAGCCCATTCAGAGCCCTAAAAATCTAAAATCTGCAATTGTGCTTCGATTGCGGTTCTTTATACCTCGAATGATAGGTCTCGGGACCTGTAATAGATATGCCAAACCGCATTTAAATTGGTTGATTATTTCCACACATTTCATAGAAAATTCGATTTGAAAAAATCACCTTGCTATAGATCAGCCCATTTAGAACCCTAAAAATCCAAAATCTGCAATTGTGCTCCGATTGCGGTTCTTTATACCTCGAATGATAGGTCTCCGGACCTGTAATAGCTATGCCAAACCGCATTTAAATTGGTTGATTATTTCCATACATTTCATAGAAAATTCGATTTGAAAAAATCACCTTGCTATAGATCAGCCGATTCAGAGCCCTAAAAATTCAAAATCTGCAATTGTGCTCCAATTGCGGTTCTTTATACCTCGAATGATAGGTCTCGGGACCTGTAATAGCTATGCCAAACCGCATTTAAATTGGTTGATTATTTCCATACATTTCATAGAAAATTCGATTTGAAAAAATCACCTTGCTATAGATTAGCCGATTCAGAGCCCTAAAAATTCAAAATCTGCAATTGTGCTCCGATTGCGGTTCTTTATACCTCGAATGATAGGTCTCGGGACCTGTAATAGCTATGCCAAACCGCATTTAAATTGGTTGATTATTTCCATACATTTCATAGAAAATTCGATTTGAAAAAATCACCTTGCTATAGATCAGCCGATTCAGAGCCCTAAAAATCCAAAATCTGCAATTGTGCTCCGATTGCGGTTCTTTATACCTCGAATGATAGGTCTCGTCGGGACCTGTTATAGCTATACCAAACCGCATTTAAATTGGTTGATTATTTCCACACATTTCATAGAAAATTCGATTTGAAAAAATCACCTTGCTATAGATCAGCCGATTCAGAGCCCTAAAAATCCAAAATCTGCAATTGTGCTCCGATTGCGGTTCTTTATGCCTCGAATGATAGGTCTCGTCGGGACCTGTAATAGCTATGCCAAACCGCATTTAAATTGGTTGATTATTTCCACACATTTCATAGAAAATTCGATTTGAAAAAATCACCTTGCTATAGATCAGCCCATTCAGAGCCCTAAAAATCTAAAATCTGCAATTGTGCTTCGATTGCGGTTCTTTATACCTCGAATGATAGGTCTCGGGACCTGTAATAGATATGCCAAACCGCATTTAAATTGGTTGATTATTTCCACACATTTCATAGAAAATTCGATTTGAAAAAATCACCTTGCTATAGATCAGCCCATTTAGAACCCTAAAAATCCAAAATCTGCAATTGTGCTCCGATTGCGGTTCTTTATACCTCGAATGATAGGTCTCCGGACCTGTAATAGCTATGCCAAACCGCATTTAAATTGGTTGATTATTTCCATACATTTCATAGAAAATTCGATTTGAAAAAATCACCTTGCTATAGATCAGCCGATTCAGAGCCCTAAAAATCCAAAATCTGCAATTGTGCTCCGATTGCGGTTCTTTATACCTCGAATGATAGGTCTCGTCGGGACCTGTTATAGCTATACCAAACCGCATTTAAATTGGTTGATTATTTCCACACATTTCATAGAAAATTCGATTTGAAAAAATCACCTTGCTATAGATCAGCCGATTCAGAGCCCTAAAAATCCAAAATCTGCAATTGTGCTCCGATTGCGGTTCTTTATGCCTCGAATGATAGGTCTCGTCGGGACCTGTAATAGCTATGCCAAACCGCATTTAAATTGGTTGATTATTTCCACACATTTCATAGAAAATTCGATTTGAAAAAATCACCTTGCTATAGATCAGCCCATTCAGAGCCCTAAAAATCTAAAATCTGCAATTGTGCTTCGATTGCGGTTCTTTATACCTCGAATGATAGGTCTCGGGACCTGTAATAGATATGCCAAACCGCATTTAAATTGGTTGATTATTTCCACACATTTCATAGAAAATTCGATTTGAAAAAATCACCTTGCTATAGATCAGCCCATTTAGAACCCTAAAAATCCAAAATCTGCAATTGTGCTCCGATTGCGGTTCTTTATACCTCGAATGATAGGTCTCCGGACCTGTAATAGCTATGCCAAACCGCATTTAAATTGGTTGATTATTTCCACACATTTCATAGAAAATTCGATTTGAAAAAATCACCTTGCTATAGATCAGCCGATTCAGAGCCCTAAAAATCCAAAATCTGCAATTGTGCTCCGATTGCGGTTCTTTATGCCTCGAATGATAGGTCTCGTCGGGACCTGTAATAGCTATGCCAAACCGCATTTAAATTGGTTGATTATTTCCATACATTTCATAGAAAATTCGATTTGAAAAAATCACCTTGCTATAGATCAGCCGATTCAGAGCCCTAAAAATCCAAAATCTGCAATTGTGCTCCAATTGCGGTTCTTTATACCTCGAATGATAGGTCTCGGGACCTGTAATAGCTATGCCAAACCGCATTTAAATTGGTTGATTATTTCCATACATTTCATAGAAAATTCGATTTGAAAAAATCACCTTGCTATAGATTAGCCGATTCAGAGCCCTAAAAATTCAAAATCTGCAATTGTGCTCCGATTGCGGTTCTTTATACCTCGAATGATAGGTCTCGGGACCTGTAATAGCTATGCCAAACCGCATTTAAATTGGTTGATTATTTCCATACATTTCATAGAAAATTCGATTTGAAAAAATCACCTTGCTATAGATTAGCCGATTCAGAGCCCTAAAAATTCAAAATCTGCAATTGTGCTCCGATTGCGGTTCTTTATACCTCGAATGATAGGTCTCGGGACCTGTAATAGCTATGCCAAACCGCATTTAAATTGGTTGATTATTTCCATACATTTCATAGAAAATTCGATTTGAAAAAATCACCTTGCTATAGATCAGCCGATTCAGAGCCCTAAAAATCCAAAATCTGCAATTGTGCTCCGATTGCGGTTCTTTATACCTCGAATGATAGGTCTCGTCGGGACCTGTTATAGCTATACCAAACCGCATTTAAATTGGTTGATTATTTCCACACATTTCATAGAAAATTCGATTTGAAAAAATCACCTTGCTATAGATCAGCCGATTCAGAGCCCTAAAAATCCAAAATCTGCAATTGTGCTCCGATTGCGGTTCTTTATGCCTCGAATGATAGGTCTCGTCGGGACCTGTAATAGCTATGCCAAACCGCATTTAAATTGGTTGATTATTTCCACACATTTCATAGAAAATTCGATTTGAAAAAATCACCTTGCTATAGATCAGCCCATTCAGAGCCCTAAAAATCTAAAATCTGCAATTGTGCTTCGATTGCGGTTCTTTATACCTCGAATGATAGGTCTCGGGACCTGTAATAGATATGCCAAACCGCATTTAAATTGGTTGATTATTTCCACACATTTCATAGAAAATTCGATTTGAAAAAATCACCTTGCTATAGATCAGCCCATTTAGAACCCTAAAAATCCAAAATCTGCAATTGTGCTCCGATTGCGGTTCTTTATACCTCGAATGATAGGTCTCCGGACCTGTAATAGCTATGCCAAACCGCATTTAAATTGGTTGATTATTTCCACACATTTCATAGAAAATTCGATTTGAAAAAATCACCTTGCTATAGATCAGCCGATTCAGAGCCCTAAAAATCCAAAATCTGCAATTGTGCTCCGATTGCGGTTCTTTATGCCTCGAATGATAGGTCTCGTCGGGACCTGTAATAGCTATGCCAAACCGCATTTAAATTGGTTGATTATTTCCATACATTTCATAGAAAATTCGATTTGAAAAAATCACCTTGCTATAGATCAGCCGATTCAGAGCCCTAAAAATTCAAAATCTGCAATTGTGCTCCAATTGCGGTTCTTTATACCTCGAATGATAGGTCTCGGGACCTGTAATAGCTATGCCAAACCGCATTTAAATTGGTTGATTATTTCCATACATTTCATAGAAAATTCGATTTGAAAAAATCACCTTGCTATAGATTAGCCGATTCAGAGCCCTAAAAATTCAAAATCTGCAATTGTGCTCCGATTGCGGTTCTTTATACCTCGAATGATAGGTCTCGGGACCTGTAATAGCTATGCCAAACCGCATTTAAATTGGTTGATTATTTCCATACATTTCATAGAAAATTCGATTTGAAAAAATCACCTTGCTATAGATCAGCCGATTCAGAGCCCTAAAAATTCAAAATCTGCAATTGTGCTCCAATTGCGGTTCTTTATACCTCGAATGATAGGTCTCGGGACCTGTAATAGCTATGCCAAACCGCATTTAAATTGGTTGATTATTTCCATACATTTCATAGAAAATTCGATTTGAAAAAATCACCTTGCTATAGATCAGCCGATTCAGAGCCCCAAAAATCCAAAATCTGCAATTGTGCTCCGATTGCGGTTCTTTATACCTCGAATGATAGGTCTCCGGACCTGTAATAGCTATGCCAAACCGCATTTAAATTGGTTGATTATTTCCATACATTTCATAGAAAATTCGATTTGAAAAAATCACCTTGCTATAGATCAGCCGATTCAGAGCCCTAAAAATTCAAAATCTGCAATTGTGCTCCAATTGCGGTTCTTTATACCTCGAATGATAGGTCTCGGGACCTGTAATAGCTATGCCAAACCGCATTTAAATTGGTTGATTATTTCCATACATTTCATAGAAAATTCGATTTGAAAAAATCACCTTGCTATAGATTAGCCGATTCAGAGCCCTAAAAATTCAAAATCTGCAATTGTGCTCCGATTGCGGTTCTTTATACCTCGAATGATAGGTCTCGGGACCTGTAATAGCTATGCCAAACCGCATTTAAATTGGTTGATTATTTCCATACATTTCATAGAAAATTCGATTTGAAAAAATCACCTTGCTATAGATCAGCCGATTCAGAGCCCTAAAAATTCAAAATCTGCAATTGTGCTCCAATTGCGGTTCTTTATACCTCGAATGATAGGTCTCGGGACCTGTAATAGCTATGCCAAACCGCATTTAAATTGGTTGATTATTTCCATACATTTCATAGAAAATTCGATTTGAAAAAATCACCTTGCTATAGATCAGCCGATTCAGAGCCCTAAAAATTCAAAATCTGCAATTGTGCTCCAATTGCGGTTCTTTATACCTCGAATGATAGGTCTCGGGACCTGTAATAGCTATGCCAAACCGCATTTAAATTGGTTGATTATTTCCATACATTTCATAGAAAATTCGATTTGAAAAAATCACCTTGCTATAGATCAGCCGATTCAGAGCCCCAAAAATCCAAAATCTGCAATTGTGCTCCGATTGCGGTTCTTTATACCTCGAATGATAGGTCTCCGGACCTGTAATAGCTATGCCAAACCGCATTTAAATTGGTTGATTATTTCCATACATTTCATAGAAAATTCGATTTGAAAAAATCACCTTGCTATAGATCAGCCGATTCAGAGCCCTAAAAATTCAAAATCTGCAATTGTGCTCCAATTGCGGTTCTTTATACCTCGAATGATAGGTCTCGGGACCTGTAATAGCTATGCCAAACCGCATTTAAATTGGTTGATTATTTCCATACATTTCATAGAAAATTCGATTTGAAAAAATCACCTTGCTATAGATTAGCCGATTCAGAGCCCTAAAAATTCAAAATCTGCAATTGTGCTCCGATTGCGGTTCTTTATACCTCGAATGATAGGTCTCGGGACCTGTAATAGCTATGCCAAACCGCATTTAAATTGGTTGATTATTTCCATACATTTCATAGAAAATTCGATTTGAAAAAATCACCTTGCTATAGATCAGCCGATTCAGAGCCCTAAAAATTCAAAATCTGCAATTGTGCTCCAATTGCGGTTCTTTATACCTCGAATGATAGGTCTCGGGACCTGTAATAGCTATGCCAAACCGCATTTAAATTGGTTGATTATTTCCATACATTTCATAGAAAATTCGATTTGAAAAAATCACCTTGCTATAGATCAGCCGATTCAGAGCCCTAAAAATCCAAAATCTGCAATTGTGCTCCGATTACGGTTCTTTATACCTCGAATGATAGGTCTCGGGACCTGTAATAGCTATGCCAAACCGCATTTAAATTGGTTGATTATTTCCATACATTTCATAGAAAATTCGATTTGAAAAAATCACCTTGCTATAGATCAGCCGATTCAGAGCCCTAAAAATCCAAAATCTGCAATTGTGCTCCGATTGCGGTTCTTTATGCCTCGAATGATAGGTCTCGTCGGGACCTGTAATAGCTATGCCAAACCGCATTTAAATTGGTTGATTATTTCCATACATTTCATAGAAAATTCGATTTGAAAAAATCACCTTGCTATAGATCAGCCGATTCAGAGCCCTAAAAATCCAAAATCTGCAATTGTGCTCCGATTGCGGTTCTTTATACCTCGAATGATAGGTCTCGGGGCCTGTAATAGCTATGCCAAACCGCATTTAAATTGGTTGATTATTTCCATACATTTCATAGAAAATTCGATTTGAAAAAATCACCTTGCTATAGATCAGCCGATTCAGAGCCCTAAAAATCCAAAATCTGCAATTGTGCTCCGATTGCGGTTCTTTATACCTCGAATGATAGGTCTCGTCGGGACCTGTAATAGCTATGCCAAACCGCATTTAAATTGGTTGATTATTTCCACACATTTCATAGAAAATTCGATTTGAAAAAATCACCTTGCTATAGATCAGCCGATTCAGAGCCCTAAAAATCCAAAATCTGCAATTGTGCTCCGATTGCGGTTCTTTATACCTCGAATGATAGGTCTCGGGACCTGTAATAGCTATGCCAAACCACATTTAAATTGGTTGATTATTTCCATACATTTCATAGAAAATTCGATTTGAAAAAATCACCTTGCTATAGATCAGCCGATTCAGACCTCTAAAAATCCAAAATCTGCAATTGTGCTCCGATTACGCTTTCTTAAGCCTAAAATGATAGGTCTCGGGACCTGTATTTACTATGCCAAACCGCATTTAAATTGGTTGATTATTTCCATACATTTCATAGAAAATTAGATTTGAAAAAATCACCTTGAAACATTGTGGCCATGTTGAATCAAAGGAAGGCATCATCGACGTTAGGCTTACGCAAGTGCTGCCTGATGAGGAGTGGACCGACGAAATGATCAGGAAAGAGCAATTGGATGATGCGGATTTATCAGTTATAATGGAATGGAAAGAAAAGGAACACCGGCCAACTTGGAGCGAGTTCGCGGACAAAACTCCCATCGTCAAGGCTTATTGGGCTTAATGGGATAGCCTCCGCCTTGAGAATGGCTGTTTAAAACGATTGTGGGAAAGCACGGATGGCAAAGTGAAGCAATTGTTGCTGGTGATACCAAAGTGCCGGATTGCGGAAATCCTGAATGAGTTTCATGGAGGAGCAAGTGGGGGCCACCTAGGAATTAATAAAACACTAGCCAAGATACGTCAACGATTCTACTGGTCAGGATGTAGGCAGTCAGTGATAGAATGGTGCTAAAAATGTGACCAATATGCTGCGGTGAAGGGCACCACACGCAAAAGTCGTGGAAACATGAAACAATATAACATTGGAGCACCATTCGAAAGAATTGCAATGGATGTAGCGGGCCCATTTCCCACCACTGAGAGCGGCAACAAATATGTGCTAGTAATAATGGATTATTTCAGCAAATGGCCGGAGGTGTACCCCATTCCCAATCAGGAGACGACAATAATAGCTGATGCCGTGGTAAACAATTGGATTAGCAGATTTGGAGTGCCGATGGAGATTCATACCGATCAAGGCAGGAATTTTGAATCGGTGGTATTTCAAGAGATATGCCAGATGCTCGGTATAAATAAAACGAGAACAACGCCTTTGCATCCACAGTCTGATGGTATGGTGGAAAGATTCAATGGTACATTGGAGGAATATCTAGCAAAGGTCGTTGAGAAAAACCAACGCAACTGGGATCGACATATACCGATGTTTCTGATGGCATATCGATCAGCAATACATGACACAACCGGAATGACACCAGCTAAAACGTTATTTGGGGATAACCTACGATTACCTGGAGATCTAAAGTTTGGGGCTGTACCATCAGCGGCTTTATGTGGACAAGATTACGTGGACCGAATGAAAGAGGAACTAAATGAGATTCATCAATTTGTACGGGAGAAAATACGGATGTCAAGTGACCTGATGAAGGCTCGATATGACATACGAGCAAATAATCAGGGCTTCCAGGAAGGGCAATTAGTATGGCTTCACAACCCGCAATGGTAAAAGAGATTATCACCGAAGCTACAACCAGCATGGGAAGGACCTTACACTGTCATCACAAGGATGAACGACGTGGTTTATCGCATTCGGAAGGGACATCGAGGTAAACCAAAGGTGGTGCATTTCGACAGGCTGGCCCTATACAGAGGAGGTGATTTGGATCCTGTTCGGAACGAACAGGCCTAGGTGGGGGTAGTGTGACGGTCACACCTAGTGTGTAATAGAAGAAGTTAAATGAATAGCTCAATGTTTACGTAAAATTGTTACGGAATGTTTCTACGCTATTCTAACTGGAAAAGTCATGAGCTTTCTAGAAGTTTGGTTTGTGTATATAAAAAGGCAAACGAAGTCGAATTGGATTAATAATATTTGGTAAGCGATAGTGTAAATATTAAAAGGAATTAAAAAGTGATTTAAAAAGTGTTGTAGTGTAAAATAAAAAGTAAAAGTGATCAGTAAAATTTGAGAATAATTTATATAAAGTGATTTTTATTGATAAACTGTATTGTAATACATTTTGTGAAATAAATAAATTCGTTGGTGATAAATTGAATTGATTTTGTATTATTCACAATCCAGTGATACGAACCCTTGATTGACAAGGCAAAAACGTAACAGCATGTATATTTTTAGGTTCCATTCGTCACAGTAGACACTATTGCAACAGATACAGTTTCACTAAGTAAGGCTGTCACGAATAGTGAGGTAATACATGTAGAGTCATCACGGGAAAAAAAACCAACTTAGAACTATAAATAGAAGTTCCACTTTCCGATCGTCTACATTAAAACGGTCACGAAGTGACGTTGACGATTTAGATCACCGAATGCTAGAGATCGCCGATTCTAATTTACGGGTCCAAAAGCTTATATTGGTCTATATATATATATATATATATATATATATATATATATATATATATATATATATATATATATATATATATATATATATATATATATATATATATATATATATATATATATATATATATATATATATATATATATATATATATATATATATATATATATATATACATATATATATATATAATGTGCATTAATAACTATGAAATGTGATACATACGAGTATGTTTGTACGTAATAAAAGACAGAGAGTTTTAAATTCTATTTATTTTCCTTAGTTCGCATTGTTTGAAAAGTTAAAATTAATCAACGTTTGCCTTATTAAATTCCCTCGGAGTTGAAGCGGCACATCCTCGTCGAATTCAATAAAATTTTCAAATTCGGAATCTGATGAATCTTCTTGAAACTCAAATTCGACATTTGGCACATTCTTTAATTTTGCTATGTTGTGTAAAATAAAGCAGGCCGTAATTATCTGTACACATTTTTCCACTCCATAACACATCAAACCTTCAGTTTTACAAATAATCCGGAATCTACTTTTTAGTACCCCGAACGATTGTTCAATTATTTTTCTGGAAGCTCGATGATGTTTGTTGTATTCAATTTCCCCGTTTTTTGATGGGTTTATTATTGGGGTCATCAAGCAATGCATCAGAGGATATTCATTATCACCCAGAAGCCACGAATTGTCTGGAAATCTGTTGGACATGCGAATCGTGCGTTGCATCCTGGCCAACGAACAACAATATTAGTAAAACAATAATCTGCCATGCATACCTATAAAGTATTTAGAACCAAGTTAATTTTCCACGGTTTTTCTTTTGATTTTGATAAAGTTATTACCGCTTGTATATTTATAGAAAAAAAAAAATACCTTTACGATTATAAAAGGAGTATGCATCTGGTAAATGCGGCTTGTTGATAGGGACATGGGTTCCGTCAATGTATCCGATCACATTTGGAAATCCATATTTTCTACAAAATTTCCGTTAAGTTTGATTAATATCCTCTGCCCTGGTTGGAAAAATAAATTATTTAATATGTAGCTGGTGACGCTAGTCGAAGAATTTAAGGTTTGCAATCACCATTAATGAAAATAGTTTATATAAACCAACTCGAAGACGATATGGAATTAAATTATCGACGAAGTATTAATATTAATAGTTATAATTGTATAATATAAGCTTTAATAACAAAACACTTTATGGTAAATTATTATAATTCAATTTTATTTTAAGACGTTGGTTTACAATTTAATATATTTTAGTACACGTAAAAAATGAGACTGACCATCCAAAAACTATTATTTTTAATGACAACTTCTAAAAGGTATATACATAATATACATAGAATATATACAGTAGTTAAACTTGTCTTCACAATATTATATAACAAATTTAGTATATAGATAGATGTTCATTACAGTATGTTTTATTTAAAATAATTTTATTGTATATAACAAATCATGGGCTACGCGCCGTAATAAATATATCTTTATTGGATTGCGTGAACATACCCGCGCCCTTGAAGTAACTAATTCAAAATATCTATAAATTATATAATGCAAATGATATTTTAAGTTATATTATCTTAATCCTATTTTATAATTATTACTTTATTTATTTCTATTTGTAATAATAATTGGAATATTTTAATATATAAAAATTAACTTATACATACAATTCTATAATCTTAATTAAACCTTTCATTACAAACAAGTGCCAAATTATTCATTCAATAAAGAGATGTTTAATCATGTTCATCAGTTGTATTTAATTTTTTTGTTCGAGTGGTAAAATACTGATTCTAGTGACCGATCGTTTAAAAGTAGATTTCGAAGTTTTGACGGTAACTACGCGAACACGATTATCAAATCCAGGATGTGTGTGTATAATTCGACCCAATGGCCAATTAATAGGAGGAATGTTATCCTCATGTAAAATAACTAACTGACCTATTTTATAAGTATCATTTGAAGGTTTTTGCCACTTATAACGTTTCTGGAGCTCACTTAAGTATTCAACATGCCATCTTCTCCAGAAATCTTGAAACATCATCTGTAGAGTTTGATATCTAGATAATTTAGTAACATTGAGATGAAGTAAAGATGGTTCAGGTAGAGCTAACAGAGGACTTTTAACTAAGAAATGGCCAGGAGATAATGCTGTAAAATCAGATGGATCATTCGATAGTGCTGTCAATGGACGTGAATTGAGGGAAGCTTCGATTTGACAAATCAGTGTGTAATACTCTTCGTTTGTCAATGATCGTAAGCCTATAACTCTTTTCATGTGCCACTTAGCGTTCTTTATTGTGTTCAGATTCCCACAATCCACCGAAGTGAGGAGATCTTGGGGGAATTAATTGTGTGCCATTCAATTTGATGATTTGCACAAAATATATTTGTCTCATTCTGAAAAGTTTGCGATTGAAATAAATTTTTTAATTCTTTTAATTCAGAACGAGCGCCAATAAAATTTGTGGCGTTGTCCGAATATATTTTTGAACAATAGCCACGCTTTGAGACAAATCTGCGGAGGCAATCTAAGAACGCTTCCGTTGATAAATTCATTACGATTTCTAAATGTATCGCCTTAACTGCGAAGCATATAAATAAACATATGTATGTATATTTTAGTTTTAATTTTTGATCTTAAATTTGACTTAGCATAAAACGGGCCACAGAAATCTATTCCAACTATTGAAAACGGACTAGATTTAATAACACGATCTGCGGGCAAATCGCCCATTATTTGATATGATAGGTTGGAGTGGCTGCTTACGCACACTTAGACCGGTGACGGTCCATTGTGATAGAAGATTGATGTGATAACTTGGGCTTATTTTTGAAACAAATAATACATTTATTAATAATTTGTCGACATATGTTTCGACCACCTAATATCCAATATTGAGACCTAAGATTATATAGAAGAGTTTGTGGCCCACAATGTAAAAGCCGAACATGTTCTGAGCGCACTACTAATATAGTAAATGGATGCTTACTCGGTAAAATAATTGGATGTTTAGTTGTAAAACTCAATTCAGAATTGCAAAGCCGTCCTCCAACACAAAGTATTCCATTCACGTCAAGAAATGGATGTAATAATTTTAAATTGCTGGAGTGGTGAACAATTTTATGTTTCTTAATATATTGAATGTCATTGCCAAATTCATTTGTTTGAATGATATGTATTAGGTTTATCAGCGAATGTTTCAACTCACCTGAAGTAAGCTCTCCAGTAATTCTTAATCCTTTTTTTTGCTTGATGTTAAATATAAATCGGCGAATATAAGCTGTTACACGACACAGCTTTGAGAAAGAGGAATACCTATTGAACAAATCCCAATGCATTTCGGAAATATAGGCAATGGTTGACGACTTTTTCCGAATATCTAAATCTAACAAATCTGGACTAATTTTAAAATTTGAATTTTTAGGCCAATTTGTTTCATTTTCTAGAAGGAAACCGGGACCAGACCACCATAAATCTTGCTTTAAAAATTCATTAGGCATGAAGCCACGAGAAACGAAGTCAGCAGGATTCAATGATGTGGGCACGTGGCACCAATTCTGAATAGATGAGAGTTCTTGAATTTGGGTAACTCTGTTTGCTACAAATGAAGCATATTTGGACGGCTCGGATTTAATTCGAAGCAATGTTATTTCCGAATCCGACCATAGATAAATGTGTTTGAATTGTATATCTAAACTTTTAATTAATATATTTAACGTTTGTGCAAGCAGCAAGGCAGCACAAAGCTCTAGCCGAGGAATAGTTTGCGTTTTAAGAGGAGCAACTCTTGATTTTGAGCAAATTAATCGTATATAATTTTTGTTTTTTTCATCTGTTACTCTTAGATATATTACACAACCGAAACCTTTTTCTGATGCATGTGAAAATCCATGGATCTGAATTAACTTAGGTTGAGGTGGTAAAATGCAACGCGGAACTGTTATACGATTTAATTGATTCAGCTGCCTCTTAAAATCCGTCCATTGATCGCAAACTTGATGAGTAATTATATCATCCCAGTCTACATTATGAAAAGTCCAAATGGTTTGCATAATGAGTTTAGCTGTCAATATCATTGGTGAACATAATCCTAAAGGGTCAAACAACTGACAAATCTCTGACAAAATATTTCTTTTTGTACAAATAGTACCTAGTGAGAATTTAGAAAAATTCATCTCGAACTCATCAGACGAAGTGTTCCATGATAAACCAAGTACTAATGAAATATTAGAAACAGATTCCGAAGACGATGAAATATCAGAGACATTCGATGCAAATTTTCTAAGTTGAAATCCACCCTTTTCTAACAATTTTATTAAGTCTACCTTTAAGGTTAAAGCTTTATCGATGTTATCAGTTCCTGTTAAAACGTCATCTACATAAAAATTGTTCATCAATATCTTTGAAGCTACAGGAAATAAAATCGTTTCATCTAAAGCAAGTTGTTTTAATTTAATTCCGTAAGTTATTGTTCTCAACTTGAAACATTTTATTTTGTCTGAAGGATTGTCTCTCCACCATATACGTTGAAGGTCTTGTTGATCTTCATCTGGTTCTATTTGCCTATACATTTTGGCAATATCTGCGGTAAAGGCAACAATATGTTTCCGAAATCTCAAAATTATCGACAACAAGGTTTGTTGAACCGCGGGACCCTTAAACAAACAGTCATTCAATGAAATTTTTGAAGATGATTTGAATGAACCATTAAATACAACTCGTAGTTGAGTCGTCTTACTACTTTCTTTAATAACGTAGTGATGAGGAAAATAGTATACATCATTGTTAGACCTATGGCTGATATCGGAGTTGGGAATTAAAACCATATGACCTAGCGATACATATTCTGCGCCATAATATTTCGATATTGATGGTAAATTTCAGGGCGCCTTACTAATTTCCTTTCAATTGCATAAAATTGATTAAGAGATGAAAAATTTGAAAATCCTAACTGATTAATATTATCATTGATAGGCAATGAGACACAATATCTGCCAGAAGGAAGTTGACGATGGTTTTGCACGTAATGATCTTCACAGTATTTCTCGTCAAGAGAATGTTGATTTTCTACCAAAACTGTTTCCAACTCCCAAAAACGTTTAATATCATTATGTAAGCTATCAATCGTACACATTGCTGCAGTAGAGTTTTCTTCCACTCTGTAATTGGTTAACACTCGACCGCTAATAACATATCCAAAAACGCTGGAATAGAATGGTGGTAAGTTTTTGAAAATAGTAACAGATTTACCATTGAATAAAGAATTATATATTTCTGCCCCAAGTAAAATATCAATTTTATCTGCAACGTAAAACAACGGATCTGCTAGTTCAATTTTAGCAGGAATTAAATCTATATTGACAGATACTGGACTGGACGGAAGGCAATTTGTAATTTTAGGAATAATAAAGAATTCCAAATTGATTGAAAAAATTAGACACTCTGGATGATATGGTCAAATGCACTTTACTATACTTATCGTTGTTTCATTGCCACCTATACCAGATATAATCTTATTGGTTATTACCTTTCGAAGTTTTAATAAGTTCACAATATTTTCACTAATAAAATTTAAGTGTGATCCACTATCCATTAAGGCTCTGCACAACAAATTCTTGTGGGAATTCGATGACACATTAACTAAAGCTTTACCAATTAAGACTTGTTTAGGTTGGTTTGAAGATGATTGTATATCAACTGGGCTTTGATTTGAAATGCACGAAGATATGCCAGTAGTGTGAATAATATCTGATTCGACAATTTTGTACACAGACAGTATTGTTCCTATCTGAAAATTTCGACTTTGTCCCAAAATGCAGAAGCGTATGATGCTTTAAGGAACACACTGTACATAGTAGTTTATCACATTCACCAACTTTATGTTTATCAATTATACAGTTGGTGCACATTTGCTTACCACGGATGAATTGACAACGCATTTGTGGAGTGATGTTAGTATCAGAAAATGATGGACAGTTCAAGATTAAATGTGATTGGGCACAATAGATACATTGACCACTGGTTGAAATTAATGAAGTAGGCTTGTTTTTTGAATAAGTGTGTTTCTTAACTTCATGCGATTGTTTCGAAGATGTGGTAGTTTTAATCGCTTCTAAAATTCGAACACGATTTCTTAAAATTGTTATGAAATTATCGAATGTTAATAATTTATTAGTGTCTGAATTTTTAATAACATTAATCTTTGACAAAGTATCAAGTTTTTCTGTTAAATGATGTATCAACATCAAATTCCAAAAATCAACTTGAATATGTAAAGATTTCAGAGCATTGTAATTTTTAATCAACTGATCTATAAAGTTCTGCAAAGAAGTAGGAGAATTTTCAACAGGTGGTTTGATATCATATATTTGCTTCATATGAGTTTTCTGAATAATAATAGCATTATCGTATTTAGTACAAAGAGTTTTCCATGCTACTTCGTAGTTATCAGAAGTAACAGGTAAGCTTTCATTCAAATGATATGCTTTACCACTACGAATATGCGATATCAAATATATAAATTTTACTGTGGCATCGATGTTTTGTTTATTATGTAAAGGAGTGTTATAAACATCCCTGAATGCCAACCAGTCACTTTCGCAACCACTGAAGGTGGGTAATTTAAGTTCAGGCAACTTTAATTGCATAGACGGAATGTTTTGATCTATATGAGTACTATTAGCGGAAGATTCAAATATAATTGATTCCTTTGATTGACTTTCTATCTTTTTTAGTTCGTTGAGTTTATTAAGCAAAGTACTCTCAACATATTCATAGTCCTCGTCAAATATTAGACGATCAACTGATGCTGCTTCATCAATTATCTCAATTTTTAATTGAACATTTTGATACTTGTCATACATCAGTTGCAGCCTACGAATATTAGATTCGATTGCCCTTTGAGTTGTAATTTGAGTAGTAAGTGATGCAAGCTTGTTCCGAAACTGTGTCAGTTGACCCTTAAATGCACTCCGTTGACGTTTAAGTGATTCTACATTTTGTTTTGATTTCACTGTAATTCCACTTGGTTCACTCTCATTCTCATTATCAGACATCTTACTTGACTTACTTGGTAAATACGACCGTCACAGTAATAGACTAAACAAATAGTTTGCCACAAGAACACACGATATTTGGATTGCAAAATATTATACTCGTAACAATAAAACAATGATAACTTATAAAAAACCCAATGAAAGTTAGCAGGTTGTGAATGAAATTAATTTAAATTTAGATTGATATAATTTGAAAATAATAATTAAATATGTCTTATTGACTTAATTAGTTCTTAATATTTTAACTGAATGTAATTAAGTTTAGAAAATTGCTATTAATTTTACTAAAATTTTTAACTAAATTTACAACTTACAAAATTTAATTATAGTTAGATATAGATGATCTCTTGTTGTTTGAAAATAATGACATCAATGACAAATATTAAATCTCGTTCAATTTGGTTAATTAATGATGTATGTGAATATGATGGCTACAGATGGTGAATTATGGTAATATATATGTATGTATATATTTAAAACTATAACCGCATGCACAATATTTCTCGACCTTGTGTTTATGTGCAAACTGCAACCTTGTTTGATACCGCGTGCTGGATAATGATGAATTATGATGGTAATCGATATGAACAATTTTTGTTCATTTGCAATGTGCTCCAATAAGTTTCACTACATAATAATAGTAGATGAAAAATTGCAAACATGGACGATATGTATATGATCATGCACGATCTTGCACGATGTTTGACAACCCACAATGATGCTCGATGTTATATCTCGATCTTATATATTAGATCATATGTATATATTCAGGATTTGCTCGTATAATTCAGCAAATAAAACATATAGTTACAGGAAATTCGTATATATGAAGATGTAATGGTTAACCAGTTAACAATTGTCTAGTTAATAACGGAATTTAATATACTGTAACTTCACACTTATAACATTATAGCCTTATGATATTTCACGTGGTTATATTCACTAACTGTATTGATCACACGTTTTCTACATACCCATGGCAGACTGTATTGAATTTAACGTATGTATTGCCAACTATCCGGCTCGAAGGACCAAAATAATGGTGACGCTAGTCGAAGAATTTAAATTTTGCAATCACCATTAATGAAAATAGTTTATATAAACCAACTCGAAGACGATATGGAATTAAATTATCGACGAAGTATTAATATTAATAGTTATAATTGTATAATATAAGCTTTAATAACAAAACACTTTGTGGTAAATTATTATAATTCAATTTTATTTTAAGATGTTGGTTTACAATTTAATATATTTTAGTACACGTAAAAAATGAGACTGACCATCCAAAAACTATTATTTTTAATGACAACTTCTAAAAGGTATATACATAATATACATAGAATATATACAGTAGTTAAACTTGTCTTCACAATATTATATAACAAATTTAGTATATAGATAGATGTTCATTACAGTATGCCACTGAAAGAAAAAAACTGGGTAATTACAAACAAAAAAAATGGTTAAATTAACGATGCACTATGATTGTTTTTCAACCGACCTAGCGCTTGTTTATTGATACTAAATTGGCTAGGTTATTTTTTAAATTATAACTTAGCACTGGTAAACTCAAACGAAATGCTACACTCATTGGCAGGTTATCGTAACCTTAGCTACCCATTTGACTTAACTAAGGTTTTAAGTAAACATTCCTAAATTATTTAAACACTATTAGGTTATACCAACCAACAATCTTAATGTTCACATAACTAAGCACAATGTTAATTTTAATCAAATTTTCAACAAACTGCTCAGTTAAGATAACTTTTGCGGACCATTAAAACAACTAAGCACCAAGATTAGTGTATCCAATTTTGGAACTAACCGCTCAGTTACGATAACTTTTACCGTCCATTAAAATAACTATGCGCAAATGTTAAATTTAACGAAATTTTGAGCTTGTTGCTCAGTTATTATAACTTTTGCTCACTGTTAAAATAAATAAGCGTAAAGGGTAATTTAAACCAAATTTTGAACTAATCGCCCAGTTAAGGTAACTTTTGCTGACCACAAAAACAACTAAGCACAAAGATTAGTTTTACCTTTTATCCAAATTTTAAAGTAATTGCTCAGTTCAGATAACTTTTACTTACCATTGAATTAACTAAACACAAAGGTAAATATATATATATATGTATATATATATATATATATATATATAATATATATATATATATATATATGTATATATATATATATTATATATATATATATATATATATATATATATATATATATATATATATATATATATATATATATATATATATATATATATATATATATATATATATATATATATATATATATACATATATATATATTATATATATATATATATATATATATATATATATATATATATATATATATATATATATATATATATATATATATATATATATAATATATATATATATATGAGAAAGGAGATACGAGAAATTATGAAGTTGTATTTAATTTCAAATGAAAGATATCAGTGTTATTTAAATCATTTTTTATTATTGTAAATTATTAGAACAGTATTCTAGCATTTAGCGTGTAATTTAATAAATTAAGTTTATAGAAGTATGTATATAAATGAATCATAAAAATTATATAAATCAAATTTTCTAGTGTAATATTATTTGGATTCAAGATATTTCTGTTAATTATTTAATTTATTAAGTAATATTTTTACGAATAGTTAAGGCAAATCAAATGATAAAAGTTAATTTTAAAATTCATTGTCAATTATAAAAATGATCTAATTATTTTTTATGACCTGTTTCGGTATATAAACATATAACGAAAAGTAATAAAAAATTTGTTAACGTGTAATTAATTTGAAAATACATTTCGGTAAGAGTAGCAAAGTAAACTATAAAATATGGTATATCAATATTATTTTTGATGACCAATTTACATATAAAGGTAAATATATTATATGCTATTGTATATATTAAAATTAATATTAATATTAATTTATTTTAGTAATTGGGTACTCCAATTCAAAAATGATGAATATTTTGAAGCAAATATCAATTGCTTCTAAAACAACTACATTTTCATCAAATTTAAATTTATGATCGTCGAGAATGATAAAAAACTCACTAAAACTAGTGTCATCCACCTATGACACCGAGAAGTGGTTGAACCCTTTCCTTACGTGTTGCATGATCTATTCTAGTAGCGTTTTTTGTTTTTGTTAAATCATTGGCATCTTCTGCTTTAATAATAAAATAAGCTTGTGCATCAGCAATGGTTGATTTTTTCTATGCATTTGTATGCATTTTTTGTAGAACCGGTGGTGCCAATGCAGGTAACAGGTACATTAGTTGCAGGTTATATGTATCTAGAATAGAAAAAAAATACCCATTAATATTGAGATAAAATCGACAATGTTCAATAATTATTACCTTCATTTAACTGCTGTCTTGACTTTGGTAGCGTCTCGAATAATAACTTGACGAAGCTCTTTAATATTTCATTTTTACAAATCTTCTATTTTTAAAAAGTTTTCGCACTTCTCTCATATTGCCCTGTGTCCTGGAAATCGCATTTGAAAATCACAAGATATCTGAAAACAAAGTATACATAGTTAGTTACTGAAGGAGTAAAGAGCGCATGACAAGTGACTTTAGTTCCGTTTCTCAGTTCTGCTACAGCCTCCGATAGCAAAAGGTATTTCTGGAAAATCAACGGACAGTCCCTCATGTCATTCAGATGATCTAGGATATCTCGAAGGGGTAGTAGGGTTAGGAGTACATCTATATTTTCGAGACACCGCTCCACGAAATCCTTCACAAGTTCCTTACCCTGCCAGTGTGCAATCCTCAGGTTCCCGTCCAGCACTAATCTCCTTGAAAACTGGTTTGCATCCACCCATATTCTAAAAGTATTATTAAGTAGCGCATGTCAACTAATAAAAATTTGCGAAGTAAAGCATTATACTAAAAATTAGAAATTTATAATGTGATTTAAAAAACAATAATATTTCAGCTATTAAAAAGGGGCTATTTTATGAAAACACTCCGTCATTGATTAACACTTAGATTTATTATTGCGTATTACATTAATAATTGCAATAACATAAATATATGTATATATATTTATAATAAAATGATTTTGTTGGTTTTTAGCTTAATTTATTTTTATTTTTTTATTAATATTTTAATAAAAAAAAAACCGACGTTTCGACGGCACATCCCTTCATACCGTATAGTATAAATAGTACCTTGAAAATGACGGGATGTGCCGTCGAAATGACGTTTTTTTTTATTAAAATATTAATAAAAAAATAAAAATAAATTAAGCTAAACACCAACAAAATCATTTTATTATAAACATAAAGCTTAAAAAAGTGAATTAAATAAAAGTATATATATATTTAATCGTTTTTGAGAAACAAGAAAGAAAGAAAGTGGGTGACATAACTGCCATACTAAACATGTTTTACATAATTCAAGAAAATACATTTCGACAAAATCAATGTTATAATTTTGAAATTAATGTAGTTTGCAGCAAAATTGAGAACTATTTCTCTTAGTACGTGTTTCTCAATTTAAAATTAAATTTTTAATTTTATTTTAATTGTTAAAATTTTAGTTGACGATTCTCATCAATAACTCAATTTTGTCAGAAATGAAGTTAGGTAAAATATGTTAGCACGGGAGTATATGTAGGTAATTGCAAGTAAACGTTTAATCTCTATATATCTATTTCTTTATTTATTGTATATAACAATGGCGTTCAAGCAAACCGACACAACTAAAAATATAAAAATGTTTCCTTGCAATTACCGATATGTCACCCATTATTGCGCCCATTAAAAAAGCAGATTGAATCTTCCAAAATTTGATTTCCCACTTGGTAATAAAATTATGCAAAATTTATTTAATTTTTTTTTTTTAGGCGGGAAAAAGGGTGACATACATATATGTAATTACAAACTTACAAGTGTATTTTTTTGTATGTATATATATGGTATATATATATATATATATATATATATATATATATATATATATATATATATATATATATATATATATATATATCGCACTGTTCGTGCAATAAAATGATAAGTCAAAAACGTCATTTTTCAGGAGAACGCTTTTTAGGTTTTTCAACTGTAACTTTTTCGACAGATGTTTAATTAAGAATATTCTTTACCGCAAACGGTTCACTTCTCCTAACAATTTCGAAAATTATTTAAAAAATCTAAAAAAATTAGTTTAAATAGGCAAACGCAAAACTCTTCGTGTACAAATTTATTAAAACAATATTGTAAGTACTAGATATAGTTGTTTTGGCTGAGGAAACTTTAAATTCTTATATTGTAAGTATAGTTATAGTTTTTATAAGGAAAAACGGAATTATTTTTTACTATTGTAACTTCACTTATCGCAATATTGCAATAGAGTAAAAATTTAATAACATCTGTAATACAAAAATAAAACACAATAATAACTGGTAAAGTTTAATTATGCATCATAATTTGAATCATTTATTGAATACGAAATATACAAAATTTTAATCATCTGGATCTTCATCTATATGGTCAGTGTAGGGCAAAGTTTCATAAAATGATTTGTATATTAAAGGTATATAATTTTTTTCACTCAGATACTTTAAATCCATATATTTGCACTTAGGAATCGAAATCTTTTCGTTATATAATTTATCAACAATACTACGGTTGATTTGCTTTCTCTTCCTCCCGGGACGCTTTGAACCAGATGCCTCATCAAAATATAAAAAAAATTCTTCAAAATTTTCTTCAAATCCGTATTTATAAAATAATTTGTGTGGCTCATCTTTGACACAAAAATTTCCCGAATTTTACTTAATTGAACAGTTAAGTTTTTAGTGTTTTTTGCAAAAAAATTTGAGTTCGAAATTTTTTTGAAATCGGAAATATCAGACTGGTCCATTTTGTGTACCATATACGTAGATCCACTGATTTTAGCATTTCTAATGAGGCTATAATACTGAGCTGGTATATAGATAGTTTTTTTTTTTGCGACATTTCTCTATCGTGGAATGCATTGAGTCACCCTCATTTTGTGTGTGTCCCTTCTCGAAAAATGTATGGCTTATATCAACTTTCAATTGTCTGGATGCCCAAGAATAAAACGAAAATATGATTTTATTTTTATTTTGCCCAGGGCAGTTATCGGTCCAAAAGATAAATTTTTTCACATTGTGTTTGGTTTTTTCTTCTACCATAAATTTAAATAAGCAACTGGATACTCTTGACGCACCTTGACTCGCAATAGTTTCGTCCCACATATAACAATGCCCCTGATGACTAGCTAAATTATAAATGGTGAAATTATGTACATTTAATTTTCTTTTATAGAAAAAGCTACTTGTTTCGCCAAACGGACACTGCAACACTTTCTGAAAGTCAAAACAAGCAGCTACAATATTTCTATGTACTATTGCGGAAGCTTTGTCAATGTTTTTCAACCTTCGTGCTTCATTTTTTATGCTTTTGTGTTCATCTATAAATGTTTTAATTTTTTCTCTATCTGAAGCAGACATATTATCGAAGCTGGTGCATTCATTACATTGGTCTTTTTTTGGTTTGAAAAAGCTTATGTTAAAGTTATAATTAAAAATTTCTCTGTACTGGCGTTCTGTGACCTGCTCTGTACTAATGTCGTTCTCTCCAATCCATTTAACATATAATCTAAACATTTTGGCAACTGAAAGATCATTATCTAAATATTGCTTTGTTGTTTGAGCTCGCAAGTAGTGTGATTCTACCAACGGGAACGATGCGATATGCTGCATAACATATTTCTTTGATTTTTCTTTTAACTCGTGTAATGGACGAAGGTATTTACCTAATATGAAATTGATTCAAAAATTAATGTATGATAATTTATGAGAAAGGAAAACCTTCAAATCGAAGAAACAAACCAATTGAAGGTAATGATTACGTTATATAAAATTCCCTTACCTCGATTATCGAATCCGCAAATTCCAGTTTTTGAAAGTGCAGTAGATACCACTTGATTAGAAATAGCAAGAGTATCTAAAAACATTTTTAAACAAACTCGAGCTGATTTGGCTTTTTCTTGCGGTGGACTCAAGTGATACAGACGTGAGGATTTTCTACGGGACTCTGTTCTTGAAATTTTTGTAATTTTTTTATCTATTACTTGAACAGAATTTGCAATAAAGTCCCATTGGCGTTCTTTGTTACCGAGCTTGTAGAAAAAATTAAAAATACTAATTCTAACATGATGAGGTACTCTTTCACGGCACTTCAAACGACATTTATCTGAGCATCCACTTTTTAACATTTTTGCTGGGATTTTAAAGCCTGTGGCATTTTTATATGCCTCGCCACAGTTTTTTTGTCGTTTAGATTTAACTCTTGCCCAGTTGTTGGTAATCACTTTCCGTTTTCTAGTTTTAACAAAATTTTTACTATTGGTGTTCTCACTTACCAAAGTATTTGAAGAATTACATGAATCAGGGCTTGGGCTATATTCTGAGTTGGTGCCATAGCATGCAAATGGATCTGGAAGGTTTTGTAAAAATATGTCAATATTTCAGTAAGATATACGTACAAATTTTTACGTCATTCACTAAAACTTTCAATAATTAAAATATCTTTACTTGAACCATTTGAACCATTTTCTTCTAAATTAATTAGCAATTCGGCTATTGATTCGTCCATTTCAAATTAAAATATTAATGTTATAATTATAATATTTATATTTTATCGGATTTTTTAGCTAATAAATCCGTGTGAAAAAACTAAAACAGTTGGTTAGTTCATGCAGGAAAAATATAACAAGACTTACGATGCCAACTTCAAAATATTTCCCAGTTAAAAATGATGTAAATAGTATTTATAGTTACCGAAACGTAATATTATTTACTGTATAAACAGCGATAACTTATACTTAGAGTTGCAATTAAAAATTATACTTCGTTTAAGCAAACTATAACTCTAAATACGATATTGTGAATTGTATTCGTTACAGCTAAGAAAACTATAAGTCAAGTTATCGTTTTATTAAAAGGAATAAAAATTAAAAATTTAATTATCGTATTATTAGAAAGCAACACAGCATCCGCAGGAGGAATAATTTTGAAAAAAGGGTGAAATTGGCAGATTCTCCTTTTATTGAAGTATCGGAAAATGCAATTATGCAATAACACGATAAGTAGTACTTATCATTTTATTGCACGAACAGTGCGATATATATTAAACGATATATATATATATATATATATATATATAAATATATATATATATATATATATATATATATTTATATATATATATATATATATATATATATATATATATATATATATATATATATATATATATATATATATATATATATATATATATATATATATATATATATATATATATATATATATATATATATATATATATATATAAATATTTATATATATATATACATATAAATATATATAAGTATGGATATATTACTTCAGCATAAAAGAAGATTATGTTTAAAATTTTAATATAGCATAAGTTATGTATTATTATAAAAAATTTAAAATCTTACCTGTTTATTTAATTTACTAAAATAACATTTTAACTAATGTTTATTAATTTCACTTCAATCAGAATTTCAACCACTTGACCATAATCCCGATTTAAATAATTTAATCACCAATTAATTAACTAAATCTATAATCAACATTTCACTTAAAATGCTTTAATCAAATGATGAAGTAATGACCAAAATGTTCATCTGTTATAAAAATTGCTAAAGGAATTTATTATAATTAAGGGATACCGTTGGTTAATCTAAACTATGCAAAAGTATAAACTGCATATGCACACATGTTAAAGGCACTTAGATAGATAAAAGTATAACCTATTAATGGTTAAACTAAACTATGTAATAGTATAGGCAACATATCTGCACATATTAGTATATAACCAAAACTATTGGCAAATCTAAAATTCTAAACAATGTAAAACTATAAACTGCATATATGCAGGTGTTACTGCCACTTTTGATTTCAAATCAATTGTTTAACGCGGAAAACAAGTTTAGGTATACCTAAAACTACTGGTTAATCTAAACTATGTAATAGTAAAAGCTAGGTATGCGTGTTAAATTCCCTTTGAGGCATATTAGTATGTAACTTACCATTGTTTAATCTAAACAGTGTAAAAGTATAATCTGCGTATGTGCATATGTTACTTCCATTCTGATGCCAAGTCAATTTTTAACGTTTTTTCGGTCCAAAGGTTATATTCACTGATTACATGAAAACCTGCACGTAGGCAAGTCAATTTTTAACGTATTTTTAGGATTAAAGAGAGTTTATTACAATTGAGAGATTCTCAAGTCAAAACTATGTTATATCTTTTATCGATCCCGATGAGATTGCATATTAGTATTATGCACATAAGTATATATGTACATACCTGAATTAGTTTTTGCATGCTATAAGCGTTCAATCGTGTAAATAAAAGGTGCAAAATACTGTAAAAGAACTGGTTTAGGTGTACCTGGGTGGATTATCTAAACTATGTAAAAGTACAAACTGCATATCTGCACGTATTACGCCCACATTTACGCCAAGTCAATTTTTGGACGTTTTTCGGTCCTAAAATAATTTCCTGAATACTTGAAAAAGCATTTTATCGAAATATTCCAGTAGATGTTCCGTCAAGTTCTTTTTGGGTCGAAAATCCGTTCAAACTTCAACAAATATTAAGGTAGTTTTTAAATCTTCACATAGGTAGATTTTAGTTTTTTCTATAGTCTAACAACAATCTACGTGGTTATTCTAAATAAGCTAGTTCCTTAATACAATTCCAGAGTTAATTTGATTTTTTGTCGATTATTTAACGCCCTATATCGGTCAAATTGTAATTGATTTTCAGGTGTAAGTATTACTTCAGTACTTCGTACTGAAAAAACGTTAGAAACTGAGTTTTGAAATCTGATGGTTCAAATTAATCAATGAGCATAGGTGCCTAATTTACCTTACTGTCGTCTAAATTAACTACCGCAACGCCATTCCATTGTAGTATTACCCTCGCACCTACGTTAATTTGATTTATAATTTAGTAAATGCCGAAGAAATAAATTAACCTAGCTAGTTTTGTATTTTGAAACCTGCATGGTTTAAATTAACCAATGCCCATAAGTGCGTACTTTACCTTACTGTCATCTAAATCAACTACCACAACGTCATTCAATTGTAGTATTAACCTCGCACATAGGTCAATTTGATGTATAATTTAGTAAATGGCCGAAGAAATAATTTAAGCCTAGCTAGTTTTGTATTTTGAAACAGGCGTGGTTCAAATCCACACGAGCGATTTTTTGCCAAATCAACCAAAACCTAGGTTATTATTACTAAAACCAATTAAACTAGCTAAAGTCGCTCAAGTTTTTTTTCAGTGTGTTTTATTTAAAATAATTTTATTGTATATAACAAATCATGGGCTACGCGCCGTAATAAATTTACCTTTATTGGATTGCGTGAACAGTAGCTGTATAGCTAGTAAAATCTCCTTAAATAGTTTGCTAATGGTTGGTTGACCCATTTGGTGATAATTCAATTCTCCAGTTACTAACTGAAAACTTCCAGATCCCAATATATTTAAAGAAGTAAGCAACTACAATTTAAAATGTATATTTTTTTTTTGTAAATAAATTTAAAAAAGATCAGATAGTTTACCCTGAGATAAAGGGGTATTGCTTTACTCCTACCGGTTCTCCTTTGTAAGTTATTTGATAGCAGCTGAATTATAAATTCGGCCGCCAATTTAGTGAAGCGATACCTTTTAAAAAATATTTCGTCGTGACATTCAAAAGGATTTCCTCTGTACCGAAATAATTTTCTTGGGATTCGATGCGTCTTCTTCGCCTTACTAAAAATGCTTTCATGTTGAGAAAGAGTAATAAGAGTCAGTCACTAAAAATGTAAAATGTATTTCTCGAATGCACAATTACCGTGTTATTTAAAATTAGGTACAATTTTTTTTTTTTTTGTTTATTTAAATTTAATAAACTTTTTAAATTAACCCAATTCTAACGAAAATTACGATGATAGCACAATGAAATAATTATCGCCAAAGTCATTCAAAATGTTTTTTTCTATACACATTTTTTTCCTTGTATTGCGAGTTCAAAAAGTCGGTCGCGTATACCAAAATGTAATTTTCAGGTCGTAAGTTGTTAAATTGCTTGCTAGAACGTATCGAGCATGTACCCCATAATGCATGAAATGGCCTTTTGTAAATGACACGTTTTTCGCTTGTACAAAATAGTGTAAATTACATAGTGTAATTTACACTTCCAACTGTGAATAAAACACAATAAATTTTAATAATTTTTCAAATTTTTATTTAATATTAAATAATAAGTTTATTTATAATTTGTTTGAAATAAATATTTAATTGTAATTTGGTTGCTTGTTCTCTGTCATCTATTTATTATTATTATTATGTATTTATGTAACAAATATTTATTTATATTTGATTTTAGTATTAAATAAATTAAATTTATTTTTCATATTTTGTTTACCCATATTCCTCGAACATTTTGGTTTGGCAAATTATTTGCAATTATTTGTATTATTTATATTTATTCATCTGCATTTTTTTATTATTATTATTATTTTGTTTATATTATAGTACTAAATAATTTAATTGTATAGTATTTAAAAATAAAAACAAAATATTATTTAATAATAATTATTTTAATTAATAAAAAAAAAAAAAAATTATGAGAAAATAGACAATTTTTTTATATCATATAATGTGTTTAATTATTTTTTTTTTTTACGATTTTTGCATTTTTATTAATTAAAATAAATTAATGGTACATAATGATAATACATAATTAATTAAGAGTGTTTTTTTAATTATAATTAATATTTAATTTTTATTTTTTTATTTATTTATTTTTTTTTTAATTATTATTTATTTATATTTTGTTTTTTTTTAAGTTTATACAAATGTAATAATCACAATCTTAGCTGAGCTGTTTTCGTTAGTTTATTATTTATTTATATAATTTAATTATTTCTTTTTTTTTGTGTAGTTATTTTTTTAAATTATTTAAATTATACAATTTTAATTTAAAGTGTGTTTCCAAATATATTTTTATACATTACATTCCTAGTATTTATTTAATGGTTTTATTTATTTGCATTTTTATTTTTTTTTTTTTTTTGCAGAATTATATAATTAATAATTTAAATAAAATTTGTGTTTTTTAATTGGTTTTAGTCTAACTTGAATTGATTTTAGTTGTTTTGTACATTATGCGTTAGTAAACAGGCTGAATTGGAGCTGTTTTGGAGCTGGGTATATTTTTTAGTAATGTACATGTTCCAATCGGTTCTGTAGGAAGAATAATTTTGAATCCTTTTGCAGCTCAAACAATTTTATTTTATCGGGGCAAACATAGAACCAAGTAGGAATTCAAACCAATGTTTTCAAACATAATTTAGCTGGGGTTTTGGATAAAATAGGCTATTATTATTCAATAAAGCTTCAGTAATTTGGATTTATTTGGGAATTAAAAAACAAAAAAATCATTTACACCATAATTAAAATGTAAAATTAATTCCTTATAATTCAATATAGTTAATTGACCAAAACAGTGTGAAAATTAATTTGCATTGAAGGTAATACATTTTTTTTTAAATATTTAAATTTTAATTAATATTTATTTAATTTTTTTTTTTTGTTTTTTTGTTTAATAATTTGATTTCTATATAAGGCGACATGAAACCGAAAATATACAAAGATAATTCGTTTAGCTCTTGTAACCAAGCGTTGCTGTATTTTATTTTTATAAATTATTTATTTTATTTATTAATTTTAATTTTTAAATGAACTATGTTTTTATATTTTTTGTCTCATGATAAGGCAATTTTTTCTTAGTATTTTTTTTTTTTAAGTTTCGTTATGCAAAATAATTAAAAGTAATTTAACAAAATAGTTTTAATTTATATATTAATTTCATTTTGAGGTGTAAATAAATATAATTAAAATTAAGATAAAAAGGTATTTTTTTAAAGTTTTAAATATAATTTATTTATAAGTATTTATTTGGTTTTTTTGATATGTAATTTAAAAATTGTATTTTTAATTTTTATTTTCTATTTAGAAAATAATAAATTTTGTGTATAACGTATAAAAGAAAATTTTGTAATGGGCACATAAATCACAAGTAGTTTTTTCTTGGTAGTTAGCATTTATTCAAATGGTTTTAAATTGTATTTAAGAAAAGTGGATGGACATAAAATTATTAAAGAAATAGATTTATAAGGGACGCATACATTCATTCATTTCCAGTTGGTCCTAATATCAATTTATAAGTTGGTAAATTGATTTAATTGAATTTAGCAAAAAATAAATTCATGATTTTTCTAAGCAGTTGCGATATTCCTTATTTATTTAAATAAAATGCTAATAATTGCGATTTTGTTCTTTGTGATATACATAATATTTGTTCTCTAATAAATTAATTTTAGGTTACAAGCATAATATTAAATTTTATACTGCTTGGGGTTTTAAGAGCTTTATTTTGATGAAAATTTTGTAATTTTATTGAAAATTTATTCTTATTGCAGCCAAAGTGTATGTAGCCAAACGAACGGAACGAGCCGAAGAATAGGTGAAACATAGTATTTTGAAATTTTTTCAGTTTGATCCAATACAAATATTGATAAAACCGATAAATAAAAATCATTTAATTGTAACTGGTGTGCACTACAGTTACATACTGAAAGGTACAATAAAACCAAGAAAATCCATGAACATGGTCTCTAAAATAACAGTGCTAGTCGTAGCCAAAGTTTTCTTTTAAATTGAAATTACTTAAACGTAGTAGTTTGGAAGGGATTTTAAAAAAGCTCCAGTTGAGATGAATTATTTTAATTTTGTTTTATTTTCTCAAAGCGCCAGGTTTTTTTAAATTAAGTTTTTTATATTTAAATATGTCAGAATTGCCTTAGTTTCGAAGGCAAGAAAGATGGATATTTTACTCGATTGCGGAAATTAAACTGTGTAAACTATGAAATGTTTCTATCTCACGAATTCCAACATTCCAGTATTTACATTTATTCTACTTTGACAATTCTTACAGTCAGAAGGAATTTTAAACTCTGTTGATGGAAGATTTAAGGTTCGAAATTCGAAGTAGTCTTTTGGGTTGAGAACATTTAGATTTAAGTGGTTGGATATGTTGTAGTCGAAAACAAACAATAGTTAGAGTGTCTGTTTCGATGGTCTAATTCGATTTTCAGAAAACTATTTGCAAACGTTGATATATATGAGTACTTGTATAAAGAGGCTAGCTGCCCCGAATGCTTGAACCGTCAACGGCAAGAGTTATTTTAATGGATGAATTATTTTGGATAAATAATCTTGGAAAATAGAGTTAGATTTTTTGTGAAAAGAATTTCATTAGTTTGGATTCGAAAACGTTTCGGTCAAATGGTAAAGGGTTTGAATTATTTCGATTTCGGATTTTTATGAAATCGTTCCTATCATTTCCTTCGCCATTGCTTAATCCCAGCGGAAACCTTTTTTCTATCCCAAAAATTTAAGTACAACATTTTTTGGATTCTGTGGTACTCGTATATGGTGGGGTGGATTCTTACATATTTGTGATTTTTGATGATTGAACGACTGCAACTTTTGCCAAAGGCCGTTCGCAATACAAAATAAAGTGTAATGTAATTTATTGATTGAGACACGCAAGTTCGCCAATATAATGAGAAAATGATGGGATGCTGATTAACATTTTATTGGCTACAAACATAGTAGGTGAACCGATCTTAAGAATTTAAAAACTTACTTTAACTTATAAAAATTTTGAAACCTTAGTTTCCGAAATGATAATAGGTACGCAATAATTTAAAAACGAAATTTCATTTGATAACCCTTTCAAACCGCTTCTCCAAACAGATGGGCAACAACTTTGCATGCAAACTAAAAATATGCTTGTTTGGTTTTTGCATTTTTCTTTCTCTTTTATGTGTTTGTTTACGTTAAAATTAAAATGAAATAAGAAATGTTTTAGTTGTAACGTTATTATTGAGGTTAGAAAAATCTTTAATTTCACAGTTTTGTCAAATTTAAACAAAGTCATGAAAAGATGAAATATATGCCCCGCTAATGAAGAGTTCAGATGAGGAAGAATGATGGAGAATCAGATTGACTCGCATTGACAGAATAGAAAGAGAACAGATGATGACTTAGACCATCAAGAAAATGCCGTGATAATGACAACAATGATCCCTCTCTACCTTTCAAAAATACAGTAATTAACTAATATTAAGTTCTTTGGGACCAAAAAAAACTGCTAAATAAAAAAAACGGAAATACATAGGTACTGGTAGGTCCTGTTCCCGGATGTTTTTCTAAAATCCCGGGAATAAGTTTTACACAATCCCGGGATTTCCTGGATTTTCCTGGTCTTTTTAGGTAAAATCTATAAATATAATTGTGTTGGCTTTTAAAGTATGCCTTTTAAGAAACATAAAACATCGACATCGAATGGTCAGATGGCAACACTATTTTTTCGTGACGATTTCCAAAAACAGGAAAAACACTTTCGGATTCAGTTGAAGTTGACTGAATCGTTTGATAATGTTCCAGTGATTATAAATTTCTATCTCCTTTGAAGTTGATATTGATTGATCAAGTTTTACTTTCTGTATATAAGTCTTTGGTTAGTAGTGATGACTTTTGCCGAGACAATTTACAGAATGGTTACTTGCAACTGGAAAAATATTCGATTTAATTTAACTCTATCTTCACTGTTATTGAAATATTTATTGATTTGAACAAAAATTCGATATTTGAGACAAAAACAATTTGGATGAAAAAATCATATAAGTTACCAAACGGTGCAGTGGTTAAAGCTGCGGCGGTTGGATCGAGAGGTACCGGGTTGGAATCTCTATAGGGCCGGTATGCAGAAGGGATTTTTCATCATCTGGGCAGGTCGTTTAAACGAAAACGGGTCTGTAGCCGTATGTCTTCGATTTGGCTACTGCTTTACTGCGTAAGGTAGAATGTAAAAAGCGAACTGCGAAAGAGTTGGGAGTAACTTAAGCCGCAGGAAAGATTGCAGAGATAGAACTAAAAAAAACAAACAAACAAAATCATATGAGTTGAAAGCCCGTAAGCACAAGCGGACCTGTTTGTTTTCCAAATAGTCAAATGACTATGAACATACAAAACAATTTTTAGAAAAAATCCTGTTACAATGCATAAGTAATCGAAACGCTACAAATCAAACGCTTTTATCAGCAACCCACATGATTTGTTCTTTCAAACCGCTTTCGTCTTACACAATCCTTACCCCTATTCAAATGTGAAACGTCCTACTACAGAATTCTTTCGAAAAAATACAAAGCTGTCATAGCTGTTTCGAAAATTTGACGATGTCCTTGTAGCTGTTTGCAAGGTTGAAAATTTCCCAAGACCAAATATTACATAAAGTAAATCTAAGAGAAATTGAATAATTCCCTCTGAAATAAGTGGTACAGCGCCCATTTTCCTCAAAGCTTTAACTCATTTTTCAAAGGGTTTTAAAATTTGGAGAAATTATTTATTAGAAGTTCATTTTATCAAGTATTACTAGGGAATTTATATAGTATTCATTAATAAATATCCAGCGATGGTTTTAAATTCTTTAAAAGTCTTAATATTGTGCAAAAAGGGTCTTCGCGCTATCCCGGGATTTTAATCCAAATTTCCAATTTTTTATTCCAAATTCCAAATTTTAGAACTTTATTCCTACAAAAAATCTATAGACTTGCAACAATTTTACCCTAAACTTTTTTACAGTTGAGTGAACTTTAAATATTTTGACGGTACATATAACAAGATTCTGCTTACAACTTCTAATTTCTAACATGATTCGAAATCAGTTTGATTTATTTTTGGTTTGACGTTTGTGCTTACAAGCAAATGTTTCTAAATGCGAACAGCTTATTGCAGCTTATTAGTCACAAAATAGAATATCTAAATATTATACAGTGAAACTTCCACGAACGACCACCCCTCGAAAAAGGCCACCTCTTAAAAATATCAATTTATTATAAAACAACTTCGCTATATAGTAAAATCGTCTCTCTTAAAAGACAACCTCGTCGACCTGACCGCGACCATTATACTTCATGCTTTGGTGAAGAAATACTGCCCTCTAACATGACCATATTAAAGGCGTACGTACGTGTAAGAAAACTTCCTAATTATTCACACAAATACTACAATACTTAACTATACGATTAACTTGAATTACATATGTATGTATGTGTAGCATGCACAACTAGAGATTGCGATCGGGAATTATTTTCGAAAATTCTCAAGACTTTACGAATTTTTAAATTTCGTTTCTCGAGAGATTTTATTTCATTACTTTCGGGAATTCTTGTTTCTCGAGAAATAATGTTTTTTTAACCATTGTGGCTATACCCAAGAAAATATTCTTTGTTCTATACCCGGCTACCCAGGTAGCCACGTACACATTCTGCTTTAAAAACTAAATAATTTATATTTTCCTGTACGTTGTTGCAACCTTATTCAACAATTTTAATTTTTAATGACGAAAAAATGAAAAGCTGCTGCATTTTGTGTGGATCACGAGAGTGGAACAGCAATAGACTACAGTAACGTTTGGATTACTGATTCGGGTGCCACATAACACATGTCTTCTCGCGTCGAATAGTTCGTTGATTTGACATCATGTTCTTGAGCTGAAGCTGGCGTCGGCCGCATCGAAGGGTTTTGAGATAATGTTAACTCATGGTGGCTACGAAATGATGGATGCTGTTGGAATCGTGTATACTGTTGGCATGAAAAATGAACCGCAAGCAATTGTGAATGATGTTTCGACAGAGAATCGATGAGCGTACAAATTCTGCGACTGCCACGCTTGAGCAATTGAGTGCTGTCGAATGCTGAAGTGACAGTTGAGCGAATCGCATCGTAAACGCCTGAGCAAAATGGACGTGTTTGGAGCGTGAGATGCGTACCGTTGTGGAATGCACCCGCACGATGTTGCTTTCCAGTGGTTTGCAGAAATGTTTATGGCCAGAAGCAGTACGAACAGCAGTGTACATCTTAAGCAGATCCTTGAATAAGAAATGTCCGACCGCAACTCCGTACGAGAATTGGTTTGGTGTGAAACAAGAAATGGGTCATGTGCGAATTTCTGGTAGACCATCCTTTGTGCAAATACCAAAGCAATGTGGACGCAAAAATAGGACGCCAAGGCAAAAAAGGTGTTTCTAACTGGATACGAGTCCACGTCGAAGAACTTTCGGCTGTTTGATCTAGACACACAGAAGATCATCGTGAGCTGCAACGTAAAACTATGAATGAGAAAGATGTGGATCATGATGTCAAGAAAGAAGTGTCGATCCAGAAATCGTCGACCGAGCTACGAACGAAAGAGAAGCTGCCAGTCATGGAACAGTATTCGCAGTGTATCGGCACGAATGACAATGGACATAATACATTGTCCATGTCTGATAATGAGTTACTCGATACAAATAATATCACGTTGGCAGCAGATGACGATCAGTATGAGATCGAGAACGTACCCAAAAATGTGTGTTATAATTTGTGTGAGAAAGTGAACGAGTGTCATGTTGGAGCCAAACACGTATGAAGAAGCGTTAAATTCCGAGGAAGTTGCTAAACGGCGAGATGCGATGAATGATGAGCTGCAATCACTGACGAAGAATTCGACATGGGAGCTGGTGAAACGTTCGAAGAACTGCAAAGTTGTCGGATGTCCTTGGATTTATAAATTGAAGCAAAATCAATCTTGCCCAATTATAAGGCTCGCCTTGTCGCAAAAGGTTTTACGCCACGAAAAGAAGTTGATTATGGTGAAGCGTTTTCACCAATGGTTCAGCAGTGGGTAGCAGAAGATCTGGTGATGTTTCAGTTCGACGAAGAGATTTTCGTGGAGGCACCGAAAGCACTGAACATGGAGGAAGAGAACATCCATAGAGCAAGCATCCAGAGTGTGGAACAAGAAATTCATGAAGTTCCAGATCAATGTGTGTTCAGCGGCTATATCAACGGTGTGAGAGTCATACATTATTGTACGTGGATGACGGATTGATTTTGTCGAAACGCAGAAAGACTATTGAGACAGTAATGAATTATGTCAGATAATTTTGAGATGACATGAGGCAGCGTTGGTCATTACGTCGGCATGGAGATATATCGAAACAGAAAGAAGAAGATGAATTTCATCAATCAGAACGCATACATCAAGAAAATAGTCGAAAAGGATTCAAAGCACATTTCGAATCCAGCCGACAGCAATGTCATATTGACCAAATTGTGCGAAGAGGGCAGCGCCGATTTCCCGTATCGGCAAGCGATTGGATCGCTTATGTTTGCCGCTATCGTGACCAGACCAGACATTTCATATGCTGTGAGAGAAGATAGCAAACATTTGGACAGTCCAAAAGATCCCCGTGTTTCGGCCGTCAAGTGCATTCTTCGATATTCGAATAAAACGGCCCGAAGAGGAATCGAGTATTCTGCATCGTCAACAACATTGAGAAGATATTCCGATGCTGAATATGTACATGATGTTGACATGCGAAAGTCAACAACCGGCTATGCATTTGTTCTGGGCGAGAGCATTATCACATGGAAGAGTCGTCTGCAGAAGACAGTGGCCCTTTCCACTACCAAAGCTAAATGTATGACGTAATGTGGGCTGCGTTCAACAGAGTCTACCAATACTATACATCCACAATCAGAGCACAATTCGGCACAACCAAATGAATTGATAATCTGTGATGAAATATATTATTTTTATCTATAAACGCATTTATTTTACTATACTATTTCATTTATGCAGTGACAATTCGATTTTCAATTATATTTTGTTTTGGCTACCCGGGTAGCCGGGTAAGGATAACACTTTAAAATAAGTAATAATTCAGTTTGTATAAAATATATATCTAACTTTTGTTCAAAACTCATTACAAAATCTACAAATCTAGAATGGCATGTAACTATAGGATGGTCTAACTTCAAAATTACAAAATTTACAGACGTTTTAAATCATAATGGCTACCCGGGTAGCCGGGTATAGACACAAGGGTTAAACGGGAATTTTAAAACCTTTTCTGGAAAAAAATGTAATTCAAGCTTTATACAGTGTCCGATGTGCATCACTAACACTACTACATTGAAGGAGGTCGATAGAGGACAATGTGTTTATAAAACACCGTTATCGCTACGTATAACTAGAGAATCCCGAAATTAAGTAGCTGGAATTAAACTCGTAAATAAAATGGAATTAAAGTTGCAAAATTTGTTTGGAGTTGGATTGATTTATTTTGCAGGAAAAGTGGAAACCGGTAAAAAAAAGTTAGTTTCCGAGCTTATTTCCCTTTTTTTTTTTTTGGGTAATAAACTAGGAAACATATTATGCTCTCCTGACTTAAATTTTCACGCTTGTATGTAATTATGGAAAATGGAAATTTATTGTTGAATGAAAAGCAATAAACCGCCGAATAAATGCGGAGCCACAAAATCTGATCGCGGAGTAAACCGCGGAACCCCAGAATCCGAATTTCCTACTTTAATTTCAATTTTTCACCCGACTCTAATTCCAATTTTTTATGATATTAATTTCTGCGACCTTACTTCGTTGCGCCTAACTAGAGGTAACAAATTCGATTAAGGTTACCCGATTAACTAGTGTAACACGATTGTTTCAAAAAATATCGGCTTACATTGTGCTTGTTATAGTGAAAAGAAAATACGATATTAAACCCGGATTTACTTTTGCTCGAAATTTTATCTCAGCGATGATTGGTTGCTTCTTAGCACTTTGGTAAATCTAAGGTATTCATCACCATTCATTGCCCTCGTCCATATTCTCCTTAAAACTTTGATATTCTCTATTGTTAGTTTGTCTCCAGTCTTGTTTTGGGGCTTTGTTTAGCTTGTTGAATAGATATATTCTTAAATACAATCAAACGTCGATTATTTGCATACTATACGTTAAAGCAACGCCCGTTACAGTAACAAAATCTCATTTTATTTTGTACCAACATCTAAATAATAAAAGTTCGATGAAACCGTAACCTGACATCATTGGATTAAGGAATCAATTTTGTTTTCAGTTCATGTTTAGTCGATACTAAATTTAAAGTAAACACTTAAAATTATTCAAATCAAAGTCGAATTAATGAAAAAATGGAACCAAAAATTTCACTAACCCTGTAGAGAGTATAGGGCTGGCAATCTTAATCAAGTTTTATATTTTTTTTTGCTAAAAAGCGGTGAAAGGCTACTCTATCTATGTACAGGTTTGCCATCAATAACAACAAACAGACATTTTCGGTACTACCTGAGCAAAATTTATTTCATCGAATCATTTCATTTCATTATATTGCTGAATAGATCCTGATGTCGATTTTCTTTATGTATTATGTTTCAAATTTTCACAGCTTTTAAAATAACTCGAGGCCCCATCAGTCAGCGACACGGGTACCTCACATCTGCTGAACCCCCTTATGACAGGCCCTGATATTAACTCAATACATTTTGTGGTAAACTTTAAGATTTTATCTTATTGCATTGCGCGATTGCTTTCACTGATTGAAGGTTATGAACCAAAAGACATCTGTAATCTCGATGAAACCAAGATATATTTTATAGAGAGCTGCCTACTAAATCATTTGTCGCTAAAGCAACAAATGTACATGGTTCCAAAAAATGTAATCAGCAAAACTGCGTAATGATATGGGTGTCAATGTCATTGGGCAAAAAGAGAAACCCCTTGTAATTAACTCATCAAATGGCCAATATGTTGTAGCCTGACAGCATGGATGACCAGTTCCAGTTATGAAGAATGGCTAAAAAAGTGCTAGACAGCAAATCATTCTTAATTTATTATTTGTACCGGCCAGCATTTCTCAATCGCTTGATCAGGGTATCATCCAAAATTTTAAATTGCATTATAGATGACGAATGCTTACGTTAATAATCATAAAAATGGAGACTGCTGATAATTTGGATGAATTAGTGAAACAAATTAGTTTGGCTGATGTGTTTGATTTATGTAAAGGAAGGTTGGCAAAACGTCAGCGAAAAAAAAAACTTGAAAAATGTTTCACTTAATAGAACTACAAAATGATGCAATCTCTATCGGTAATTGCGAAAATTTAGAATTCGATTTTGGAACCGACGTCGAGTTAGATCTTGAATGTCCACTCTGGGAGAACAATGACTACGAATAATAGCCTGAAAGCACTAACGGGTCTTAAACAATTGGCCCTTAATTTAGGGATTGGAAAGTTGTTAAACCAGTTTTTATGAGTGTTAACGAATTCTACAAATAGAAATCATAAAGCATAAAGTCAGTTCATCAAGGCAAACGACTTTTTCAGAACCGAACGGATAGAATTTCACGTACATTTTTAATACCTAAAACGTTTACTTATATATAGTATTTATGCATTTTTTATTGTTTTTCTCTAAAGCGAACACCTCTTGAAAATACCATTTCCCTCTGGTACGCAAGCTGGTCGGCTTAAGGAAGTTTCACTGTATACAAAATTAAGTGATTTCATATTTCTGAAGAATGAATTTTCGGTTCTACTGGAACAACAATGATCGACGGAATACCAACACATGAGTGTGATCCCTAAATCCGTTTAGAACAATAACATGTGTTTTGTGATTCGTGGATCTCACAAGATTTTCTGTACTAATTCCCGAATATAAACATTTCTTCCTTCCGGTAAATTTAAATTGGATGTGCTAATAGTGTTCTTATTCTTTTTTACATTCAAATAATTTATGTTAGAGTTCAGCTGACTTTAATTTCACGACAGTTAAATTTTTAGCAGACTTAGTCTGATTCTAATATGATTTTTAGATGAGTTTGTGAAATATGAAAAATTCAGATGGAACTTGGCAATTTCTTAACCGATTGTGATGCAATTCAATATATGCGTTGGAAGTGGGATTCTAAAATAGTTTTTAGTTAAAGTTCTGGAATATGGCCAAATAGGGTGGAAATTACAGATTATTTCTCTACCGATTTTCGATCTACCTCACAGCAGATAAACCTCGACAGCTGCATGTATTACGGAAACTGCCACAGACAATAGCTTTTGAGGTTACTCATATTGATATATTTACTATACATCTGCTGGGAAATTTAATCGCAATCCAAGGAAAATAAGAAAAGATGGGTGACAGCACGCAAATGTTAGTGTAGGGTCCCGGAATTAGGAAAATCATTTTAGAATCTCATTTCCAACGAACATGTCAAATTGCATCATAATCGGTTAAGAAATAGCGAAGTTACATTCTAATGGGCCATATTCCAGGACTTCATCTAAAAATCATTTTAGAATCCCATTTTCAACGCACATGTCAAATTTCACTAAAATCGATTAAGGAATAGCCAAGTTTCATCGTAGTTCGCCGTATTCCAGAAATTTATCTAAATATCGTTTATCGAACATTCTTTATTTAATGATATTCATAGAGCAATTCGTGCACGCACAAAAATTTTGGGTTTGGTGGACTGCTGCGCTTCCAAAATATCGTCTACGATTTCTAAATATGTATTTGCATTAAGTACCGTTTTACTTCAATAGTAACCAAATCATGGTTTTAAATTTTATCTGTAAGTGATCATAAAATATTTAGAGTTGTCAAAACCAACGAATTTGTCACGATAACCAAGTATTTTTCGGAAATAACCAAGAAAAACATGTTGGTAATAATATCCGTAAAAAATAGTTAAAACAACTGTAGATATCGGTTGTCATAACTCCAAATCGGTACAAATAGCCTTAATAGATTTATCACAAAACCAATTCGGTTATTAACAAAAATCGGTTGTGATTTTATTCTCTTCGGCTCTACTTTTTCGTCGTTTTTTTTGTCTTTGTTAACCATTGAGTTCGGATGTGCAATGTGCTTGTAACAGTAAAAAATAATAACTGTTTTTAGTGAATTTAAAAATAAGTTGAAAATAATTTTAACAAGAGTGCCTAATAATAAAGTTTTATTTTTTAATATTAATTTGTTAAAGTAATTGTTTTAATATTCTATCGTAAGTATTGTGGGAAACTCTTGCTTATGTTAGGTTAAGGTGATTAACCGTGTTGTTTTAAAATTAAATTTAGAGTAAGAGTTTTACATTGCTTGAGAATGTTGTTTATCAATACGATTTATCAACAAAACGAAAAATACTTAAAATTAGTGGGTGTAACAACGAAAAAAACAATTTTGACCATTTTTGCAATGCTGGTACGGTAATAAATATTCATCATTGTCCGGGGAATTTGTGCTGGATGATAAAGATAATTTTATATTTTCAGCAAAGGATTTATATAAAATAAAAAATGAAATAAATTTTTATGATATCGATACCGGTATCAATATTCCAAGTGAAATTCTCGTAGAATACGTTCTGGACAAAAAAAATTCAACACCTAAATGGATTATGAGTATATCAGAAAATATCGAAAAAAAAAAAAATCAAGAAATTAATTTAATAACAGTACAAGAAGGTTTATTTTGTGTTTTATATGACCGTTATTTTTTTATAGAACCATATCGCTTCATACTTCAGACGAGTTTACAGAGAATCAAAATATGAACCCTATTATTAAGCGTATATTTCCATCACACTCGGCGATTATAGAAATACAAGATTTAGATTTTCTAATTATTTATGCGAATTTCATAAAAAACAAAACGCTCGAAAATTGTGACAGAACACAAATTGCTAAGATAATACTTAAACCATTACTTCAACAGCAGCTTAATTTAGAGTAATTAATTAACATCTTTTATATAAATTTTAGTTTTAGATTTGAATCTTTTAGGACCGGTTGCATAGAAAAAGAGCTAACGGCCAGATAAATTATTATATATTTCCTAATTTTTTGTATGAATTTGGGCTTTGTTCCAAAATACAAAATCAATGCAACCTGATAGATTATATTGGTTTTTTACATGAACATTGTATCTGGAGAATTAAATATTTGTCTGCCCAACTTCGTTCAAATAAATGTCAAATAATTTTGCATTTTGAAACCTTTTGATTATTTTTTTAAGAACATCATATTTTTATTTGGCCGAGTGAAGGTAATTAAATTATTAATATTTCCAGATTGACTCGGATTGATTTCATTTATTTATCTCGTCGTATATATGAATGTTTTGACAAAGAAATTACTTCAACCTATTACACTGCGGGCTGTCGAGCTCAGAAACCTTCCGGGAAGCTGTATGATAGTTATTGCTTTTACAGAAAAAAATTATCCAATAGCGGTTTAATTTCTAGACGATATCGTACCAGCATAGAACAGAAAACTGTTATTCTAGCACCCACAGGAAAAATGTAATTTATTTAATATAATTAATTGGCTTAATTTATAAAAATTTTATTTTTGATTTAGATAATAGCATTTCGGACGACTTTGAGTTCGTGAAACATAACCGCGAGCCTTGGGATGAATTAGTTCCGAAATGGAGAAACTCGTATTCTAAACGCTTACAGTTATTGAAAGATTCTAAAATTTCGTCACAAGAATATATTGAGAGATTTCCTGCTTTAGGTGAGAGCAACGAAGCACGATAAACTGAGCTAGTAAATAAACATTTAATTACTTTTAGGACGGGAGAAGTGGATTATGAAAATGTAACGAAGAGGATTCTCAAAAACAACATTTCAGTCAGATTTAGAAGTTTTTAGAAGCGAAATTTTTGTCTAAAGGATGAAGTCGACCTGTAACAATTTTTTAATTTCGATATTAAAAATCAGGCTGAAATATTGATTTTGGGAATCTATAAGTTAAGTCTGTATTCCACTACGAATAATTGACTGAACTGACTTCAAGTCAAAAGAGGACAAAACAAAACTAATCCATTAGAGTGCCAAACAAAAAGCAATATTATTATTTTTTTTTATCAAGATTTTATGGTTAAATTTTGACATCAGACAAAAACATAACCAACAATTATTAAACAAAACTTATTAGCATTAATTCGATTATTTTCACTCTCAAAATTATCTAAAAAATTAATTATTAATAATTCTCATATCAGAATTATTATTTTTCGAATATTTTCCGTCATATAATAAAAAATTAAAAAAATTTCTACCATAAAATCGCCATGCTATTAAAATTATTAGTGTGTGCGAGAAATATTTTTCATCGTACACAATATTTATCCAGATGTGTTAGTTAAAATGATCTTGATTTGATAATTTCTGACCATAATTATGGCGATCCACTAGTACAAACACACAAATTGATGTAAGTCAAATATTGACTGACTTCGTTTTGTGTTTCTTTCACACAACCAACGATTTTATATCTTTATCTCCCTTTATTTTGACTGACAAACTTTTATTCGCAATGGAATTCAGGCTTTACCCGCAAACCTCTTCGCTAGATTTTCGTACTTCCAGTCGGTTTAACTGAGTGTAGTTCAGTAAGTAACCTTTAGTTTAACTTTAAAATGTTGCTGATTTTAGCTTAAAATTGATGCTGAATTAGCCTGTCAAGGCACTCAAATATTAAACATCGCAGAAAAATGGGACGTATATTACAAACAAATTTTACTTATGGCCAAAAAATCTACACATTTCTCTGTTAAGACTTTTTTTTTTTTTTAAACTATGCAATCTTTTCTGGGGCTCAAGGCACTCCCAACTCTTTCGTAGTTAATTTTACCGTCCTACTTTACGCAGTATTAGCCAAATCGAGGAAGTACGGCTATAGACCCGCTTTGTATAAACCACCTGCACATTGCATTGCTTCATGCCAACCTATAGTGCTGACATGAAAGGTGGGTCGGCCCATGGATTCTGCACTCTCAACAGGGGGTCATAGTTGTGTTCATTGTCATCACCGATCGTAATCAGATGATGAAAAATCCCTTTTGCATCCCGCCCCTATCGGGATTCGAACCCGGTACCTCCCGATCCAAACGCCGCAGCTTTAACCACTGCGCCGTTTGGTCGGTCTGTTAAGACTTATTGTGCTCTTGTTGACCTAATATTTATGATAATTAATTTATAGAAAATAACAAAAAATCTCTGGCATTTGCTCTTTTGCCCTAAATTTTCCCGTATTCGAGAACTTCCAAAAGAACGATCAATCAAAAGAGCTTTAAAATAACGAAAATTGAAAGTCAGGAAAACTTTGTTGCTTATTTTAAGGTAGGTTAATCAAACCCGAAATATATGTGCGTGTATATTTTAACTTTTTTTTTTATAGTACAGACGATTCAAGAAGCTGAAGAATTCGAACGGAAAGTATTAGATAACAAGAAAGGACTACAGCCTCGAGTCGTAATTATTGGAGATGTAATATCACAACTAGTAGCATATGTCACGCTAGTTAATAAAAAAATTCAATTTGAAGACGTCAATAAGGCCGTGCAAACCTGTTTTCACACATTTTACGCACTGGATATAGCATATCCGGTTGAGAGCATTTATATATGGACGTTCATGCAACTACACATTTTTGGTGTAAATGTTTCAAATGGTAACAAAACACAGCCGACCATTTCGATTGTGGAATCAATAAATAACGATTTATTGAACTTATAAGCAGGAACACGGATAACTTGATTGTTTAGTCTTTAGTAGTTAATTTTAGATTTGTAATATTGTATAATTTTAAGAATTTTCGTAACTCGCTGAATTTTAGTTTTAACTGAATTTGAAAATCTAAATTTTGAACTAAAACATACATTATACAATGAATTTTGCTTGCCATATTTGTTTAAAATCTTTCAATGAAGCAGAGAAATATAAACAGCATTTTAGAACGTTACATCCAAATATTCACAGATTTGTTTGCATGGAAGTTGAGTGTGACAGAGTTTTTTCAAATATATTTAATTTCGTTAAGCACATACGTCGTGACCATTCGGAAAAACCAAATTTACTTTCAAGCTTAGTAGATAAAGAATTAACTAAAGCTGAAAATAATTCTAAAGACCTGCACCTAACAGGAGATTTCCCAGATGATGAATGTCACCAGACTAATACAATTCCACACAATTATTTTTTAAAAACCATACTTCAGTGGCTGGCGAATGAAAGAATTCCTAGAACCACTATTTTCAATATTATAATGGGATTAACTGGTTTTTATAATAAACAGTTAACGAAAATTATGAATCTTATCGAAAATAAATCTGCCGATAAATCTTCAGAGATTTCAGCCATTTTAAAGTTAATTTTTTCGGAAACATCAATTCATTCACAATATATGATTTTTAAACAGCTAAAATCTCAAGAAATTCTTATAAATTATAAGGCTTACTTAATATCTCAAGAAGAAACTTTTGAATATTCTAACGATAATAGTATAATATTAGTTGCAAACCAGTTCGTAACCAAAATTGTTAGTTTAGACCAATTATTTTCGGTGTTGTTCTCCAAAACTAAACTTTTAGAACAAATAAGTGAATATCTTCAATGCGTTTAAAACAACGAGATCACAATGTTTAGGTCCGTTGTACATTTCAGCTAAGCTAAGCGAGAAACGCAGTTTATATTAGCATAGTTTTTAGACCGCTTAGCTCATTTCGTTGCACATTTCAGCTAATTACATCGCTCACACATACATTGATTTTTCTGCATAATTCATTTATTATGATTTATGACACGATACCTAATATAACTAAGTAGCCTACGAGTTGATAATAAAATATACAAAAACATCAGTGTGTATGTGAGCGATGTTAGCTGGCATAGCAAGGCGAAGTCAACTTGAGCTAAGTTAGTTTACATCGCTCTAAACAAAAAACATAGCTAGCATAGTTTAGCACAAGTGTGCAACGTTCCATTAAATCTCTCTATTTACAACCGAAAGCTATGCACATAGCCCACATCGCATAGCTTAGCTTAGCTGAAATGTGCAGCAGGCCTTAACATCGTGCAAACTGCTTTTTGGAAAGAGAAAGTAAGAACGTGCATTCCAAGCAATCTAAACGATATTCTACACTTACCATTACTGATTTATTTTGATGAGTTCGAACCGCTGAAACAATTAGGGTCTCATTCAGGTATATTTAAATTGGGGGCGGACTTCCTGATAATTTGGCGTCAAATCTGTCCAATATATTTTTATCAATGATTTTTTTTTCTCAAGACAAACAAAAATTCGGAAATTCAAAAATGTTTAAGCCATTGATAGATCAATTAAATTTATTGCAAGCTGATGGAATAAAACTTAAATTCATACATTATAATTGTATCAAATTGATTCCTTGTGTTAGTGTGGGAGACAATTTGGGAGTTAATTCGATATTAGGTTTCACAGATTCTTTTAATAGTAATTTTTACTGCCACATGTGTAAAATGCCGAAAATTGAAATGCAGGTCAGATGTGAAGAAGATATCAATAAATTAAGAACACCACAAAATTATCAAGATGATATAATGTTAAACAATATCTCTGAAACAAGTCTAAAAGAAAATTCAATTTGGAATAGCTTAATCGATTTTCACGTAATACAAAATTATAGTTTGGACTGTTTCCACGATTTATTAGAAGGCGTTTGTCATTACGTTTTACTATGTGTTCTGAACAATTTTATTAAAGCCAAACACACATCTATTCACGAAATTAACCAAAGACTACAAAATTTTAATTTTGGAAACATTCCAAAAATAAACCTCGATTGTTCAATCTGGACTGCTTAAAATCAAATAAAATTCGTACGTCTCTGGATCCGAAATATATGTTTTAATATTATATCATCCTTTATTAATTGGAGACAAAATTCCAAATTCATCCGAGGATTGGAAACTTTTAATTATTTTAAGAGAAGTTATTTCCATTGTTTTTAGTAAATAGGTCAATAAGCAAACATCTCAATATTTAAAAATTCTTATTTCTGAACTAAACTGTCTATATTTAAAACAATCAAATAGTAATTTAAAGCCAAAGTTTCATTTATTTTTACATTAAGCAAGAGTACTTGATATAATAGGCCCAATTTCGGCTCTCAGCTCTACAAGATTTGAAGCAAAGCATCAGACGTTTAAAAAACATTGTTTTTATCTAATAATCGCATAAACATTCTACAGAGTTTAGTAATTAAAAACCAATTGAATCTCGCTAATTTATTATTGAATTATAATAACGCGTTAAGTGGAATAAAATATTTTGCATTTCAAAATATCCCTTTAAACTTATCTTCGAAGTTTAAATTTACTTATAATCATTTCAAAATAACAGTATTGAAATATGTAGAACTATTTGTACGTAAAAGGTCCATGCGGACCAAAGTTAATTCGCTTTGTAAGGCAAGCTAAACTTATGGCCAATTGCTAAATGAACTATATTGATACGAACAGTGAATAACCCAGACTACATTGAAATCAAAAGTTGAAAATGTAGTCAAACTCAAAAGCGAATACGTGGAACGTTCGGTATAATTTTTTTTTTTGATTCTTGTTGAAGCGAGTTTTTGCATTCTCGGATATGTTCGCTAGTCATTAGCACACAAAATTTAGCATACAAGTTTGCTATCTTCGTTTTAAGATGGTAAATCAAATATTAACGTATTTTTAGGTCAAGTCACTTGATGTAAAGTAACTCAAAAAAATCTATCATCTTGTAAAACTTATTTGGTATTTAAATCCCTTAAAGGAATCAACGAAGGATAACCAGGAAAAGTGTTTCGTTAACGACACAAGTATACAAAGTTGACATCAAATTTATTTTGTTATTGTAATTTCCGTTTAACAGACTCAAGTTCACGAAGCAAAGCTATTCCATCTTTTTTTTGGCGGTAGGGATAGCAAAGACATTAATAAAATATTAATTCCGATAGACGTAACGATAAACTTCAAATAAAATTACGAAATTTTCAAATTTTTCGATTATGATACTTTTGGTTGCGAATAAAGTATATAAATTAAGCATAGTAGCAATAAATATAAACCACCTTGAATTTATTAAGCCCCTCAAAATATAATATTAAGTAAATAAGATAAAATTAAATATTATGTAAAAAATTTGTTATGTACAGACATCGAGAAAATTGTTTTGTTATTTATAATATGAGTAAATCTATAAATTATCAGTTTTTTTGTTTTTTTTTTTTTTTTTTTTTTTTTTTTTTTTTTTTTTAAACTATGCAATCTTTTCTGGGGCTCAAGGCACTCCCAACTCTTTCGCAGTTAATTTTACCGTCCTACTTTACGCAGTATTAGCCAAATCGAGGACGTACGGCTATAGACCCGTTTTGTATAAACCACCTGCACATTGCATTGCTTCATGCCAACCTATAGTGCTGACATGAAAGGTGGGTCGGCCCATGGATTCTGCACTCTCAACAGGGGGTCATAGTTGTGTTCATCGTCATCACCGATCGTAATCAGATGATGAAAAATCCCTTTTGCATCCCGCCCCTATCGGGATTCGAACCCGGTACCTCCCGATCCAAACGCCGCAGCTTTAACCACTGCGCCGTTTGCTCGGTAGTTTTTTTTGTTATGTATAAAATATAAATCGCATTATATACTTATTTATTTATAATTATTAATATATTTATAGAGAATATGCCACTTAGAATTTTTTATTTTAGTTTATTTATATTTTAATTTAAATATTTAAATACAATTTATTTATAATATTTCCTATATAGTTAATTAATAATGGTAGTGCTAACAATGGGGACTGTTTGGTTATAGGAATTAGTTTATGTTTAATAATTATAATTACATATTGTTTATTTATATATTTTATATAGAAAAAGCGCAACATTAAAGGACGTATTAAGGAATGGTATTGAAAACAAATCAGATTGGACGGGAAAACACTTTAAGTGCTTTCGATTTTTTTTTTAATTTATTATTATGTAACCATTGCTAACACTAACATTATAAATTTTATAAATTTTATTTATTATTGCTAAAAAATTTGTTTTATTTTTGTTTGTGTGTATTTTGCCATTGGTTTTATTCATTGCTTGCTAAAGTATTTTTATTTCAGATCAGCATTTACATTTTTTTTTGGTTTTTATCAAATAAATTATTAAATAAAATAAAAGCTTAATTTGTTTTAATTTTTATTCGTTGGTTGTATAATTTTCTGAAGATCTCTGAAAGACCACACCTGCTGGACAGTTCTACTCTAAACTCCATAAATTTTTAAACCTCTTTGTCAAATTTTTATAATTTTGTTGAGGCAATCTTTGTATTTTTAGAAGTTGCTAGGTGGTTTGGCGTCTATTGGAGGGGGGACCAAAGTTGAGTAGATTAATCTACCAGCTCCGTAACTTTCTGTTCTGGTCTTGCCATTAGACAGCTGCGTGATGGGTACAACTGTGTAAGAGGTAACCTGTTCACAATTCGCAAGTGTACGTACTACCTCCTCGTGGCCACCACTGGTAACTAAGGCCATTTGGCACATTTTGGCCATTTGGCACAGGCTAAAGTACGGCGCTAAAGGAGAAAACCTCGACACAAAGGCCCTAATCCAAGGTGGAACAGCATTAGCCGATGGATGAATGGCTGATAGGTTAATCAGTCCAAAATATGGGACTCTGGATACCAGGCACCCTCCAGTTTTATTTAGCCTTCCTGTAGTAAGGCTGGGTGACCTACAGGCGATTTGCAATTTTCAGAAACTCGTAAGAGTAAAATCAAACGGAATACGGGGCAGGGGTAGGAATATATGGGAGTGGAACAACCCTCTCGAGGTCCTTGGGCTTTAATGCTACCGTCTTTCTAGAGGAACTAGGTGCTGTAGTAAACATCTATGAGGGAAAGCAATAAGCTAAGATAGTATGTATCACATACCGGGAGGCAGTATTGTCAGGTTCATTAAGAACCTGAATATTGACTGGACGGATAATTAAGCAGGGTCCAGCACAATAGATCTTTTAGGTCGCAGTGCGAAGTGGCTGATCCCCCGCATGGCCCTCCAATAATAATAATAATAATAATAATAAAAGTTGCTAGATTTCAAAACGATTTATTATTAAAAATTTATGCTATGTGCCTGCAGACTGCATGATATTTCCCTTATTTGTATTTCGTTTGGTATTGTGCCTTTGCCAGCAGCCGACCAAACAACACAGTGTTCTTTGGTGATGTGTGGCGCTTGGTTCTGAAGTTGTCGCGTTCGAATCCTGATAGAAGTGGGATGCAAAAGGTGTTTTTGTTTAAATTTCTCATTCTATATTTTGAAACTTATCGGTATTTCTTGATCAATGTTGGTCATTTACATAAACTCAACTGCTATTGGCGACCGGGATAACTTTAGTAGTCAAGTGCATTGTCATATTTTAATGTGACAGTTTGATGCTGATTGAAGATTACAATACTTATACTGTGTAGTGGTATTAAAGAAACAAGTCACGAGTGTGACATTTGGTTTTAGGACAGCATAAACCATTTCTGTAAAATCGCGAAATCAGGAATTTGATTCGAACGAAGCGATTTTTGCATATTTTGATTGTTATATACAAAGTTGGTGTCACCACTGTCTTCTTAAAACGGTCTTGTTATTGTTATTACTACTAATAATGGGGGCCATTTATCTCAATGCCTAATACATAAATCGTAATATCATTGGGCAATCTCAAATCACAAAATCTGATCTGTGCGGTAAAAGAAATTATGGTTAAAATTATGGCCTTTGAGATGTAATGAGTTGCGGTTGGTTTATTAAGGACTAACATAAATTTTAAAAAAGAATTTTTAAAAGTTTGATATAATTTGCCCATCTTTCATAATTTTAAACTTTTTATGTTCCTAAACCAAGATTGAGGCCGATATCTGATTTAAATCCGCGAAAATTTAGAACCTAAATTTGAAGTAAAAATTTCGAATTTATCGAATTTTAATATTCCAGAAAGTTACTTTAATTCAATTTGAAATTTCAATTTAGCTTCAATTTCTTTAAAATGTTTCATTAGCGTTGGATATTTCAAACCGATTGAAGATTCTAAATAAAAAAATTGAGGAGTGACCAACTTTTACGAGCAGGGAATTTAATTTTTTGTTTTCATTTTTTTATTCACCAGTGAGGAATCAATGGTACGCAATTAAGACACTAATACTCAACTCAATCTTAATGTGCAGAGCCTCAGGGATACATATACACATACCCATAGCGGCATAATATTAGCCGAGTTTTTTATAGATCTGTGTAAATCTTTTTTCCAGATTAAATCGAAATTAGATTACCTAAGCGAAGTTAATTGAAATGTTTAAAAGACGATCAGCTAGATCTTGAACGATTCTATCTATAAAAACAAGATTAGCATAAAATACTTGTCTAATTTTTAGTAGGACTATAAACCTGGCGAGCAGCGAGGTTATATCAATAGACGGTGACCACGATGAATTGGCCTTAGTGGCACGAAAACTCAACATACAATTATAAAAAACTTGAATTCAAATAGATTCGTAATTTTTTAAAGGAAATAATTAAAGAAATTATTTTTTATTTAATATGCCCCCTGAACAAATTTCTGGCTACGCCGCTGGCTACACGGTGACGAGACTACTTGCCACTAAGCGAAACTTGGATGCGTGACGATATCGATCTGATTCAAACTCGCAACTACTAGTACGGTACATGAACAAATAACCATACCTTTATGACCGCTAATGTACCCGGCGAAATAACCATCTAAAGGCACATGTCCGACAAATCCACTTGCAGGCGACTGGACGTACTTCTGCAGCCAGGACATGCACATCCGCATATTTAGTGATATTTGTATCGCTGAAAGTTCCGTTGCCACCAACGTAATTAACTTCACTTTTGTAATCGATACTAGGCTCATGTCCTGAACATATATAATCGCCAGTATGTACCGCCATATTTCAGGGTACCTCCGACATACCTCTTGTGTTATGCCGCGATTTTAGTATCGATCTACTCAGTATCGACTACTTATTCAAGCTAGACTACGTCTCCATCACTCGTATCAAAGGCTATTGTATAATCGTTTGGACATCGGCGCCGTACTCCCATTCCACAACTGCCTACGGTTTTTCTGTAAATCTGTAAATATTATGTGTTATATGATGTATGTTTGAGATATTTGCAAAATTAATTTTCTATGCCACTCTCTTCTGAGTCAATCAATTTAGGAAAAAAGATTCAAATATGAAGTTTCAGTTCAATTGGTTAAATGATCTGGGCTCTAGAAAACGGATGAATCCCCAAAAACCTCAAGGTCGAAAAATGTTTTGCAAACATAGGATAGGTTAGGTTAGAACAAGAGAAACTGTTGATATTGAAACACGATTGATGTGCCGTAGATTAATCACGTTAAAAAATAATAATTAAAAAACAACATGTATGTTGCAAAGCGATGTGTAATGCTCGACGGTTGGATTAAGAAAGACTCACAAACACGACCTCTTGTACTCCTATTTCGCAGGGTATAAGGCCTCTCTTATTTTTTATTGCTATATCTTAACGTGAGTTGCGATTGGCTTTTCAATGGAATTCAATACGCAGTATGGTTGACAGTCTTTAGATCACAACGTTCAACGTATTTTGCTCTCTTCCATTTCTCTTTTATCCCTTATTTCTCTAATACCTTTATCTAGAATCCACCTGATTTTCTCTTAAACTCTCTATCTCTCATATCGTCATTTCGCCTTATACCCCTTATTTTTTCTCTTTTACCCCATTCCTGTTATAACTAATATTTCTCTTGGCGCCTATTTCTCTTAAACCCTTTATTTCTCTTATACCTCTTATTTTCCTCTCCTGCTTCGTTTCTGCCAAACGAAATGTTTACGCGATTTTTCGAGTTTACAAAATTTCAGTAATCGTAAATAGTGAATATGTATGGCTGTTCGACGGCCAATGACATTTTGGTGATTCAATCTGAAAGATTTTCATTGCGGTAATAAAATCATTTCGCTTATATACCACACTTACAACCCGATTACAATTATTTTTTTAAATTATTAATGCTTCCAGATTTAAATATTCTGCCAAAGTCTAGAATCGGAAACTTCTTCTTTATTTAAAGAAACTATGTTCTTATTTCATTCTGTTGTTAACCGTCTGACGGTGAATAAAGTAATGTAGTCTTGAAATGAAAAGTTGAAAATTGAGATAAAAATATCGACCAGTTTTAAATCTTAAATATTTTAGTAGTTAAATAAATTTCATTGCAACCCCAATTTCTTCTTCATCATTAAGTGGTATTGTTTGAGCTTCTTACGGTTTTTCCCAAACTGATTTGAATTATTTTTTGCTTAAAGTTGTTGGTGTGAAGTGCTTTGAAACGAATTTGGATTTTCGTTTGGCCTTTTTCCAGATTAGTGATTTCACGGAAACTAGTAAGTTAATCCCGTGAATGCACTACGCAGTTTCTAGCTTCCTGCTTGAATATATTTGAAAAATATGTTTGTGGACCATAATTTAAGTATATCGACCAATTATATAACACTCCGAATTTCCTTTTTTTTTATTAAAGCTTTATTAGTAAAAGTTTCCACCACATCTATTATTTATTGTCTCAGTTAATTAAACAAAATGTAATTTAAGTCAATGAAATACAGACGAAGGGAATTGCTTCGCAATTTGATTAGCAAACAAAATAACGGAGCATTTCATTCCCCTTCGTACTGTGGACCCCTTATGCTATAATGTAAACAGTTATGCTCAATAATCTTATGCATCAAACCTAATTAAATTTGCTTTCGTGCAAATAATTTCTGTGTCAGATGAATTGTGGAACATATTCAGTTTTTTTAAATTTTCCTTAAACATTTTGTATTGTTTAGTCCAAGTACCAATATTTTTATTCCATTTATCGATTTGTAAATTCTCAAGTATCGTATTTTGTTTAAATTCATATTCTGTATTGTATTATTATGGCAAATCAAACCTCTCGTAATTAGTAGCTTCTCTATTCTGAATCCTTTGAAAATAATAGAATTATGTGGAACTTATGTTCAGATTAAAATAATAAAATTATATGAAACTTATAAAAGTTTATTTATTTCTTAACTGATTAAGAATCGGTATTAATCTATGGTGAAATTTTTTTTTCGAGGAGGTAGTGGGACATATTGCATTATTTTATTAACAACCAATCAAGAGTATGATGATATTTGACCAACGATTGAATATTAAGCCAGTTGTAGAACATATGTTCGAAGTTGTACATTAACAACTAATAAGTGCAAGCTAATGAAACTTTTTCTAATCTTTCGATATAATTAAACCTACCAAAAAGCTTCAAAAATAAAGCGAATTGTAACGCAACCCAATTTTAGGTCACAATTGATGCCGGAAGCTATGAACTTCTATAAATCGGATTGTGGAACCTATGCTCAATAAGTTGTACTTTGATATCTTGTGAACCTAGTTATTATTTAACCTAGTTGTTCTTCCATATCTGAACACCCTAGTTAATTAAAATACTCACTAGGTATTTGTAGTGAATTTAAAAGATTGTAATCAATTTGTCTGCTTAATTTGTTGAAGTAAAGAATTAACACGTTCGCGGACAAGTCGGCATATGCCGTCTCTATGTATAGGGACAAGACGGGATATACCGTCCAAATTTGTTTCTTGTTGTGGAGGCAAGTCGGCGTTTGTCGTCAAATTTACATAGGAATTATATTTGTTTGTAGTTTACTGTCCCAGCAGAAGATATAAAATATTGTGAATTGTATCTTCATACTGTAAAAATATAACTGTAAAAATATGTTTGTAGAAAAAATTATATCCGTTTTTTATATTTTTTTTCTCTCTATGTTTTATTGTTTTTTGTTGTGAACGAACGAATTAGGTAGTATTTTTCAGTATTGTGTTGTAATCGTTTGATAAACCTTCTGGCGTATTTTTACGTGCTATTTGATGCTCTGTGTAGTGGTCCTTAGTAAATATAGTGTTTACAGTTGTTTTGTGCCGGTGTGAAAATAACAAGTAAGAAAAATTATGCAACGTCTCCGATACGGTTTGTATTTATAGAGTTTATTTACAATTTTTCCAGGATATTCCATGGACCCAAAGGAAGAAGAAAGACTTCTTAGACTTTTTGATGAAGTGAGTACTCCCGAATCTGAATTCTCAGGAAATGAGTCAGAACTATTCAGCGAAGATGACGACATAATCGACCCGACATATGAAGATGAGTTCAGCAGCGACACAACAGATAATAACATATCTGTAAGAAATGTAGATGAGTTGATAATTGATAATGATAATGGCATTTCTGAGGTTTCGATTGACAATGAATGGGAAGACGATACAGAAGAGATTCCAGACTTTGGATTTGATGTCGCTCAATCCGGTATTCAGGTTCACTTCGAACATACTCCAAATGCTGTACAATGTTTTGAGCAACTTTGGGACAATGATATAATGGATATGATAGTTACGTCTATGAATACATATGCAGAAATTTTGCAAAACACAGGCCGACCTCACACCAAACACAGCCGTTTTTCTTCAATCAAACCAACAAATATTACTGGGTTGAAACAATTTCTAGCGCTTTGTATTCTTCAGGGTCAATAGAAATGTCCCTCTATAAGAAAAATGTTCAGCATGGATCCGCTTTATTATTGCCCTGCATTCCATTATACTATATCTGGAAGGCGATTCGAACAGCTGCTAAGATGTTTCAGTTGCAGTTATGCTCAGCCTATTAATCTTAGGGATAAACTCTGCAAAATTAGTCCTCTGTTGAATAAGCTACTCATCAATTTTAGACTTGTTTTATACCCTACGGAAGATTTATCGTTGGACAAATCACTTATGCTTTTCCGCAGCCGTTTGATTTTCCGGCAATATATAAAGGGAAAACGAGCTAGGTATGGAATAAAGTTTTACTCTGTATGTACAACTGATGTATATGTTTTAAATCTTCAAATTTATTCGGGACGCAGTGAAGAAGCTGCTGGACTTTCAAAACTCGAAACATTAGTAATTTCTCTAACAGAGCCCTATTTGGATCGCGGTCACCATATATTTATGGATAATTTTTACAATAGCGTGGGGCTGTCTAATAAACTTCTTACCAGAAAAACGCACTCTACCGGCACCTTGCGTTCAAACAGGCGAAAAAATCCAAGTGCATTGACAAAATTAAAACTGAGAAAGGGAGAACACAAGTGGCAGAGATGCGGAAAAATGTATGTGTCTAAATGGAAATACAGGCGAGAAGTTCTCTGCATTACAACAAAGTATCATCCCAAGCTTATTACCGTAAAAAACCGATTCGGACAAGAAAAAATTAAACCGGAAGAAGTCTCGAATTACAATAATAGTATGTCCGGAGTCGATCGAAATGACCAGATGGTCAGTTACTATTCTTCACCTCGAAAATGCATCAGATGGTACACAAAAGTAATGTTCCACCTGCTAGATATAGCGATATGGAATGCTTTTTATATAAACAGAAAATTCAACAGTAAGCTGACTTTGCTACAGTTTCGTGAAAATTTAGTCAAAGAATTTCTCGGCATATCCAACAGCATGAACGATGGCAGAAAATTGGTGAAATCAAGACCAATGCATGGAGGCAAGCGATCAAGAATTGACCCACCCAATCCAGCTGATACAGATAAAGATGATCAACAAGCCCAAAATATGCACTTCCCCAGCAGCATTCCTAACCCAAAGAAGCCGAACAACAGCTATTTTTTGAGATGTAAAGAATGCACGATTTTTGGTAAACGCAAAGAAACAAAATATTTGTGTAAATCATGTCCGGACCGACCACCACTATGTATCGAGCCATGCTTTGAAAACTACCACAAAAAATAGTTTTATTATTTAGTAATTTTTATATATATGTACCTATAAATTGTTTGGATTAGTATTTTTATTTTTTTTTATATATTTATGAATTCAATAAATAAGTTTTGCTGGATAATACATTGGTTTCCACTTGACGGCATTTCACGTCATTGTCCTGGTCCATCAAAAAAAAATTATTGCAGGGACAAGACGGCATTTGGCGTCGTGCCATTTTTTGGCCGTAAATGGTTCTAATGTTATAAGGCCTTTCATATTTTGTTTTATGGATGTTAAAAGCTTATGCTTTTACAAAAAACGTTAGTGTGTTTTTTTGAACCGTTCAATTTTGGCTACTGTCCGCGAACGTGTTAAACTGTGGAACCTATGTTCAATAAGTTATACAATTATATTTTATTAGCCTAAGTCTAATATTTGTATCGCCTTTGAAAAGTTGATTGGATTGATTGTGTACAGTTTGCTTTCTTTCTTTGTTGAAGCAAAAATTAAAACTTTAGAATTATATGTTCAATAAATTGTGTTTTCGTTTCTAATAAGCCTAAATAATTAAAATATTCACTAAGCCTTTGTATTGCATCAAAAAAATGAGTGGATTAGAACAATTTGCCTGTTTACAATAGACTTCAGCTAGATCCCTATTCTGCCTTATTTATGCTCTACACAAAAGAACAAAAGCGGCAAATAAAATTGTAACTGTCGATTCGGTTAAAGATTGTACATCAGAAGCGGTGTATGATGCACCACAAGCTGGTGGACATGTTGGGATTGAGGTTTCGTATAAATGTACTTTATTTTCGGTGGAGCCCAATTTATTGATAGCACGACAGTAGTAGTCACCGTATTGACGTTTTTCAATTGTAATTACACGACTGTCAAAAGTCTAAGTCAATAAAATGTTCGCGAAGTTTTTGTACTCCTTCTGAAAAGATCATTAGATATTACTGAGAGCTTGTTGCCCCAAAACTTAGAATAACAATCAGCGTCGAGTGTCTATCTATAAGGGATTTGGCCGCCTCAACGATGTTCCTCCAAATAATTCGATCCGCCGCAAGAGAACGCCAGACACGGTGACCGAGCGTGTTTAGGTCCCTTTCAACGTTGCCCATCTATTGGGTAGGTGATCTCCCACGAGGTCCTACTTTCGTTGGTGGCGACTCCAAGGCCTGTTTAGTAGTACGATATTTTGAACGAAGCATGTGCCCAAGCCATCTTCGTCTTGATGATTTTATGAATCCAATGATGTCGATTTTATCGAAATCATTTCTGATCACGTGATTCAATAACATTCTGTAAGTGGCTCCCTCTTTAATGGGATCAAGAATTTTTCTTATGATCTTACGCTCAGTTACAGCAATTGTCTCGATGTTTTGTACTGCCAGTGTCCAAGACTCGCAACCAAAGGTGTTAACTGATCTTAAAAGCGCTTTGTAGATGTCCAGATTTATTTCGCAAGATATATGAGGAGATTTGAATATTATGATATTGGCGTAAAATCCTTGGTAACCTGTTGCGATCCTCGATAAAATGTCCACAAAAACAAAGTTTTGCTCAGTGATCAGTGATTCTAGGTATTTGAACTCATTCACCTCGTCTGCCTTCTCGTGGTGACCATGTATTTAGTTTTCGCTTCATTGTTCTGAAGGTCTATTTGTTGGGCTGTTAATTCCAACGAGAGGAGGACCTCTTTGAGAGAGAATATGTTGCGACCTAGAATGCAAATATCATCAGTGTATGGCTAGGTTAATTTCTAATACAGGTAGCTGCGCTGCGACATATTGAGCTGACGAATGACATATTCCAATGATAGGTTGAAGAGAGTTTGAGCTATTGGGTCTCCTTGCCACACTCCAGATGTTATCTCGAAGGCATCCGAAATTTTGCCTAATACGTTCCTTAACATATTCCTCCTAATGCTGTCGTGCGCCTGTTGGAAGTCTATGAATACACTACTGTGTCAGGGATGTCCTTTACATATCATTTCTCCAGCATCATCCTCAGCGTAAAAGTTTGATTGGTCGTTGATCTATTTGGACGGAAACCACATTGATACACATCTAAGATCCTCTCGCTATAAGTTGATAACTTTGCCGCGACCACGTTGGCCAAAACCTTGTAGCCTGTGTTCAGCAAAGCTATACCGCGATAGTTGTTACAATTTAATCGATCTCCCTATTTATGAAGTGGACAAATAATCGCCGCCATATTTGAGCATTTCGTTCCAGATACCATGCTCACTGGGTGTCTTGTAATTTTTCATCTGTGATATAACGTTCCACACTACATCATATGATGAAGAGATGTAGTGTCTTCGCTTTGAAGCAAGGAAGGTTGTTGCTCGGAAGGCGATGCCTGTCTATATAGAAGTGAGAAGAAATAATTCCGACCACACTTCTAGGACGGTTTTAGTGTCCATTTTTTATTGACTGAATTTGTTGCGAATTGCGTTGCTACGTGGAAAGTCCAGAGCTATTTCTCTTATGCGACGATATATATATCTCAGGCTTGAATTTTGGATATTGCATGCCTGTTGCTCATGCTATTCCCGTTTCTTCCATCTGCATAACCGATTGGAGATTCTCCTCGCAGTGTTTAGATAATGTTCCATTGTTCTTGAATGGAGTCAGGAAGTGGTTTATTTTCCAAGACTTCTGATATGGTAATCCCGAAGGCGGTCTGGTTGTTAATCTCGTTACACTAAATTTATAGGTAAAAGCTCTCGAGAATTCTATTTAATGTATAAAATAATTTAAAATGTTTTCATAAGCTCAAATTGTGGATAAATAATTTTTTAATTTTACTTGATTTTATTAAAGAAAATTTGAAAACTTTACGGAGCTTTCAAAAAATTTATCGGAAAATTTCGTAAGCTCCAAAAATATGAGCTTTTTATATTATCAGCTATTTATGGTTGTATCATTGATAGATTTTTAATTTTGATGTAAGCTTTGTAAAGGTTGAACATTTAAGGTTCCCTTAGTGGTTGTTAATGAAAGTTTTTGTAAAATTTAATTGTGGTTTTCATCAACTTTATCGAGTTTCTATAGCACGAATGCTTTCCTCATTTTACTTGAAGCTCGAAAAGTTTTGTGTTACTAAAAACTCCGACGCTTATATTTCCGGAATTTTCCTGGCTTATATTTCGGTTGTAAAGTAATTCTATGTGCATATTGAAAAACCTGAAATGCCCTATAGAAATTGGTTTCGCAGCTTGATTACTTGATGATAAATATTCCGATTGTGTTCTGAAAAATGTAACATGAAAGTAATGGTTGTCAGTCAACAACTGATTGCTACTCCAAATTTTAAGTAGATCAGGTTTTCTGACGGCTCTGGGGGCCTATTCTCGAATTCCACGTCCATTTTCCACATGTGGACACCTGTCAAAGTTCACACAAAAACGTTCGAAAATTGTAATTCATATATAAAACACATGCGGCATGGACATTTTCCTATATGGGGAATTTTTTCCACATGCTTATACCCATTCGGAAATATTCCCTTAGTACCGAAAAAATTCAATTTTTATGAATTTTGACAGATGTCCACATGTGGAAAATGGATGTGGAATTCGAGAATAGGGCCCCTGGGGATTAATTTGCATCTGGTGTTTACCAGATAAATGAAATCTTTGTAGTATTAAAATTTGAATTCAAACAGTCAGACAGTAAATAGAATAAGATACATAAGAAGCTGCGAGAATTCATATTAATTAAAAGAGAGATCAAAGCAGTCGATTTGGTATGTGTGTAAGTTGATCATACGATTGAAGTGAGTTTTAAAGTATAAATTAATGCCTATTAGCACAGGTATAAAGATACCATATACTTATTATTCTACAAGATACTTCTGCCAATTAGGTTTATTTAAGGCTTTCATGCAAATATCAGTTAATACAACATTAAATGGAATTCAAACAATATCGTAACAAAATTTCTTAGCCGTTTAGGACAAACCAACAAATAAGCTGAGCTTCTAACGGATTAACTTTACATGGATAACCCACGTCAAACTTTCATTTGGCAGAAATAGGAAATCGCATCCGGTACTGTCTACACTTCGTGCGATGCCAGTCCTTGGGGTATTGTTGTCACTTTATCAAAAATAATTAAAGATCAAGCATGACTGATTGTTTTTATATCTAGATCCTTAACTCGTAGGCTAAACAAAATTATTTGACACAAAAGCTTTAGACATACAATTGATTAATAAATCGACCCCACAACAACCCAGCTGCAAGAAAAGTAATTTTCAAGAAATGCTCAGAAAACATGAAACCAGAGTAATTGGTTCAAAGCCGTCCAACATATGTGATATATTTTCGAAAAGACCATCCAAAGCACCTTTGAAAATACCCAGAAAACAATCGGGCAAGACATTTATTTACGTTACATTTTTCCAGTCTTACTATTTTCGGACAATGCAACAATTTTTACTATATAACAGACAATTAAAAATAAAGATAGAGCCCTCAAACCACGAAAACAGCAAAAAGAATTAAGCGTTCCAGCCCCATTAACAAAAATGTTAAGTGTGACAGAATATGTGGAAGCTCGCATTTTCCAAGTAACATACTGAACCAGAATTTCGTTAGAGTAATGTAACAAAAAATTGGGATAACTCCAAACTCGAGTCAAACTCAATGATGTGGTAAAACTAAACATCCACAGCAAAGACAATTAACCAAATTTAGGAGATCTGAGTTGATTTGAAGTGGAAACCCAAACGCAGGCAGAGTTTCGATATTTTGGTTTATTTTGAGCCTAACTATCATAAATTAGTTGAATTGAAGGTGAAAGCATTGTGCAAATTTATTTTTTATTCGTGTTAGAGTTAGACCTCCACAACCATGTAAACCAACAATAAATAATCCCACTAATAATTTAATTTTGTTGTCAACGAAAATGTGCCAAACCTTGCGCTAATTTGCTGAAAAACTAATTATTTATATAAAAAATTATTATATTTAAAATTCGTAAAATGCAATTAATTCTCAAAATTAAATTAATTTTTATTTATTGATTTGTTTATTTTTTTTTTTTTTAAATAATTTGTTTGTTATTGACTTTTTCACGCAGTTTTTTTTTTTTTTTTTTTTTTGAATTTAATTAATTTAGTTTTTGTTTAATTAAATTTTTATTTCGATAAAAATGGCAATTTCATGTATTGTTGATATTATTATAATTAAATATATTTATACGCAAAGTGCAATAATAAATTACAAGTTTTTAATCTTCGCTATAGAATTATATTTTAAAGATAATTAATTTATTATATCGCTTAATTAAAAATTATCCTATTTTTTATTTTGTTTACTTATAGTGGTGAAAAGCTTTGTTGATTTAAATTTTTTTTTTTTTTTTTTATTAAATTTATTTGATTGCTTATATTTTATTTATGTTCTTGGTTTGTTTGTTTTTTTTTTATCTAATTAAAAGGCAGTTTTTTCATTTTATTTTTATGTTTACATAATGTTGTTCCTATATATCATATCGCAAATTAAATTTACTTAATTTTTTTTTTTTTTAATTTTGAATTAATTAGTTTTTTTGGAGGGGGATGAATTTTTTAAATCTCCTAATCACAAAATAAATTAATAAATTTTAATTTTTTTTATATATATATTTATATATATTATTTATAATAATATAATTTAGTTAATAAATAAAAAAAATAAATTAAAATGAAAATAAATAATTAATCTTAGATAATAATTTAATTTCGAATTGAGCGTATTTCTAGGAAAATCCTTTGTAATGAATAAAAAAAAATATTAAAAATATTGAATAAGCGGTTGGAAATGTTATGCGGGCGATAACATCAATGGTCTTGGCGACGCGGATCGGATGAGGTGGCTCTTTTTTCCGAACTTGGACGAAACATGTCTGAAAATAAAGAGAAAAAATTTAAAAAATTTAGTTTGTGGGTATTTTTTTTTTTCGCTATGTTTCACTCAATTTTTAACCAAATTATTTAATATTTGTGCCCATAATTATGAAAGTGGTCTAAGTCAAAATTTCAAAAAAATAAGATCACTTATTTCACATCCATATTATCTTAAACTATATGTATTTAATGTAATTTTTACGATATCGTCAAAATGAACCTTTAGATAGTAGAATGTAATTTCAACGTTATACGGAATTCATTTAGTGTTAATTATGAAAGTGGTCTAAGTCAAAAATTTGAAGAAATTACATATAAACATAACTTGAAAATGGCGCGTGGCCCTCTTCGACGCGTTTCTGAACTACATAGCTAGCTGGTAAAATAAATGATTGTAGAGTCCTAGGTTCTAATCCCCTTTAAGTTTTATTTTGATATCAATATAATCCAGTTATATTAAATCCAGTTATATAATCCAGTTGTACTTTTATTTTGATATTAATAATTTTATTATTTACAACAATCGCGTTTACAATTTAGATCTTGATTTGATCGAGTTTACAAGAGAAATAAAAATTATATTTATTGTGATTAATTTTTAAGCATCATAAATTAATCGGTATGTACAACCATATTGCTTTATTTTCTAAATCACCACACATACATTATGGTTAAATAGCAGAAATTATTGTTTATTTTTTTTTAACTTAAAGGGGAGTTGAACATAGGACTCTACATGATAACGAAAACGTCAATTCATTCTGGTTTATGTCACAATATAATTCAGTTGGGCTCTTCGGAACTAATAATTGGTGACAATTAGTTTAGATATTTTAGCACTATGTAAACAGATAGCGGTTCAGCTAAGTTAGTGACAACTTACTTATTATGTGAATATATTAATTATTATTTGGATAATATTATTATGATGTGATCTGCTATATTAATTATTATTTGGATAATATTATTATGATGTGATGTTATACGACCACGTAATACTTCCAAGAAATAGAAAAGAATAGGACAATTATCATCTTCAGATGAATCATACCAAGACTTCACTGTAAATTTAGAAACCCCAGAAATGGTGCAGATAGAAAAAGATAAGAAAAGAAAACGGGCAAGAAATGAAGATAGGTACGCACAAAATATCAGAAAAATTAAGAGAAATCATGGCGAAGAATACACGACCAAAAAATCAAAACTTGTGAGTGCCAAAATTTTTGAAAATAAGGATTGCTTTTGCTCAAAAAATGTTTAGATCGCGTAGAATATAATGAAAGTAAATCTAATTTTGATAATTTCTGGAAATTAAAAGATTTTGAAACCCAGAATCTATATCTGTGTTCTGCAGTTCATCAACGATTAATAAAACACAGGCGGTCCAGAACTTTTGACCTATGAGAAAATGCAGCTACAAGTATTTTCTGTCAAAAAATAATAAGTCAGAAGTATTGTCGGTTTCCAGGAACTTTTTGTATACACCCATAAAATTTCTGTAGGGCGGTTAACTCGTGCTTTCAATGCTGAAACACCTGGAACTGATCGTCGTGGGGAAGATGCCTGAACGAGAACATATTTCAAGTTTCCCAGCATATGAGAGCCATTACACCAGAGCTCGTCACACTCCTGGTCAAAAATAATTGAGTCCTGACCTAGATATTCGTAAAATGTATAGCCTTTATGTAGAGAAATGTGAGTAAAATAACCAATCCATTGTTAAGGAATGGATCTACAGGAAAATATTTAATACTGAATTTAACTTAAATTACCATGCTCCTCGAAAAGACATATACCAAAAATGCGATTTACTGAATGGAAAAATCGAATCTTGCAATAATGAGGAAGAGCAATTACATCTTAGAGAAAGTCATGATGTACATTTACAAAATGCCGAACGAGCTAGGAACTGTCTTGCAGAGGACCAGAAAAAAGCAAAATAAAATTCCAGCGAATACTATGGATTCTCATTTGATTTGCAAAAAGCACTTCCGTACCGTAAACTGTCTGTTTCGTTAGCCTATTATAAGCGAAATATGTATACGTATACAACTTGGGTTTCCATAATTTCCATAATGACACTGTCAAGATGTATGTATGGGATGAAATTATAGCTTCAAGAGGTACACAGGAAGTAGCATCATGCATTTTAGCGCATATGGAGGATATTATAACTACTCAAAAACACATTACGTAGCTTACAGTGATGCCTGTTAAGGCCAAAATCGTAACATTAAAGTAGTATTGACATGGTTGAAAATTGCTCAGTCAAATAATAATAATATTGAAACGGTAGACCACAAATTTTTGGTATCGGGTCATACCTTTCTACCGAATGACCGTGATTTCGGTTTGATAGAAATGAAAATAAAAAATGGCAACTTACTTATACAACCCTGAGCATTATTATGAATTGATAGAAAAGTGTAGAAGTAGAAATCCATTTTCGATAAAACGAATGTCGCAGTCGGGTTTTATTTCAACGAAGTCATTAGAAGAATCAATAACAAGAAGAGTAAAAAATTCAATGGATGAGATTCTTGAAAAATGAACCTTATAAAATGTTCTATAAAACTTCTTTAGATGATTCTAAATTCCACGTTTTGGATCTTACACCTAAAAAAGGAAGACCAAAAATATAGAAAATATTAAATTACTTCCATTATACGCCACCCCTAGACCAGTAACGGAAGAAAAACATAAAGGTATTATGTGTTTACTATCATACATTCCTCGAGTCAGGAACATTTTAAGAATCTTAAAAACTAGAAAAAATGATAAAAATGGATTACTTTTTAAAAATAATTAATAAATGTTCATGAATTATTTCATTAAAGTTATTGTTTCAAATAAAACTCATAGTTCTTATTGCTTTAAGTCATTTATAAAACATTCAATTAATTTTGAAAATGGTCTAAGTCAATTAGAGCTTTAAAAACAACATTTTCGTATGAAATTCATACAAAATTTGTTATTCATAATAAATTTCCATTAATCAAGACTAAGAAAATTATAAATTAAAGTGTCGCATAATATAAAAATATTTTTTAATTCGTTCAAACGCAGTTCAATTAATATCTCGAAACAAGAAATATATGACTTAGACCACTTTCATAATTATGGGCACATTTATCATCTGTAACCAACAGTTTTCATCTTCAAACCATAATATAATACCTCTAAAACTCAACATTCCTGCGTCAGTCGAGATCGCCACTATTCATCTAAATCTCTCATTCATCTTATTATTAATTGAGTTAAAAATTTATTAAAAATATTGAAGTAGGAAAATTAAAAAGAAAACACCTTTGTTTTCCCCCGAAAATAACGCCTAGGCGTTAAATTCGAATAACTTTTTTTTCTTCAGTTTTCGAATCTTTGGGATTTGTTTCGAATATAATGCCCCTTTATATATAACGCCTGTAGGTATTTTATTTCTTTAACAGTAAACATATTTGAAATAACTAAATAGGAAAGTCTACATAAGTATATAGCATTTCATTTGCAAATTCATTCATAAAATATATAATATACGAGTACATATAATACTCTATAAATAATTTTGAAAATTCAAAATTTTTAATTTTTGATATAAAGATTTATGTGCTAATTTATTGCCGTAACCCAAAATATTTTCCCCATCTAACCAAATGGATTTCTTTGAGAACATCGGTGCATTCGGCTAAATAATTAAAATAATTAATTTCGATTACTTTCAAATTCCATTTTTCTAGTTTGTTGATGAGGCTTCACCCAATTTAATAAGGTTTTCGTCATCTTTATCCATAATTTCTGTTGTATCTGGGTGGTTTTTAATAAAATTACTTAATTTAGATGAGTAATGTTGAATAAACTAATCCAATAATGAATTGTTTTGCTTATGAATACAAGCAAAAGCCGAATCTTTGATGAAACTTTCCTTCGCTGTTATTCCACAAAATGGAAACGCATTTTGAATGAAACGCTCATTTTTACTGGCTACCCAATCTACTACCCAATCACTCACAAATTGATAATGGGGAATTTTGGGATTACCTTGTTGTGTTTGCAACTCGAAATTTTCTATTGCATTTGTTATGTTATTCACTACGACCATAAAGATATATAGATAGAACCTAAATAAAAAACGCAAAGTAATGAGAAAATCAAATACATACGTTCACTAATACGTCAAAAAGAAAATTATTGTTTGGCTTTGTTTCATTTCAATTTTTTGTTTACAATAATAACGTAAATTTTTTTTAGAAGATAATCTCAGCAAGACAGTTTCACCGCATCACTAAATTCTTTGAATTCAAACTTTGACGAACTGTTAGGGTCGTCTGCAATTCTGTCTGATCATGAAAGTCGTATCAACATTTTAGAAAGTTCTAATGCAAAACTAAATAGTGATTTGAAGTTAATCCGTGAACAACTTGGTTTTGCTGACGATGTAAACCGCTTGAGGAATTTTCTGCTTCATGGAACACCAGTCGGTAAACATGAAAATCGGCCAACTATATTGATACAATTTTTGACATTTTTGGAAGTGCCACCATGTGAAAAGCAAATTATACAAATTTCGAGAATGCGAATAAAAATTCTGACAAAATTAAAAGTTTTTGATGCATTTAAAGTTAAAAAACTTCAACTAAATCGCAGCATAACACCATCTGACATAGGTTTGAGCAACGGTAATGGTAGTATCGCGATTTTTTCAAATGATCATCTTTCTGCTGCTAATCAACTAATCATGAAGAAAGCCAGAGAATTGAAAACAACCAGCACTTATAAGTTTATATGGTCACAACGTGGCAACGTATTATGCAGGAAAGATGATAAATCAAAAATAATTAAATTGAACTCAATTGAAATCATTGAGGGGCTGTTGAACCACAATCAGTAGGTTCCTAATTTTTTTTTATTTTTTATATATATTTTTTACTTTATAAATTTTTTGTTGAATATTAATTAATTCATGTAATATCTAATATGCTACCGGTGGTTAGACCATTTTAATTGTGTTGCGATTAACACGAGAAGTATATTAGTATTTACGAACAGTAATTCAACGAAACCGACTAATAGACATAATTCTATTTATTTAATTAAATGATTTTTAATATGTTTCGAAGATTGTAAGAGAATTCAATCCAGTTTCGAACTGATGAGCTTATGATTATGAAAAAATCAATCTTCTCATCAGGCCGCGGCGACTGGACTGATTATACCACAATTTACATTCTATATATAGAGAATGTTCTGTGCGTTAAGTATTAGCGAATCATAACTAATACAGATGAATTCTCTTACAATTTTTCTTCTTCACAATATTCACACAGCTCTATTTCTGTGTACGTTAATTTTTACTTTATTAATTTTTTTGTTGAATATTAATTAACTCATGTAATATATAATGTAATGATTGTAGATTGATTTTTTCATAATCATAAGCTCATCAGTTCGAAAACTGGATTGAATTCTCTTACAATCTTCGAAACATATTAAAAATCATTTAATTAAATAAATAGAATTATGTCTATTAGTCGGTTTCGTTGAATTACTGTTCGTAAATACTAATATACTTCTCGTGTTAATCGAAACACAATTAAAATGGTCTAACCACCGGTAGCATATTAGATATTACATGAATTAATTAATATTCAACAAAAAATTAATAAAGTAAAAATTAGCGTACACAGAAATAGAGCTGTGTGAATATTGTGAAGAAGAAAAATTGTAAGAGAATTCATCTGTATTAGTTATGATTCGCTAATACTTAACGCACAGCACATTCTCTATATATAGAATGTAAATTGTGGTATAATCAGTCTAGTCGCCGCGGCCTGATGAGAAGATTGATTTTTTCATAATCATAAGCTCATCAGTTCGAAACTGGATTGAATTCTCTTACAATCTTCGAAACATATTAAAAATCATATTTTTTACATTATTTATTACTTTTATAATTTTTATTTTTCAAATCTTAGATTGTAATCATAACAATGAAATTATCGGTATATTATCAAAATGTAAGAGGTCTCCGAACAAAAACTAATTTTCTTCGTAAAAATATTTTGGCGTGTACTCGTAGTTATGATATTATCTGTTTGAGTGAGACATTTCCGAAAGTTGACATTTTTGATGGTGAGTTGTTTTCAAGTGACTTTATTGTATACAGAAGAGATCGCGATTTAAATTTATTTACAGATAAAAAAGATGTGGTGGTTGCCTTATTGCAATCCATAAAAAATTTAACTCTTTTAGAAACGTTGAGTGGGAAGTGTTTAAAGAGGAAGTATGGGTTGGCATTCGAAGTTATAATGGGAAGTTGCTTTATATTAATGTTCCCTACATATCTAATGCCAAAACTGGCGACTATTATCGTTATTTTGATAATATTTCTTCTATTATTAATTTAAATCCAAACTCTGACTTTATTATAGCTGGTGACTTTACCCTTCCTATGGTTCCTTGGATTAACCTAAATATTTCAACCACGGTATCTCATTCCGGTACTGCTGAGTCTCTCATTAATATGCTAGATTTCACTAAACAGCATAATTATATAAAAAATGTTAATGGTAGAATGTTAGACTTAGTTATTTCAAATATTCAGAATTATATTCATGTGTCATTGGCTTCAGACGTTTTGTCTAAAATTGATTCCCATCATCCACCGTTAGAAATTAATGTAATTATTAAACATATAAAAACATCGAAAGGTTCAACACAAATAATTAGGCTATGGAAAAAGGGAAATTATGATCGCATAAATTTCATAATAAGTTCGATTTGCTGGTCAAATTTATTTGGTTCTTTAAGCATTAATGATTCAATCAGAATATTTTATAACGAACTGAATAATATTATTGAATCTTGTATTCCATGCATGACACCAAAACGAAAGGACTATCCAAGTTGGTATTCAAGAAACCTAATTAAATTAATTGAATTCAAACATTTCATTTATAAAAAATCCAAAAGAATCAATGGTCCCTAGTATTGTAGTTTATTCAAATCCTTACGTGCAACAGTGAGGAAAAAAAATAAAATCGTGTTATGCTAGCTACCTCTCTTCCATCGAATCGAACATCCAATTCAATCCAAAACGGTTTTGGTCTTTTACTAAATCGTTAAAAAATACAAGTATTTCCCCCAAAGCATCGCGAACAACAATACTGATACCTGTAATATGTTCGCCTCTTATTTTAAGTCAGTTTATACATTTGATAACCGTACCCCTTTGAATCCCAATTCACTTATAGAGGAGAACACTTTGTCTTTGAACACTTTGTCTTTGATTGATACACTAGATAATTCTTATATTTCCCGTTCCAAAGGTACTGCCCAGTTGAGACATTTGAATCTAGGCAAGGGTGGTGGACCTGACGACAATTCACCTTATTTCTTATATCACACAGCTGAAACATTAAGTTTCCCACTCTCGTTATTGTTCAATAAGTCGCTAAATGAATGCGTTTTTCCCGATGTTTGGAAGAGAGGAATTATTGTCCCTATTTTCAAATCTGGTGATAAATCACTTGTTTCAAACTACTATCGCAAAAACATTTGAACGACTTGTGTTTAATGCATTAATAGAAAAAAACGGGACATTTAATTTCTAATCATCAGCATGGTTTCTACAAATCTAGGTCTACCTTGACTAATTTATTGAACTTTACAGAATTTGTTTATGATTCAATGAAATCAGGGTACAGCGTTGATGTAATTTACACTGACTTTGCGAAAGCTTTTGATAAAGTTAATCACATAATTCTTTTATCAAAGAAATCGATAACAAAATCATCCAATGGACCAACTCATATCTAACCAAAAGATCATATTATATTCAAATAGTAGATTCGAAATCTGAAGTTTTCATTCCATCGTCGGGAGTTCCACAAGGCTCAATCCTTGGCCAACTATTGTTCTTGTATATTGTTAACGATATAGTTGTTGCTATTGATAATGAGGTAGTAATGTTCGCGGATGATTTAAAATTATTTCAGGCAATTTGTTCGTTACAAGATTGCATTGTTTAGATGTTGATAAATTAGTGCGTTGGTATAATAGAAATTGCATGGAACTAAACATTAATAAATGCTGTGTACTCAGAATAAAATGTAAAGATTTGTTTAGTGAATTTTCCTACAAAATTGGTAATAGTTGTCTATCGGTTTGTCCATTTGTTAAAGATTAAGGGGTCTTTATCGATGAGAGTTTTTTGTTTAAGGTTCATATATATATATATATATATATATATATATATATATATATATATATATATATATATATATATATATATACTACCTTGATCAAAAAGTTCGTCCGGAATAACCACCGTGTGGCGCTCCCATCGTTCCGATTTGAGTTCTGTATTTTTGTTAAGTTGGTACATCTGTTGTTGATATTCCCTCTAAATCTTAGCGTCATAGCTTGACATTTGCAAAAGTTACGTAGTCAAGAGTACATCTATCTATGTGTGTGTTGGCGATTATTTACAATTTTAGAAATGGAAACATGAAACAAAGAGTATTATTTGGGTGTTATGAGACGTTTGCGTGAAGGAATTCGCCGTAAGAGACCAGAATTGTGGGCAGAAAACTCGTGGATTTTGCACCATGATAACGCACCGTCGCACAGTGCCATAATTATTCGTAATTTTTTGACGAAAAATGCAACAAATACCATCCAACAGCCACCGAATTCACCTGATTTGGCTCCCTGTGACTTCTTTCTGTTCAATCGAGTTAAAAAACCATTACGGGGAACGCGTTTCAGCAGCCGAGAGGAAATAATGGAGAAATTGCCAACACACACAGAGATAGATGTACTCTTGACTACGTAACTTTTGCAAATGTCAGCTATGACGCTAAGATTTAGAGAGAATATCAACAACAGATGTACCAACTTAACAAAAAAAACAGAACTCAAATCGGAACGATGGGAGCGCCACACGGTGGTTATTCCGGGAACTTGTTGATCAAGGTAGTAGTTAGTCAGTTGTCATCACATCGTATGTAGTATGGACAATTAAAATAGCCAAGTTCGAAAGTTTTGGAAAATAGATACACTTTGTGTTCAGAACGTTATGTCAGTCGATGAGAAATTATGTGAAGAATATTACCAGAAATATTATAAAAGAATGTCGACTGGTAGATATTTAGTATCTATTTTCCTAATTTTGAAAATCAACTACCTTGGGTATTCTTCTGAGAACGCCAAACGGCAATTTCTGCAAATTGAGAAAATACTTATTAGGCAACCGGAAATGAAGCATATTAGAACTTTTTGAAAGATTAATTGCAATTGTCTCGCAAGTGACTCAACGGGAATGAATACAGAAACTGGAACCAAATGATCTCATACCCAGAGGTATCTACCGGATTGTTAAGAGATTTTTATGAGGACTATGTTTTGTTTTTTGTGCGGAGCTGATATTTTCAGATAATAATTCATCGTTACAAATTTTGTTGATCTTGGGTCTCGTATGGAACAATCGAAACGATACTTTTGAGATGTCGTTTAGTAAAGTAAAATTGGACACTTCTTATACTAAGCGCTACATGAATGTGAGGTATAACGATTATTTGACCCACTTGGTCTATGTTCACCTATAATTCTCACGGAAAAATTGTTATGGACAATTTCTAATTTAAACTAGAATGATCAATTACCAACAAACCTATAACAATAAGTGGATTGAGTTTAAAGGTCAATTGGCAAATCTCCAAATTTTTACATTTCAGAATATACTGCAGCCTAAATACCATAGTGTGTCGAACTCTATAACTTCGGTGATGCTAACATGAATGCCAGCTGAAGTTGTTGCCAAGTTATCTAACATTTTGAACAATAAGTTTGACACGGTTTATTTAAGCTCAGATTCCGAGCTAACGTTGTTTCGTATAAAATCTGAATCATATCGATATTCAACGTTTGTTGCAAACAGAATTATCCAAATTCAGAAGAATTCCGCGGTTGGCAGTTAGCAATATGTCTGTTCCTGTAAAAATCCTGCAGATTGAGTCTCTCGACCTTTGGTCTGTGCCCTGAAAAATTTAATGACGCTAAATGACGCTTATTTCGCCTAAATGTAATAATAATAAGTTATGCTCAGAGCTCATGAACTTAGAAAAGCGTCCATCAATAGAAAAATATAATCACTTGGTTAAAGCGACGTTTTCTCTTCATTTAAGCAGTTGAAACGTGTAATGGCATTGATCCCTCGTTTTTGGCGAAACAACAAACTATAAAATCAAGAAAAATAGGAGTTGACAAATGGTATTGAAAGTAGTTTGAAGTCATCATCTTCTTTTATAGAGTCAGATGGAATATTGCGTATTGGTGGCTAATTATCGAATGCCATCATTCTAGTAAGTCATCCGTTTTCCACGTTACTTCTATTCGGTCAAACTGAAAGAATTACAACAAATTTACACCTAAATGGGTAACGATGGATATGTTGAGCTGGCAAAGCCTAATTTGAGTCCTGCCTCAACAATTTTGAAAGCTTATGGGGATGTCAAGGTGCCAATATGTGGAAAGTTAAATGTCGATGTGAAATTTCGTGACAGTTGTGTGACAACCAGAATTGGTTCAATGTGTTCGGATTTCGAATCACTAATGACAAATTGAATGTGTAACATTTGTTCAATATATTGGAATAATTTGGATGAATACAGTATCGTTTTTCAGGACAATTTGGGACACTAAACAACTTTTAAGGCGTACTTTTCATTGAGGGAAAACTACTGTCCGCTATAGTTCAAAAAGTGCGACCTCTTCCATTCATGCAACAGAGTAAAGTAAGAAATGAAATTGACAGGCTTATATCCATAGGTATCCTGAAACGAGTAAAATTCAGCAACTGAAGAACACTCATTGTTGTAGTTAGCAAACCTCAAAATAAAAGATGAATCTGTGGAAACTTCAATGTGAAAGAATGGTTCCAGTGTCTACAGGGTGGTCAACGATTTTTGAAATTTGAATTGAAAGATATGCCTGCCTTTAATTGGAACTTGATGATAAATCGAAGGAACTTGCTATTATTACAAATCCTTTTGGATTATTCCAATAGCAGTGCCTTCCTTTTGGAATTGCGAGTGCCCTACTATCTATCAACGTTTTGTCGAGCAGGTGATTGCAGATCTTGGTATTACATATCAAGGCGACATTATCATTACGGGACGAACCGAAGAAGAACACATGGTGAATTTGGAAGTCGCTCAGAAGAGATTAACTGATGCTAGTCTTCGGTGTAACCGCTGGAAATGTAAATTTTTGTCAGCGCCCATCTAACTCCCGCCTCATAGCCATTAGATACATGCTACGACCAAAGGACGTGAAAGACTTAAGCGCATTTTGAGTAAAGTGAATTACTATACATAATCGATTCATTAACAACTTTTCGCAATAACGCATTCAAAATAATAAAGAAATGTCTGGGTCAAAGACATTCAATGAACACTAAATCGATACGGAAGCCTTGTCAATTGTGCTTGGTTACCTTAAGCATTGTACCACCAGTATCTTTATGGTCGTCAATTTGTTTCAGTGACGGACCATAAGCCTTTGGTTTCACTCTTCAACCCCACAAAATATCTACCAGTAATGTCTTTAAATCGACTCCAGAGGTGGGAAATCTTTCTTATGTGCACACCTACACAATTACGAGATATACAAACCTACACAAAAGCATGGCATTGCTGATGCTTAAAATTCTAAAATTCACGAGAAGTGGCTGGCCAAGCATGGTGGACCGTGACTCACAGTCGCTTGCAGTAAGAAAAAATACACTTACTTGTTTTAATGATGCTGTGTTATTGCAGACTGAACATACAGAAGTGGTTGTTTCTAACAGTATGCGACGTGAAGTTCTATAAAGATGCTTCATATAGGAGATTTAGGTGTTGTGAGGATGAGGCAACATGCCCGTCGACATACTGTAAAGTTATGCAAAAATTGTCAAGAAGTAGCTTTTTACCCGCCGAAGCAATTCAGTAGCTGGCATTCTGCAACAAAACCATGGGAAATTCGATTTGCACGATGGAAATGGTATTCTAAAATGGTATTTAGAACAAGTTCTGGAATATGACCAATTAGAAAGGGAGTTGACCGTTTGGATGCGATGAGTTTAAATGAAGTTCTGGAATATGGCCAAGTAGGAAGGTACTTGAAGGTTTCTTAATGATGAAATTCAGCATACATGATGACGGTTGTGATGAAATTTAGCATACATGATGAAAATGGAATTTTAAAATGATTTGTACATCAAGTTCTGGTAAAAGTTTCTTTCTTTGTTCCCAAAGTGCATTTTTGCATCAAGATAATTCAGGAGAGTTTAATAGTCAAAGGCATCATGCATTTAAAGGAAACGAAATAGTCAACGGCTGATTCCTAATCAAAACTAGCATGTTGTCACCCTTAAAATAATCCTGTAGCCCATTTTAAAAATCCGTTAAAATTTCGAAACATTTGCTGATACAGATGCTGAAAATCTGCACAAAATATTTGCTGATCTGTCAACGAATTTTGGTTACGTGCCGTAAAAGAATCACGTTAATGACCAAAAGCTGTTGTTATTACCGGTGGTCGAAATCTTTCGATTAAAACCCACGAACAATGGCATTGCCGCTATTTTAATCAGGTTTGAATCCACTTTAAAAAAAAAATTTGTACTTTCAGAGATATCTTAAAGTTTGCAAAACCCTAAAATTGTGTAACGTTTCTGGTTTTGATGGTAATGGCCGTATTTTCAATCAACACAATTTACCTGTAGGTTATTATAAGGTACATAAACTGGCCTAACTAATTATTATTATTTTTGTTTGTTTTTTTTTTTTTTTTGGTGGCTTTGATAGAATGGCGATTGATATGAGGAATATGGTTTTGAAATCATGCTTCAATTCATGTTTAAGTGGTGGCTTTAATTTTGCACATTTGAATTTACCTCTATTGTTAAAGATGTGCCTCTGCATTTAATTGCTATTTCTGAGACGTGGCTTAAAGATAAACACTTTGATATTCAGGTAAATTTAGATGGCTATAACATCATTCGGAAGGATCGAATTGATGACCTCAATAGACGTGGCGGAGGAGTAGCCCTTTATATTTAAAAAAAAACTTGAGCTACAAATTAATCAAAAAAAGTACTCTTGACTCTTCGTTTGATTTCATCTTCATTGAAATGTGTAATACCCTAAATGAGAAAGTTTTAGTTGGTATGGTTTATCGTCCTCCGTGTATTAAATTTATAAATAGACTGAGGAAGTGTAATTGTAATTTCCCTCATCCCGGATGTTAATAATCAATTGGAGCATTTCAATGCACTAGTGTCTCAACTTCTCGATGAGTTTGCACCCATAAGAAAAATTTGTTTGGAGCCACCGTTCAAGTCTTTCTCATTAAATCACTCTATACTGTACCATCGAAATATTAGAGATTTTCTTTATGCAACTTGGAGAGCAAATAAAATTCCTACTTCATTTAGCCATTATAAGAAGTACAGGAATAAGTATTTTAAAAATAATATTTTTAATTTGGACCTACCCAATAGGATTTTATGGCGAAATTTCCAAAAATATGGTCTTTCAAAAACCAAACGAACTGTCGTGTCGGATTTTTCAGTTACTGAGTTCTCAAATCATTTTGCAAAATGCTCCCAGGTAGCTGTGCAAAATCAATTTCTTATGAATTCTGCCATTTCGTCAACTGATAATCAATGTTTTTATTTTAGGAATGCTTCCATTAAGGAAGTATGTAATGCAATTGATGATATTCAATCTGAAGCACAAGGTTCTATTGGTATCCCTATAGGTTTCATTCAACTTTTACTACCGTCAATAAGCACTGTTTTAACAAACATAATTAACATTGCATTGACTAAATCTGTTTTTCCGACGGGGTGGAAGATTGCACATATAACCCCTGTTAGGAAGGTACCTAAGCCTGAAACTATACAAGACTTTCGACCAATCAGTATACTTCCTTGCTTATCTAAGGTAATTGAAAAAATTATGAAGTTTTAGATGATGAATCATATTTCTGGTTTTGGCTTAATTGATGATCTATAGTCAGGGTTTGGAGAAAAACATAGTACAACTTCTGCGTTAATCAAAATTATAGATGATTTGAGTTCATTTGTTGCAGAACGTTAGGTGCCTTTGCTTGTGCTTCTAGATTTTTCTAAAGCTTTTGACAGTGTTAACCATAAAGTTCTGCTCCATAAGTTGCGCTCAAACTTTAATTTTTCCCATTCTGCGGTTAAGCTTTTGGCTTCATACCAATCGGATAGGTATCAAATTGTCAAATTGAATGAAAAATTTTCCAGCGAGAGTTTATTGACTTCTGGTGTTCCTCAGGGTTCAATATTGGGCCCTTTGTTATTTATGATGTTTATAAATGATATCAGAAACAGTGTAACTCCGGTAAAGTTTCATATTTTTGCAGATGATGTGCAAATCATAGGACTCGGCAGTAGCAAGCGATATGGATGCTTGAGTGCTGAGAATAAACGATACACTTGAAAGAATTTTATATTAAAATCAACCCCAAAATTAAATATCGCTTTTAATTCTTGTGCTCGGTATATATACAACAAAAAGAGAGCTGATTCAATTTCAAGTTATACTCGTTTAATATTGGGGTGTGATTTATATCATTATTTAGAGTTCATAACACGTCTATATTTCACTATAGAAATCCCATGTATCTCTTCAATTTGATTATATTTTTTAGATCGACTCGTATATCTAGTATCAGTCTTCCTACATATTGCAAAACTAAAGCACGTGAGTCATCTTTTTTTGTGCGGGGTATTCAACTTTGGAACTCATTAAATCCTAATTTACAATCTTCGATCTCCAACGATTGCTTCACATATTTCTCATCTCTAAGTTGATACTTGTTTCATTTTGGAATACTGGTTCATATTGTTTTGTGATAATTTTGTTCGGGTGGATGCAACCAGATTTATGATTTATGATTTATAAATTTTGTAAATTTGGTTTGTAAATTTATATATTTATTTAGTACTTTAACATAAGTTTTTTAGACAGCAAATGTTGTATTTGGTTTACCTTTTTGAATATATTAATAAGAAACAAATAAATAAATGAAATTTCAGTTTTTTAATTTTTGTTTTGGGTTTATAGTTAACAGGTTAGACGACCATCTGAAATTCGGAACACTGTGTTTATTGAACTTCAATAAACCTGATTTCTACCTGGTATTTAAGGTACACAAAATATTGAAATATTCAAAAATTTCTCGATAGTCATAGTCCTCAAAAACTCCTTAATATTAAATTAGGCAAAATTCTTTTATAAAAAGTTGGTAACATTTTTTTTACTCACCTCCGTGGCACATCCATTATTTGCCGAATGGGTACATGGACTCGTTCCACTTCCGCAACTTGTACACGCTACAATCTCGTTCGGTCCACCCGTCTCCCGCTTCTTATCGCCCTTAAAAAAGGGAATAAATTTAGTAAAAAATATATTTTAAGCAATTGTTTACAGAAAAATATTAATTTAAATATAAAAACAAACAATTAATTAAATTAAAAATATTATACGTGTAACTGAAAGAATGAATTTTTTTCTCTTCTTTTATTGTTTAAGACATTATTGTTTATAAATATAAATAAGAACAAAAGCAAGCATTTCTTTTATTTTAATCCCATTTGAAGATCCCTCAAACAAAAAAATATTTCGTTTAAAATTTCTATATAACACAACCAAAATAATTAACCAAATAGAAAAAAAAAAATTGTTCCAATATACTTACTAATTTAAAAATTTCTGTTTGAACCTCGTTCTGGATTTGGTAGAATAGCGTCGTGATTATGACGAACGGGATTATTGGTTTTTGATTTAGTTTTGTTTAGAGGCGAGCACGTGGCAAAATAAAATATTTTTCTTTTTTTAAATTTTTTTAATAGCAAATTAAAATTATATTTTTAATTATGTAACTAAATCAAACTAATTTATCGTTTCAACTAAATAAGCAGCTCCATCATTAAAAACCGACCTATAAGTAGATCGATGAATAAAAACAGGGAACACAACATGCTGATTTTATTTATAAAATATAAGACTAGCAACATGGCATAACCATAAATAACGAAATCATACTGCTGCTTAATATACCTGTAAGCTGTTTTTCTTTTCAATTTTCAAATAACAATATAAAAGATTCATACAAAAAAAAAAAAATCCAAAATTAAATTAACAAAATGAAAAATTACATTACACACAAAACACAATAAAATTATGTTGTTGCTGTTACATAAATATGTATGTATATATGTGTGTATTTACGTATGTATATTGATTGGAAAATATCTAGCATTTTCCATTTTTGTTTTGCTAACACAGTCTATAACACATAAATTAGATATGTCGTAACATGCCTACTTCACAGGAAATTGCTTAATTTAATAATGTGTTTGTAGCGAGTTTATCGCACATTTTATGGGATTTGGTTTGACTATAAAACACACTTAGAATAGTTCATTCTAGCTCGGCAAAAAAAAAAAATAAATTCCTTTTAATAAACATCACACTACGCTAAAACGTTACATGATGAAATCTGGGATTGAGGAAGTCATTGAATTTTCTAAATATATAAACTATAATTTTCAAATTTCCTAGGTGCACTAATTTCGATTTGCCTCGATTGCCTTATTTTTAAAATCCTTCATTACTAATTTCAAAATTGCTCAATATTAAAATAAATTTGTTATACCCAATTCCTTAATATCAAAGTTTAATAATAACAACTTCCCGAAAAAATAAATTCACGTTTCAAAAATATTAGTTTCTGAATTTAAATTTTTTTTAAATTATCGTAGCTTTTCAAATTACAGAATTTTTTGAAATTTCTATTTACCTAAGTTTATAAATTTGTAAATATCGAAAGGTTTAATAGATCATTCCGCAAATTCGAAAATTTCCTAGTTTCTATATTCAGTTTTCCTAAAATTGTAAAATATTTCTAGTTTCGAGGATGTAGGGTAGGGGTTGAATATCAAAAAAAATAAAATGCGGTACTTCCAAAAAATTAAAAAAGAAAAGTTATAAATTCCAAATAATCAAAATTTCAATTTTTTAAATTCCGTTTTCCAAAATTACTTTAAACTAGATCTCAAAGCCAAAATTAAAAAAAAAAATTAAAAATAATTCTTGTTACCGTTAAGAAAGTAATCGCCTGGCCCCATTTTTTCATTTGTTTGCGATAGGTCGCGCATATTATATTCCCCTGGTTCAAAATTAAATTTCAAAATACAGAATGTCAATTTTTTTTTTTCAAAATTACCTATAACTTGACTCCAAACCCAAAATTCTAAAAATGTATTTTTTGATCGTTACAATAATTTTTGATAAATTTAGAAAATACCAGCTTAGCCCCATTTTATTTTTCTTTAGAAGGCTCACTCTTTCAGAATTGTTTCGTCTTCATTAGTTTGCCATACTATGCCTCTGAGGTTAAAGCTATACTTTACTAGAATTGTTTTAGTCGTGTGATTTTAGTAAATCCTTTACTTGGGCACATAATCTGATAAATATTGTTACATTTTTGCCTTGTCAATTAAGGTTCGTGTCACTTGATTGTGAATAATACAAAATCAATTTATATAAATTATTCTCAAATTTTACTGTAGACTTATAATTTTTATTTCGCACAAAAACACTTTTTAAATCACTTTTTAATTCTTTTTTAATCTTTACTCTATCGCTTTCCAAATACTGCTCCTCCAATTCGACCTCGTTCGCCTTTTTAGATACACAAACCAAACTTTTAGAAAGTACATGATTTTTCTATTTAGATTAGTGTAGAAACATTACGCAACAATTTTTATCATGGAAAATTCCATTTTAGTACAGTTAAACATTAAGCTATTAATTTAACTTCTTCTATTACACACTAGGTGTCACTGTCACAATATTTGACATTTGTAGTGTTTTTTATTCGCTACGGATAGCTGCTATCGAGAGCCGTCATATAAAAAATGGCTCCCGATAGCGCTCCGTATAAATAGGTAGAGCCAAATATTTTTTATATGAAGTTTTTGTTAAACAATTGAATTAAAAATGATAGTTTGATGTTAAATAAATTTAGTTTACCAATAAATAGCGCGACAAATTTAAATTTAGACGTATAAAAATGATGGCTCTCGATAGCAGCTATCCGGAGCGAATAAAAAAACGCGCTTGTAGTGTTTTTTTATTCGCTCCGGATAGCTGCTATCGAGAGCCGTCATATGAAAAGTGGCTCCGGATAGCGCTCCGTATAAATAGGTAGAGCCAAATATTTTTTATATCAAGTTTTCACTAAACAATTGAATTAAAAATGATAGTTTGATGTTAAATAAGTTTAGTTTACCAATAAATAGCGCGTCAAATTTAAATTTAGGCGTATAAAAATGACGGCTCTCGATAGCAGCTATCCGGAGCGAATAAAAAAACACTACAAATAATTCAAACACATCGCTACTCAAATAATGATATTTAGGGGAATTATGCCCAAAACCACATGAAGGCTGTTAAGATATATGTTCGCCTATATCTATGCAAAAATTTAAGAAAGTTCTATTTGGCTTTAAAAACTAAAACTCTTGATTTGCTACTAAAACTGAAATATAGAATTAAATGGTTCATTAAAATTGTTTGATTTGACCAGGCCCACATGATGGCCTTAGTAATAAAAATTAAAAATCTCGATTTAATACTAAGGCCGAAATATGAAATAAGATGTTTAAATAAAAATATTTTACTGGCCCAAAACCACATGCTACGGCTTTCGGTTAAGATATGATTTCGGCTATAGCTATGCTAAAATTTGGGAAGTACTTTTAGGCGTTGCTACCTTTAATATTAAAAACTTAAAATCTCGGTTTGCTACTAAAGCCGAAATATAAAATTAAATGTTTCATAAACATTTTTTTACTGGCCCAAGACCATATGGTGGCTATTGGTTTCGCTATGGATTCAGCTATATCTCTGCAAAAATTTAGTATATTGTATTGAACTTTGCTACGCTTAGGATTAAAAACTAAAATCTCGATATAGCAACGCCGAAGTATGAAATAATTTTTACTGGCCCAAGACCACATGAAGGCTATCGGTTAAAGCTACGAGTTCAGCTATACATACCATATACGAGTATATGCAAAACTTTCTAGAAGTTCTATTGAACTTCGCTATCCTTAGAATTAAAAACTAAAAATCTCGATTTACTAGCAACGCCGAAATATAAAATTAGATGCCTAGTTAATTTTTTTTTGCTAGCCTAAGACCACATGATGGCTGTCGGTCAGGCTATGAGTCTAGCTATTATACCTATGCAAAAATTTAGGAAGTTCTATTGAACTTTTCTATCCTTTTGCAGTTGTTTTTCTAAAATTTCTAAAGTCAAAATTAATTTAAATTATCAAGATTAATTTTGATAATTCCATTTGTTAATGAAATACCCCTGAATGTATGTATTAGAGCAGCTAAGACAATTTTTTGTATTTATTGTACTAAAAATTAGTAAAATCTTCATTCGCTTGTCATACTTTAGTCAACAATACTGCCTATACATTGGCTATCCGCAATGGAGTTTTAAGCTGCGTTTTTTTATTCGCTCTGGATAGCTGCTATCGAAAGCCGTCATATAAAATGTGGCTCCCGATAACGCTCCGTATAAAAAGGTAGAGCCAAATATTTTTTATATCAAGTTTTCGCTAAACAATTGAATTAAAAATTATAATTTGATGTTAAATAAATTTTGTTTACCAATAAATAGCTCTCCAAATTTAAATTTAGGCGTATAAAAATGTCGGCTCTAGATAGTAGCTATCGAGAGCGAACAAAAAAACACAGCATTAGACTCATGATGCAATCGAAAATTGTTATTATTTCACATACGTAGATCTCTTGCGAGTTGAGCTTGAACTGATTCGTATTGCTTTGTTTATAATTAAATTTTAAGGCTTTTCGTTCTTGTATCTAATTCAAATTAATAATTTGGAGTTTTGGGATTTGATAAATATTTCAAAATTTGGTATCTTGGTAAATTAAGATTCCCGGATTTATTTAATATTTAAATAATATCTATAAAACGGCTGATAATTAAATTTGCTTGAAACCATGTAGTTAAAATATTTTAAATCTGTATAAGAAATTGCAGAAATATCAGAATTTGGTAAATTGTGCAAACGAATGACATTTTTGAATATACTCGTACATAACAGAACTTTGAAAATGCTCTATCATAAAAAAATATTTATTTAATATAATTTCAGAATACCATATAGCAGTAAAACGGCTAACCAAATTTCAGAAATTGGCTTTTTATATATTATTCCAGATTTCAATCCTTAATTATTAAAAGCTTAGAATTTGGCAACGTTTCAGACAAAATCACTTTTATTTAATCGGAATTTGATAATATTAATAAATATTTATGATTGAGATTTTAGGAACCCTTTAAATCTAAATTTTAAAATTAAAGTAGAACTTTCTTTGGCGAAGACCGACCTTGCATGGTGCGGTAAATCGTCCCACTCATAAGAAATTTTTTTTAAGACAGTTCAAATCAAGTTTTCTTAAAGCCGAAAGAATACCTTTGGCTAATAGACTATTAATGTCTCGTGCTGTTAATTGGAGCTTTCCGATTAAAATTTTAAATTTTAATTTATTTCTAATTTTTTTTTAGGAAAATCGCAAAGCTCTCGAGAAAATTTCTATGAAAATTTTGAGTCTTGGTAAAAAAAAGTTTCGATTAAGATAAATGTATAGATTGGGTTTACAGATCAAATTTTACATGGTTTATAGTTTTTGTAAATTCCGAAGTCTTTACAATTTTCAGTTTTCGAATTTTTGGTGATTTCTATTCTTGATAGTTATATGGGTTTGTTTTTTGGTTTGTTTGTTTATATCTTTGCAGTCTTTTCTGGGGCTCAAGGCACTCCAAACTCTTTTGAAGTTCGCTTTTGTCCTACCTTATGCAGTAGTCAAATCGAGGACGTACGGCTATAGACCGGTTTTTCTTTAAATCATTTGCACATTGCATTGCTTCATGCCAGCCTAAAGTGCTGACATAAAAGGTGTTTTATTACATTACAGAATCATCTTGCTTAACTTAATTTTTCATCTGAATTAATTTAAGACTACATAAAATCCTCCAATTCCAAAATATTCGATTTTTACGCGAAGCCAATGCAAAATTTCAAAATTGAATTTCAATGCAGATTTGTTCCTAGATTATAAAATAAACTGATTACGTGATTACGGGAATATGGATGTTATTCATTAAACCTGACTCGACAGTAAATATGCCGTATTTTGTATCCGCAAATCGGCATTAACGAAAATCACCGCTCGACAATTAAATATTTGATTAAAAAACGTAAAATTTCATCAATTTTTTGTTTCTAGTGTAGTAAAAAAAAAATTAGGAAATATTGACTCACAATACATAAATAAAATAATGTGCACATATTGCACAGCAGCATTCCTAAGCAATACGAACTACTTTCTAACCGTTTATCATCAACTTCAGTGGTATTGGAATAATCCTTAGGTCTTTGCATAGTTTCTACCAAATACTCTATTATAGAGGATGTAATTTTAACTGTTCGGCATTCGGTCCCTTAGCTCATTAATAGATTTTGTTTTTTTTCTGAATCTCGCAAGCGCCTATTGAAAATTGCCCGCAATTTCTCTATCGGATTTAAATCCGGGCTTTGTGATGGCCATTCAACCTTGTAAATTTTTCTTTATTCAACCATTATTGCACGATTTTGACAGTGAGTTTGGAATCAACGTCTTGTTGGAAACTTCTTTCACCGATGATGTCGGCACATTCATCAATAAAATCTGGCAAATTTTCTATTAAAATGGCTAAATACATTTCCTTGCTCATTATTATAGAAATGTTTACTAAAGCACAAAAGTTCGACCAAGTAAAACAGCCCTAAACCATCAAACTTAATCCACCAAGTTTTACAGTTTCTTTGGCTTGGTGCTTCTGTTAGTCTGTGCCAACAGTTTTTTTTCCATCTGATTGGAAACGGTTTCTTTTGGTTTCACCTGATCCATTAATCTGTTTCCAATCTTCCACATTGCAAGTTTTATGCTCTTACTTTAAACGCGCTTTTACATTTTTATCGGATAAAACCGATAGGTCGTTAGGTAGAAAGTAGTCAGTATTGCTTAGGAATGCTTCTATGGGCCAAATAAAAATTTTGATGTAGGAATGCTATGCTGCTATGCTCCGGAATGCTGCTGTGCAATATGTGCGCATTATTTTATTTATGTATTGTGAGTCAATATTTCCAAATTTTTTTTTTTTTTACTACACTAGAAATAAAAAATTGATGAAATTTTATGTTTTTTAAGAAAATATTTAATTGTCGCGATCGTTTTTTAAAAAAATAATTTAAATCGAATTTCGCCTAAATTAATTCTTTTTTCACCAATACTAATGCAAAACATTGTTGTTGTAATTTTTTAGAAAAAGTTAGGAAAAAATTCACTCGCATCCCGGAATAACATTTGCGAAATGCACACAATACCACCTTTAGCCTGAAATAATTTTCAACATAATTTTTAGTCTTATCGGTATTTACTATATGAATGTATTTCAGAATTTAACATTTCAAAGTTGGTATTTCACATTTTAATACCTTCATGTTAAAACCCTAAATTTTTTGGCAGGAATTTTTTGGAATTTCCATTGTAATTTTAAATGTAATTCAATTCTGAAGAATGAAATGACTAGAAATTGGGTTAAATTCTGAATTCAAATTTGTTTAAAATAAAATATTTAGATTTTAATTTGCCTAATTTAGCGCTATAAAATTTAAACTTACATAATCAGTACTTATTGGAAATACTCTATTAAATTGAATTCAAATTTAGAACCAAATTTGCTTATCAAATTTAAATGTTAAACTAATGAATATTTCGTACAAATCGATTAACCGGTAGAAAGTAACTGGTAATGGTATAATATATTTTTACAAATTTTGTCCATTGCCATGTCCATTACACACTATTTCAGAAGACTCTAAATTAAAATATATATATATAAATATACAATCACAATATACGGATGTTTTTAACATTTTTTATAGATTTCGTTAGAATTCATTTCTGTCAATAAAGATTCTTGAGAAGATTAACTGTAATTCTGGGCTACATTCATTTTATAGAAAGTTTTAAAATTCGTGATTTTAGAAATGTAACTTTTTGAGTTTTTGATTTTGAAATTTATAATATGGAATTTTTTGCAAACCCTTAAAAATTTATAAAAATTATAAATTTCCCATTTGTGTGAATTTTCTAAATTTCGAGATTAAATTTTAAAAATTTGTAACACTCAAGTTGCCTAAAATAACTTTACTAGAAAAATATCGAAGTTTCACAATTTCGAAATACCCAAAAATCTAAATTCATAAAGAAACAATTTAATGTTTTCGAATTTCAAATTTTATTAAATTATTAAACTTTTAGTAATTCCAAAGTTTTGATATTTCTAGGGCAATATTTCAAATTTTTGGTAATTTAAATTTAAAAATTTCAAAAGTAGACATTTATATTTTCTTATTCAGATTTATCAAAATGTATTTATCGTAATTTTCTAAATTTCTTAGTTTCTCGACCCTACAATAAAATATGGTATTCAAAGAGTCCTAAATTTTTCACTTCCAAAATATCGAAGTTTCGCCTAAATGCAAAAATATCAAAGCTTCCAAAAACCTTAATTCACCAAGGAGAATCGTATATTCCAAAACTGTGTAATTCTTAAAGTTTATAAATTTTGCCAATTTATAATTTTTTACCTTTACCATTGTAATTTTATAAATGTGCGTATACTAGTATATCTCAATTCTTAAATTTACTATTTCATTATCTTGTAACTAAACTTCTACATAATACATATCAAAAATATCCAAAAGGTCGTAAATTTCTTAATTTTTCTAAGTTTATCTATAATGATCTGAAATCTAATATTTCAACAATAATTAGCAATTATTTTTAAATTTCTTTCATTTTGTGAATCCAATTGGTTTTAAACTAAATTCCTAACATCTAAATTCATAAATCCCAGAAAATTTCAAAATTCTTTACATTCGTAATCCAAATTAAAACTTGTTTTAAAATTTAAATACTATATTTTGCACAAATATGTAAGTTGTTAAAATTCTAAAGTGCTATTTCTTAAATTTTCGAAATTTAGAATTCTTAAAGTTCTAAATTACTAAAATTTTTAAATTTTATAGCTAATTTGTAAAGTACAATTATGTTATTATATATATTTCTAAATCTCAAAATTCCTACATTCTGTAATTTATGATTATTCTAGAATACTGAAATCCCTATATATAGTATGTAAGTTTTAGAAATTTTTAAAATGATTATTTCAACGGAATTCCAAAAATTTCAACTTATATACGTACTATTTCTAAATTTCTAAATTCTACCATGAGTAATTTCTAAGTTTAAGTATTTTAAATTAATATATTAAATTTTTTAAATCTCCATATTCAGACTAACTGCATTTGTATAATTGAATATGTATATTTGAAAAATCGGCTAATAAAAATTGAAAGATTTAAAAATTGGGAATTCAAATTACTACACAGAATTTTCTTAATATTTTAATTTTAATGAAAATAAATTCAGATTATCATCAAATTTTGAGATTTATACAAAATCGCAGTACAAAAATTGTTGAACGAAATAGGTTGGAAATAGAGATAGAAATTTTCCCGTAGAACAATTATGCCGTGTAATGTTTTTCCTAAAATGTAAAATCCTTACCTCATTCGGCCTACCACGGGACTTGTCGAGGTCTTAATCTACACGATAATTGTACCGATTAAGAAAAAAAAAGGCTTCTGACAAATTTCATTGTATTATAAGCCTGATTTTTGTCTATCTCGATAGAAATTTTTTCTAGAACAAGATTCCTCTTTAACATTTTATCCTAAAATACAAAATAACCGAATTATTTGCGAAAACGTGACTGCGCCCCTAAAAGAGGTCAAGCCATATTATTCAATCCTTCCCCCTGACCAATGCACTTGATTTAAAAACACTGGTCCTGTTGTAGTAAATTGCTCTATCTAAATTTGAATAATTTGTGGTTTTTTAAATTTTCTAAATTCCAGCATTTCTAAGTAAAAATACTACAATTACTAATTTACTAAATATTTGTTAAAATTTTGATACTAAATTTTCTCATTCTTTAATTTATAAATCCAATAACAAATAAATTTCTAATTATCCAAAACCAAATTTTTAAATTTTTAATCACAATTTAATATGATAATTTCTTGGCATCATAAAAAATAATTTTTTGGGACAAAATATTATAAATTCCAACAATTTAATTATTTGGGGCAAACTTATTAACTGTCATGAAAAAATAAATTAAAATTAAATAATTAATATTAATTTTAAAATATTCTTTGAAAAGGAAATTTAATTGTATAATTGGTTCGTCAACCTTGCAGACACAGATCAAATCTAATCTATTACTAACTTACAAATTAGAAAATAAAGATTAGTAATAGAATTTGTCTCGAATTTTTTTCTTTGTTACTAAAAATTTGCCAAATTTTTTTTTGGTTGCTCCAATTTAAATTGTCCCTTTTTTAATTTTTCACAATTGCAGAATTCGGAAATTTCGATTTAGTTAAATTGAGAATTTTCCTGATTTTTAAATTCGTTAATCCCAATTTCCTAAATTTCTAACAAAAATGTAAATTTCCTTTAAATCTAAATTTTATAAATTTCTCAATTTCTAAATTTTTAAAAACCTTAATTGAATATCGATATTCAACAGACTTAGTTCCCAAAAAACCGAAACTCTCAAATTTGTAATTTCTATTTCCTAAATTTATAAATTCCAACAATGTAGATTTCTAAATTATGTTTTGAAATTTTCAAAATTCGCCATTTTAACAATTTTTTTGAAATCCGTATTTTTCAAATTTGGATTATTACATTTTCAGGTTTCTACTAAAATTTCGAAATTTTAAATACCAACTAAGTTCCATCTTCTGATAGTTTGAGAAGGTTTTATTTTCCGTCTGGCAGCATACATTTCTGATTTTATTACTCTAATTTTCACAATTTTATAACTTCGATACAGTTCGATCGATCAATCGATCAATCGTCGTCGACCACTAGTCCCTACTTCGAGCAATATTCATCAATATGGGTAATAAGTACGTTTCGAAAAATCGCAATTACCAGTCGATTTTCGCCCCTAATCCAGATAAGTGCTATAATTAATCTATTCAAATTCTAAAATTTTCCATAACTTCTGGTTTAATTTTAGGTTAAGAATCCTTTACGGAAAATTTTATATTATATATTTGCGTTTAAACAGATGGCAAAATTAAAGCACTTCCAATTCTCAAGATACCCGCTTTGTGCAAATTAAGTAATTTAGCATTGATTGAATTGATACAGATGAGCGGCGAACATTTTTGAAATCTTCCAGCAATTTCAATTTAGTTTATTGATTTCAAAGAAAAAATGGGCGAAAACAATGTTAAATAGACGATGAGAAAATTTGCTTTGATCTTAGATCAAAATCGTTTAATTACCACTCGATTAATTTTCAAACGTAGTACCCGCCGATCATCATTTTTCAGTCTGTTACTAACATTTAAATTTTAGGTCTGAAGTAGGGATTGTAATATTACCGCTACTGGTATTACCGTTACCAAAAATACCATTACCGGTAAACCCGGTTTTAGGACCAAATTTTGTAATCGATATTACCGATAATGGATTTTAACCTTAGTATTTTTCATTGTTTTCAGTTTTTTATTTTTTTATAATTTTCATAGCAAATTTAGACAAAATTTTGTCCTAAGGATCCCTATTCTGAAATTGATTTGCGGAAAAATTGTGTGACGAATTATAATAGAAACCATATACATTTCTATGAAGTTCTGGGTGCATTCGTTTTTATTTTGTTGTAATTTACTAGACTAGAACAGCTTTCGAATCAAGTTTGAGTAGCTTTGTTATATGTAGTCTTAAAACTGTCAGTGAAGAACATGTTTTTTGTTAAATTTGTTGTAATTTGTGAACAGTTTATCGTTTACTTTTCGGTAATTAATCGTGCTTTGAAAAGAGTACGAGTATGGTATCTAGAAAAACTGAATATTAAATTTCTTGAAAACATGTCAAGATGAGAATTTATTCTATATATTTTGTGATCGTCTAAAATTTCGGCTCATGCTTACGAAAAACAGAAAGCTAAAATTCGAAGATCACAACTACAGTCAAACATTGCAACGGATTGGAGTATTTTTGTAAATCGGCCAATCAAGGTAGCATTTTTTAGGCCTTATTAACTTAGTTTTTACACTTAGAATTATAAAGTTAGCTTAAGGTGCAATAAAAGATTAAATATGAAATGATTCAAAAGAGACAATCCCTAGGGAAAATGACCTCATTTTCGTCTAAAACTGTTTCGACAATCTCAAAATATGGAGAAACTGACAAATTTTAAGCAACAAACATTTTCATAATTAAAACAATGCTTTAAAGTCTAAACTAAATGTAGCTTTTATTAAAATTTTGGACGAAGAACAAATATTTTTATGTAAAAAACATAATCAACTTGCATTTAATTTGTATTATGAAATAAACCACAATTTCGTAAAAGAAGAAAGAGAGCAAACATTATTTAACTGGAGATTAGTTTTTGTGAAACCTATACAATTATTTAGCCACTTAAGCAACTCATTGAGAATATTAAATAGAGTTCGGCTTTCGACCTAGGTCCCTATTTGTGCTTTAGCTTGGAAAATCGAATTAAATTTCTTGTGCCGGATGGTTCAACTAACTTGACCTACCTAATTACATAATTCGAAAATTAACCATTGTAACAAAAAACGTTCTAGGATCAAATTTTTTGTATCTTTAAGGAAAAAAAAAAAAAAAAATTTAATCAAAACACAAAAAAAAATTTGAAAATCATATGGAACATGGTTAGTTCTTCGTTAACCTTAAATTATATTTGTGGTCTACAATTTGGCTTTAATTAAGAAGATCATAAGAACAAAATTTTTAATATTTGGCCCCCCTTCAAAAGCGAAAGTGGAACATCAAATATCAAAAGAAAATATCGAGAAACAAAAAATCAAACGGGAAAAAGCGAACATTTGACGAAATTTGATAGCAGCTATGTCTTGATAGTGAAGATTCACCAAAAAATTTCAGATTTTTGAGTTTCAGTTTTTGTTAATTTTTCCGACCCTTTGTCTAACTAGCTTTGTCTATTGCGCTAGATTTTATATAATTTCATAAATACTGAAAAACTTGTTACGTCTGTTAAAAAATGAGTAACGATGAATGTCATCTTTCAAGTTAAAGATAAAAACACCAACCAAAAACAGAATATAGGTGTGCATACTGTGAATAGACTTGAATACTTGAACCATTAAAAATATATAAATGCAACTGACCTAAATTTTATGCTAAATTAAAATATTTTTTTATTATTGTTGCAAAACTAACAATAATATTTTATAATTCATAAAGTTTAATTAAACCCCAAATTGTTTTTTCAACACAAAATAATTTTATTACAACGAGCTGTACACATTTATTACTATTAGTGAACGAAGTACAAACTAACAACAAAAAAAAGATGGTTGTGCTCTAAAATTGCATATCGATTTTATTTCTTCCCTCTTTATACACGTAAAGTATTGGAAAGCTATGTATATATCCTAGATAACAAACATCAATGGACGATATTTTCCAATCAGACTACAAAAAAATTTTGTTGTCGGGTGAAAATGAACGTGCAATTAATTGTAGTTCTATCTTGTAATGTTAAATATTTAATGGCTGGTCGAAATATCACAAACAATTGGTCTATTGATTTTGTAGATGTAAAGTATGATGGATTTATTGGTACAAACGCAAACTTTAGTAACTACAAGATAAATATAACAAAACTTTGTTGATATTTGTCTATCTACCAAATAGCTAATAATTAGAAGAATATGGCTACTCTTAATATGCAAAATTTTATGACATATTTCCTACGAATTTTTTTTTCCAAAAAACTTTACTTTCTATTATTGTCCGAAGTTATCCAGGATTTTGAACAAAGCAACATTTCCCATTACTTCTCATAACTCGGGCGTACAAAATCATTTCCAGTTTATAACAGTGAGTTTCTTTACTACACTATATAAATTAGGATTGAACCTGACATTTCAAATAAGTTAGCTTGGAGGACTATTTTTTTAGAATCCTCAAACAATAAGAGTTATACATATGTCTTAAAATTTTTATTCGAATTAAAGATGGCTTCCCGCATTTAAGGAAAGCCAGAAAAGTTTGATAAAAGGTAACAGAGTCTCATTTGGCTATTTGATGGATTGGAAAACTGGCAGCTAGCAAGGCTATTTATGCAATAGTTAGCCATTAGTAGTTGCGAATTTACATTAACAATTGTCGTACAGTGAAAACCAATTTTAGTGACACTATTGAAAACTATCTGTTCTTGTGTGATTTTGAACTATGCTAATATCAAGACAAAAATTGAATTACGGTGAGTTCGAAATTAAATAAAAAAATTTGGAATTTAGAGGAACATAATTAGAAATTTGAAATTATTGAATTTAACGGCTAAGAAAATTAGAATTTGAAAAATCAATTTTCCTATTTCGGAATATTTAGTTTGTAAAATTTACAATTGAAAAAATAAGCCATGAAATTATACATTTTAAAAATTATTTCATTAAAATTTACAATATTAAGTAAAAAAGCTTATTAAAATTAGAAATTGGAGAAAACTACATTGAAAATGTATATTAAGCATTATTGATATACAGATTTTTTTTTAATTTGTATGAAATTTAGTTAAGAATTAATTAAAAAAGTTTGGTGCTAGCAGTTTACATTTGTCTAAAATTTGATTTTTTGAAAATAACATTTTTAGCAAATTTCGGAATTAAAAAATTAAAAAAAAAATTAATTAATAATTTACAAAATTAAAAATTGGAAATTCTGAAATTTCGAAAATTCCTGATAAATTAATTTGATTAGAATATGCACATTCTAAAAATTCCAGAACATAGACACAGAAAAGTTTAAAATTAAGGAATATCAATAATCTGAAGAACAAAGGATTTATGTAGATATTTCACAATCTGGAGGTAGTTAAAAAATTGAGTTGAGACAATAAAGCAATTTGAATATTTTTTGAAGGTTTGATGGTTTAAAAGGTATTCTTTATTACATTAATTACAATTTATAATGTATAACAACACTTTATAAAGATTTAGAAATTTAGGAATATAATAGGACTACAAAATATTTAGAATTTCCAAAAAAATTTACATATTTGAAGTTAAAGAAGAAATGATAGTTTTGTGATTTATGAAGGTAAAAAATCGATAAACTTGGAAACTTCAAATCAAGGATTTTTCAATATAAGGTGGCTATTCAGTAAATATAAATACACAGGATTGACAAAATTAAAATTCATATTTCGTAATTCTACAAATCCTAAACGTCGTACGTTTGTGAGTTGTGATATTCTTACGGTATTCTGGTTTGCAGATATCTCAAAAAACCTAATTTTGGAATATTAAGGTTTAAGAAGCAATTTTTGTCAGAACAAATTCAGGATATTAAACAATTTATAATTTATAATTTAGAACGAATTTGAGAATGCTAAAATTTAAAAATTATGTGGCTTTTTAATATTTAAAAACTTATATTTTTTATTTTTAAATTTATAAAACCCAAATTTCCCAAATATCTAGATTTCAACCCTCCAACAATCGTAAATACCAGAAATTCTAAAACATCTATGAGATAAAAATCTATGAGATTAAAATTTTCCAATTTCCAGAGTTTAAAATTGACTTAATCTTATCTTAGTTTAGTAAATTTCTATCAACTTGAATTTAAGCAAGGTTTTCATCTATTATTTAACTAGATTTCTAGTTTTCTACCTAAACTCTTTATTTTAAGATATAATAATTTCACCAAATTTTTAAATTATAGTTATTCTCATAAAATTTAAATTTTTCGGAATTTTAACTGAACATTTAAAAATTTTATTTTCAATCTTGAAAAACTCTCGATGAATTTACTAAATGTAAATTAATTTTTTAATTTTTTATAAATATTCTAAATTATAAAACTTTCTAAATGTAATGTTTCCTTTTAAGAAAATTTGCTGTAGTATTTGTTGTATTTTTGATCAATTCTTAATTTCAAATTGTTAATATCCAAGCTACTTCATGTATTATAATTTATTTCTAAATTCCAAAATAAATTTAAATCCGTCTCAAAACTTCAGAAATATCTAAAATTTAAATTTATTTAATTGTTTAATTTTGGTGTTAGATACTAATTTCCTAAGAACTTTTAAATTTTCTAAATTCTTACAATTTTTAAATTTAATAATCTTGCAGTTGATCTGTAAAACCTGCGTCAGTAAAATTTAAACTTACTTGCATTCTAATGTTGCGTTAATTCGACTTGCAATATTCCTTTAATATCAATACATATTTCTTAAATTTAAAAATTTCTTTTAAATTTCTCTAATTATATTTCTTTGAATTTTCTTGAAACTCAAATTTTTCTTGTCTAAAAATGATAAAAATGATTGAATAGCGGTATTCCAATTCCTTTTAAAAATATACTAAATCTCTTTCAAATTTTCTAAATTTCCAAATTTGTCAATCTTATGTTGCGAAATCTGCCATCATCTCGAATCCCATTATAACTTTTGCTCTATCCAAACAAACCATTTGAAATCATTTGAATTTTGAAAACTGCTTAAGTAGAAATATTCGATTTTAGAAATTCAGACATAAAAATTTAGAATTTTAAAATGTGAGAAAATTTTCAAATTTGTTAAAATTAAGAAATTTATTGTTTGGAATTACGAATTCGTAATTTTATAAATACTGAAAATTAGAAATCAATATCGAATAATTGCGTCATCCGGTGCCAAAAATATGTGTTTTAGTTTTTGTTTTTTTCCCAAATTTCTTTATTTTGTTTTGTTTGTTAGCATGTCATTCGGTGGTATCGTGATGCAGCCCCGAATGACGTGCTAAAAAAAAAACAAAATGGCGAAATGTGGAAGAAAAACTAAAAACTAAAAACAAATTTTTGGCACCGGATGACGTAATTTTTCGATATTGATCATACTATAAAATCTTGCTGAAATCCTTATATTTCGAGGTGTTTGAAAATTAAATTTTGAAAAATAACTTAAAACCCTAATTAACTAAAGGTAAGAGAGTCCCAATATTTTTATTCGTCAATTTTGGTGAAAACACCGTTATAGAAAAGTTTTTGCATAAGAGTGCATAAGTCTGATGGAAACACAGTTTTGGTCACAAAACCGATTTTGTGCGGTTCGATCAAAAAATTCCCGGGCATTTTATTTATTTGAAAAAATATTTGTTTATTCATCAATTTTATCAAACAAATAAAAGGTTCCCTGCAAAGTGTTTGCCCTTGAATACAATAAACACATGCCAGGAGCGCTTACTGTTAGAGGGTCCTGGCGTTCGGAAACCACATAAAGTTTTATATAAGACCTCTGAGATTTGCGCTATTTAGCGTAGTAGTTTTCCGATTATTGAGTTTTTTTTGGATTACCCTTTTAAGCAAATCTACACTCACATAAATTTGTTCAAAACTGAGAATTCTTTTAAAATTTGACATGAACAATGCCTGTTTAGTTCAGCTTCATCAAGGTCATTTTTACTAGATTCCTCATTGCAGAATACATTGACAACTATCAAAATTGTGCGAATTTTTGCCTCGCGTAAAATTTGACATGGTCGGTTTCTGTCGTGCGGTTAACTTTTTAAGATCATTTATGACTAACTTTAAAAAAATGAAATTTGGTTCCAAGCTTTACCTGGTGGTACATTTTCAACTATTAATATTTGGCGGTTTCGGGAATACCTTTAAATTATTTTTAACTATCTTCTCATTGTACCAGAAAGTTGAAATTTGGTACACAGCTTTATTTCGTTTATTTCACAGATTCTGGATTACGCAATAAATTGTAAGCATTGCAGTAGTTGTAACTTTCCCAGTACACTAGAAATGTGAAATTTAGCACACAACTTTGCATAGGAGACATTTTTAAATAACAAAATTTTACTTATTCTGGATTAGCCCATTCTATTCAATTTTAAATGAGCGATATTGGTGTGGTTCAACTTCTTTAAGTTCACATTTTACTAACTCCCCTCCCCCCTGCCTCCCCCCCTTAAATTTAGAGAGCGATATTGGTGTGGTTTATCTTCTCTAAGACACTAGAAAGTTGAAATTTCGCACACAATTTAATCTCTTAAGATATCCTCAGCTTTAAAATTTGGCTGATTCTGGATTGTACCTTCTTATTAAATTTGACGAAAGATTTCTCCTGTGTGGTTCTAAAGGAGCTAGGAGTTAAATTTTCATATTCTTTCAATTTCAAGATTTCCAATTTTGTCAACTCTTAAAGTTTTCATTCTGAGTAATTTATTCTCATGACGATGCATAAAGATCCTAGTTTCGTCGTTCCTAAGACGTCCGCAATTTTTTTAACGAAGCATATTAAACTTTTCCCTGCAAAAAACTATTTTTAAGAAATTCAAGTTTTTCAGCGTTTACAATTTTTTAAGGAAAATAGAAATTTAGAGGATATCGGCAAATTTTAAGAACTTCAAGGAAGTTCCAAGAACAATTTTGCAACAATTTTATGAATATTTTAAATTTTGAGAAATTTAGGAATTAATTAATTTTACGCTTCTAAAAATTGGAAGTTAAGTCTGTCAAGAGACCAAATATTTCAAGAATTTTAACAGTTCAAGGTTCTAAAAAAATTAAGAATTTCATAAATGTCTACAAACTTACTATTAATTAATGGATTAATAATGAGACCTAGATAATCAGAATTTCGATAATTTTAAGAATACGAATTTCAATAAATTTAAGAATTTGAAGAAATTTAAGCCTTTAAAGACCCTGACATCTTAACATTAGAGATTTTAAATATTTTCAATGATTCCAAAATTTTAAGAACTGGATATATGAATTTTTACAGTCAAACCATTATGTTAATGTTACCTATATTACTTATAAATTAAAAAGAATTCTGAAGAATTTTTGTCGTGGTCGATTAAGGTTTTCAGTGGTTAGTTATATTATTTTGAATATATCGCTTTTTAAATATAAAATTGCAAGGGGAAATTATGGCGAATAATATTTACAGGGATTTTTAAAATAGATTTAAAGTTTAGGGACGGCAAGCTTATGTGTACACTTATATCTCTGTATATTATAAAATAGTTATAAAGAGTACCCAACCTTTCTTCAAGCCCACTGTTACTGAGAGCAAGATTCATCCCCGATTCAAATTTCCTAATTTACATTAAAACATCAAAGATCTTCCTGTCAAGGCGCTAGTCACCTAAGAGCCAGTACTTTTATTAACACATTGTGGGTCACCTTGACTAAACTACTTTTTTTATTTCAATTTAATTTGATTTTGCGTATTTTTAAGTTGCCTCAAAAAAAAAAACTTAAACGTTTTCGTCACAATTTTGGAATCTAACGTTTCCTAAGGTGGTCAGAAGTTTATAAAACTAAAATTAACTCGTTATCAAAATTAAAATAAAGATTTAAACTCTAACAATTAATTCTAAATGTGAGCTTATGTGAACCAAAACACTAAATTTTAACTATTTCGAAAAAAGTTGTGATAAACAATTTGGACTTAAGACTAGAATTAAGGTTGAACTAATACATCACTTTAGCTGAAATAGTCATTCTTTAAAATTCTGTTTAAAATACTTTGTACAAATTTTTTCGAAACATATAGTATTATATGTACTCGTATAGTATCATTTCTAGTGTATAAGATTATTAACTATCGTCTAAGTTAAGCACAAACTTCATTCAATCTGGTTCGGCTAGTTAGGTTTATTTCGGAGTTTCGAAATAAGTATAGCTAACAATCCTAGCTTGCACAATTAAAAAAAAACAAATCAAAAATAATATTTCAGCGAACTCAAGCTTTCCGAAGTTTTAGAGCCATCGGACTAGAGGTTATACCTGTATATTCCTTTATATTTTCAAATTTAAAGAAATTTCGAAAATATTTAAAAAATTTATATGACAAAAATTCTCAAATTTTGAAATTTGGAAACGGATATGAGATTTCCGACATAAATTCGAAAATTTTACGAACGAATAATGTTTTTGAATTTCAATGCTCTGCATCCCCTTGATACATTTTGAATGATGGCTGTATGATGGGTTTTGTCCAGTATAGGAATCCTTATAATATTATGAAGAGGACACCACCTAATGTGGTGAGTACCTCATGTTCACTATAAAACTATAAGATGATTGCCTGAATAACAAAGAGCACCAGGATTTAGAAAATCAATTCGGATCTTCAAACTTCAAAATACTCAGACTCCGAATTGTAGGGCTGAAAATCTCTTACAACAAAAATAATTGTACTTAAATATTCTCCAGGGTATTCCTTGATTACTTTCCAAATTATCAAGGCTCTACCTGACAAAGAATTTCGTAAGCTATTACACATAATCAATGCGACTCTTCGGTTAAAATAAGTTCCACACTAATGTAGCAGAAATAATCATGATAGCAAAACCTGATAAACTACCTAACGATAAAAAATCATACAGGCCAATTTCTTTGCTGCCAATTATGTCACAACTCTTTGAAAAATTATTACTAACGAGACTAAAACCAAAAATTGAGGACCAACAACTAATTCCTCCACATCATTTTGGACTCAGAGAAAAACATTCTACAATATAGAATCACAAACTTAATTGAAATAACATTAGCACATAAAAAAGTATGCTCAAGCATATTCCTGGACGTCGCGCAAGCATTCGATAAAGTTTGGCACAGTGGTCTGGAATACAAGCTGCATATAGGTCTGCCGAGGCAATTCTATGCCATACTAAGATCCTTTTTATCCAATAGACATTTTCGAGTGAAATATGAGGATGAATATTCCGGGCTAAAAAAACCTCTGCATTTACTATATATAAGGGACATGCAGACGACACAGAAATTATGACGATTGGAAGTGTTGTCGCTGATGCAATGAGCAAACTCCAGAGGATGATCAATGTGGTTTGTAACTGGACAAAGCGTTGGCGAATCGAGCTTAATGAGACAAAATAAATTCGGATTTAAGTTAATCAAGTTAAACTAAATTTATAGCTATAGCTATAAATTTAGTTTAACCTTGATTAACTTAAATCCGAATTTATCGTTACAATTTAGGGCTACCTTTAATCTCATTGTAACTTGTGGTGCTTGTGGTTTATACAAACTGAATCAAACACTGGTTAATCTCATAGGGACAGCTTCTCACTCGATAAATGATGAATACAGAGTTTCAGAAAACTTTTGAAAGCTTTTAAAAAAAACACAACATTTTATCCTTTTTAAGCGAACAAATATTTCTGTACCTACTCAGAAATAGTGTAAGATAAAAACCACGACGAAGACCAGTATAATCTAATGATTGACGAATAGATATCGCTTCATTTATCATCACTTGGAGCCTAAGGCAAAAAAGCAAAATTACACCTCGCAAGCACAGTAAACCTTCGAGCCCATCCGATTGAATGTCTTTATGATTGGTGAATACTTGACCAAATCCGAAATAATTAGTACCTTAGTTCTCTAAGATAACAACGGTCAATTGGTAATTCACCATCTTTTTTCTGCACTGGAAGAATGTAAGCTACTTTACTGAACGAAGAGGAAATAGCTACCAGGCAGCATAGACAGGTGAAATAAATTAAACAAGGGTTTAAGTCAAGATATGGTATATTTTTTAAGGCCTTTAGAGGAATAAAGTTACTTACAATTGCATTTTGCAATTTTACGGCTAGAATTTCATTCTTTTCCAGTGTGAATTTAAAAAGGTGGAATATTACAGTTCTTGGGTCATTGTCAAGCAAATGGTTTACGAAGAAAATAGTTTTATAGATCCTTCAGATTCCTACATGAGAAGAACGTTTAAAAATATTCTAATTTTGATCATTTTTCTAACGCGAGATTGGAGTCTGATTCAACGTAAATCTTCTATTTGTCTTTCCTTTTATTCTTCCATTAATTCTATGGAAACTCGACGAAATTTAAAAAATGTCCACCCATATTTATGGGTTGTTTGAAAATCGCATCTAGTTTTCCTAGAAATAATAGAAGAAACGTAGAAAAGGCAAATGAAAGATTTACATTGAATCGGGCCCATTGTAGAACTTAACAATAGAAACTACTAAGTTTCCAATATAACTGATTGGTTTAAAAAACAAATGCCTCGATTTCGAGGGCCTTCAAAATTTCTGAGAAATAAATCTAAAAATATGTAGATCTTTCCTGGTTTCCAATAAGGTAATTTGGAAAATTTTTGCTCTAAAATTTTAAAATATTTTGGAATTATGAATATTATAACTATGAAGAAACCTGGAAATTTGAACCCTTTACATATTGTACCATGCGTCTTAATTGAACTACCCATTCTTACATCTTGCTAGATGTGTTCACTTCCTCAAAAAAAAAAAAAAAAAAAAAAATAATTTTATGTGATTTTATGTTGTTTTTAACAATTAAATACTTCTAAAATGCTTGCACATTCTTGTTGCAATTTTTAAATATAAAGAAAACATTTAATTTATACAGGCGTTCCTATATTTATGTATAATTAAACATTTAAAAAAAAAAATTCATTCCATCGAATCACAATCAGGCTACATAAAACTATAATTATTTTTTAAGTCACTATAGAACAATTAACAATATATATATATATATATATATATATATATATATATATATATATATATATATATATATATATATATATATATATATATATATATATATATATATATATATATAACAATAATCTAATTTAATATTTATTTATGTAATATAGTAATATGGAAAGGTTTTAAAAAGTACTTACCGGCTGCATTATTTTAATATTTAATATTTTTTTTTTTGGTTTGTTAATTTGGAATTTTATTTATTATTAAAGATTATACAATTTTTTTTTTTTTAATTTTATGTTAGCAGCAAGAAAGAAAAACAAAAGAAAAAACAGAAATAAAAATTAAGTATTTTTATTTGTTTTGTTAATTTAAACATAAAAATAAAAATTCATTTTTAATTGAATTAAATTCTGAGTGTTTTTATTTCATCTCTTAAATTTTTGTAAATGTTGTTTTCTTTTATATGTGTTTTATATACACAAAAATACAAAAATATTAATAATAAAAAAAAAACATAAAAATATACAAAATAAATGTTGTTAAAATAATAAAAAATTGTAACAAAATTTTTGTTTTTTAATAAATAATTATTTTTATGAAGAAAGTAAAAGAAAGCTTTATTATATTATTATACGTTTTAATAATTTTTTGTTGTACATAGTTGATCAAATAAAAGCTTTTTATATTTGAAAGCTTCATTCGTAAATTAAGCTTTTATGAAAATTGTACAAATTATAAAAATTGTTGGCTAGTTTTGGTGTGCAAATGCGAATATAAAATAATTACAACTTGTTCTTTTAGTAGTCAAACAAATTTTATATTTAATACAGTTGTTGTAATTTTCGTAGTTTTGCTTGGAAGTTTTTTCATTTATAGTTTTATAAAATATATACAAAAAGTGGAAGGGGTAAATAAAATACAATTCAGATAATGGTTTGTTGTAGATTGTAAACTAAATTCATTCGGATGTGCAATTATAATTTGAAGTGGCGCAAAACTAGCTGCAAAATGTACTTAATACCTGGAAAATATCAATTCACTAAAAAAATAAAGTTTTAGAGAAATTTGAAAAATTAATAAACACTTCTTTTTATTTAAACCTATAAATTGTCTAATTTAAGAAATAATTAATTTGATTTAAACCTATTTAACGGAATTTTCAAAATTATTAAGTTAAGAATTCGTTAATGTCGTAAAGAATATCAGGCTTCTTTAAATTTTGGCATTAAAAACGTAATTTTCGTAATTGTAATTAAAGCTTGAAAAGTGTTTGAAATTTTAAGACTTCAAATTCCCAACGAATAATATTTTGAATTAACATTTTTAAATTTGAGAAATTTTCTAATTATAGGTATATTTTTGAAAGTTTGAATATGCATAATTAACAATTAACGTTTTAATTTTTGATTTTAAATATCAAATTGAAAAATTACATAAAATATATAAATATATAGAATGTATAACACATTAGAATTCTAGAATAGCAGTTCATTTTGAAATTTGTTTTTTGAATATGAAAAGTTTTTTTTTAATTTGGAATCTGAAATGATTAGTTTTAATTTAACAATTTTGAAATTTTTGAAAATTTTTATTCTAATTATTACATATACTAATTTAAAATTTTTTGGATATTTCAAAAAAAATTAATTAAATTTTCAAAATTCTTAACTTCTTCATATTATTTTGTAGCCATTTTGATAATTTCAAATTTCCAAGAAATACTGTAATTAATGGATAATATTTGTTAAATTAAAACTTGTAATTTGTTTAAAAGTTTTTAAAATTTAAATTTCGGACAAGTAATTGTTTGTAAGACCTTAAAAAGTTTTACATTTAACAATTTTCTAATTAAAGTTTAGTTCTTAAAATTCAAATTGGTTATTTAATCTGCTGAATGGAATCAGTTCCTTACACGAAAATGTTGTAAATATGAAGTGAAGCTGAGCTTTCCAAATTCAGAATCAAAAACCATTTTTGAAACTTTGATATAAGGTTAAAATTAGAATATCGATTTGGTTAAGCGATAGTTACAGAATTTGTAGTTTCTTATGTAAAAGCGTCATTAATTTTTAATCTAAAATTCAGATTTTAGAATTTTAAATATTTTTAAAATGAAATTTGAATCATTGAAAATTTCAATTTATACTTTAAAATAATGAATTGGAAAATTATATGTAAGACTTTTGAAAATTAGTTTCAGAAGGTTTTGCAGTTTGAAATTTATTGTTAAAATAAAATTGATACATTTAAAATTTAAAATTAGAATTTTGTAGATTAGGAAATTTTTTATATTATAATTTGAGTTTTGAATATTAAAAATGTTAAACGTTTTTTTTAATTTGTTTGTTGACTTTGAAGCAATTCTGAAATTTCAGGAAAAACTCTGAACTTTTGGAATTTATAAAAATTTTAAATTTGTAAATCAGAGCTTCTAATTTGTCTTAGTCTTTTAAATATTCGAATTTTGACAAACATTTGTATGAATTTATTTCGGAGTTGATGGTGATTTCTAATTTTGAAAATACGTAAATAGCGTATATTTAATTTTGAAATTTAAATAGAAAACTTTGAAATGCTCAGTAAAAATTTGCAAATTGGCATCGGCAATCCCTAATACTCATTTTTGAAACTTTAATGTAAGCTAAATATTAGAATCTCGAGTAGTCGAATTTGTATATTACTTACAGATTCCATGTGAATATGAAGTCTGTAAGGGAGTTTTTTAAATAATGAATTTTGGCCACAATTATTTTGATGATAGGTCTATGTAAATTGATTTTCAAATTTTAGGATTTGGGGACTGTGAAGTTTTTAATTTTAAAATAGGATTCAAAAATGTGAGCTTTTAAATTGAAATATTATAACTTTTTGGAATATTATAAGCATATTTCGAAAAATTAAGCGTTAATTAAACTAGGTTAATGGAGTTTTGAAAATTAGAATTACTGTATATTGTGGAAAGTTAAAATTTTAATTTTAATAGGGAAATTTACATTTTTTTAGTTGAAGCTCGCTCAGGGTTATCAGTGTTAGATTTTTTTTTTTTTTAAATTCAATGATTTATGATTAAGGGGTGGAAAATGAACGGACAACATCGTGTGGTTAAGGCAACCTTTAATATGTTTAAATGGTTTGTATCAAAATGTTCCTAAAATCTAATTTTATAATTTTTAAATAAGATTATTTCCTGTTTACAATTTAATTTAGATATTACATAACTCGAAAGTTAAAAATCTCGAAAATTACTCAATTTTAAATGAAACGACAATGATTTAATTGTTTAAACGGCGCTCAATTTAGAACTCAATCAATCAATAAAATACATCTTTCTATACTGAATTTTAGAGTTTTTTAACTAAGCACAAGGGTCGTTTGGCGACTATTGGAGGGGGAGCGGAAGGGACCAAAGTTGAGTAGATTAATCTACCAGCTCCGTAACCTTTCAGTAGAGTGCGCATCACGTGAGCTGTTCTGGTCTTGCCATTAGGCAGCTGCGTTAAAAGTACAATTCTGTAAGAGGTAACCTGTTCACAATTCGCAAGTGTACGTACTGCCTCTTCGTGGCAACCACTGGTAACTAAGGCCATTTGGCACATTTTTGGCCATTTGGCACAGGCTAAAGTACGGCGCTAAAGAAGAAAACCTTGACAAAAAACCCTAATCTAAGGTGGAACAGCATATGCCGATGGATGAATGGCTGATAGGTTAGTCAGTCCAAAATATGCGGACTCTGGATACCAGGCACCCTCCAGTTTTATTTAGCCTTCCTGTAGTAAGGCTGGGTGACCTACAGGCGATTTGCAATTCCCAGCAACTCGTAAGAGTAAAATCAAACGGAATACGGGGCAGGAGTAGGAATATACGGGAGTAGGACAACCCTCTCGAGGTCCTTGGGCTCCAATGCTACCGTCTTTCTAGCGGAACTACATGCTGTAGTAAACATCTAGGGGGGAGAGCAATAAGCCCAGATAGTGAGTATCAAGTACCGGGAGGCAGTATTGTCAGGTTCATTAAGAACCTGAATATTGACTGGACGGATAATTAAGCAGGGTCAAGCATAATAGATCTTTTAGGTCGCAGTGCGAAGTGGCTGATCGCCCACATGGCCCTCTAATAATAATAATAATAACTAAGCACAAGAGTTTGAATTTAATAACTAAATTTTTGAAATTATAAGTTTTATCTTTCAGAATTTCTAAGCTGTAAGATTCAAATTTACCTTAAAATTGAGATTGAGAAAATGATTTAAGAGAAACAATCCTAATTTAAATTTTAGAATTATTTTTTCAAAATTGTTTAAATCCATTAAAATTAAGAATTTTTGAAACTGAAAAGTCAACATTTCGAAATTAGTTACGAAATTTTAGAATTCCGAAATTTTGAGTTGAAACTTACAGAGGCTTTTTAACTTTAAACAGAATTTCTGTAAACATTTTGAAAGTCATAAGGAAAGTTTGGGAATTGACATCAAGAATACCTTATGGGAAAATATGGACGGATTTTGTAAAATAATTTTAAGATTTTAGAATTTGAAATCTGTAAAATTTTATATTTTACATTGTTAGAATGAGATACCAACGTTCACTACCACTATTTTATTTAGAGAAATTATGTACTTCAGAAACAACATTTACAGGCTTGTTGCATTTCGGAGTTCAATGTATAAAATATCAAAATTTCTAAGTTTAAATTTTAAATTTATTCGGTCAAAAAAAGTTATCACCAAATTTCGACTATTTAGCAAGCTTTAGAACTTTTTGAGATTGAAGCATTAGGAAATTTAATAGATTTCCTTAATTGCCAATTTAATTTTGCAAATATTGATGAAGTCTGAGAATCGTACGATTTTACAATATTTATGTAACAGGATACATTGTTTAATTTGAATTGTCGATTTCGGTTATATATCCCAATGCTTAGATATCATTTTGTTACATTGCAATTTTTTTTTTGTTTTACTTTACTTCAATTTACAAAGTCGAAAAACTGTTAATTGCGATTTTCATGAATTACACATTAATAAAATGTAACAATTTCAGAAAACCTATGTAATTGTAGAAGACGATACTGGAAAGAGTAACAAATTATAATAAAGTTTAGCGAAATTATTATTTTTTAATTAAAATTTCCCAAATTTCCTAAATCACCAGAACTTTAGGACAAATATCATATCATTTGTTGAAGCCTACTGCAAGTTTTAGAATTTTGAAATTTTTAACAAAATTTTCAAAATTCAAAATTAAATTTTGTCCATTCAGATTTTCAGATGAAATATAGAACTTTTGAATTTTCAGAGATATTAAGTAAAAAATTTGTAGTTATTAGTACTAACTAAAATTTTAATTGTCCAATTTTTATTATGAAATTTCGAAAATTACACCTGAATTTTGTGTTCCTTCTTCCTAATGATAAATACAAAATAAAGGTAAAATTTCACGAAATATTTAGCTCTGAACGCGAGACTTGCAATCTGAACTTGAATTGTTCCAGGCCTTTTAAAATAATTAAAACTTTTAAAATTCCGTAATTAAAATTGATATTAGGTTTAATTAAGACTTTGATTATCAAATGTTATTTTCAAGTGGAAATTTGAAATTTAATTTCCTAGAATTAATTTTTGGATTTTAGAATTTCCAAAAATTTGTATATTATAAGTTTAGAATTTGTTAAATTTTAATTAACATGAAAAGCTGATATTTTCTTAACTTTTCCGAATTATGACATTTTAATAAATTCTAAAAGAAATTTGATTTGGTTGTAATAACAATTGAAAGTTCGATCAATTTAATTTAAAATATTTGACCATAAATCCAATTCGAAATGATAATCGACGTTATTTTAGAATTTTTTGTAAAACAAAAATGCTGAAGAATTTTCAAAGTTAAAAATTTAATTATGAAATATTTGAAAACAAAATTGAACGTAAAGTATGGAAATTTGAAAGACCCGTTTGAAAATTATTTAAAATTTAAATTTTATGACAAATATCTAGACATTTTAAAATATGAAGTATGCAAAATTCAGGTTAGCAATGGGAAACTGAAATTATTTCAATATTTCATCGATTATAGGGATCAAAGTTTCTCCATCGGTACACTCAGATGAAGCTAAGAATTCTCGATGTTTTCAGGTTTTATAAAATTTTAAAATTTTAAATTTTTTTAATTGAAATAGGAATTTAATTTTAAAATTAGGAATAATTTGAAAATTTTCAAAATTTGTTTATTGGACGTTTAGAATTTATTAGAAAAACCAGTTTTTTGAATTTTTAAGTTTCAAAGGTTTAATTTAAAAATAAATGAAATTGCAAAAAATTTTATGAAATTTGAAATAATTACTGAATTGATAATTGAAAAATTCAATAAAATTAAGGATTCCAAGAAGTCAATGTTTATATTGACGTTATTTAACGAAATTTTTCTTGTTTACCCATATTTTAAAATTCATTAATTAAAATTGAATCGAGTTTCGATATTTCAGATTTATTTGCGAATTTCAGAAATTTTATCAAATTTGAACTCTTATCAAATTTGAATTAATTTCTGAAGTAGTAAATAAGTAGTCCCATTTTGATTATAGAATATCATAATTTCCTACCTACATTCAATCATTTTCGTGAAATTCTAAGTTAAAAATCTCAAATTTCTATAATAAATATTTAGTAGAAAATTTTGGGAGCGATACGTAATCCCTTATTGCATAATCTCAGCTACTAAATCTCCTATTTTCTTTAAAATCTTCGAATTACAAAATCTCCTAACTACAAAATCTCCTAAAATCCCCTTTTGAGTAATTGTGTTGTTTGGGATGGCACAGACATTTGTGAACACGCGCATACACCCAGACACACAGACACACCGTCACACACACAGACACACCGTCACACACACCGTCACACACACCGTCACACACACCGTCACACACACCGTCACACACACCGTCACACACACCGTCACACACACACACACACACACACACACACACACACACACACACACACACACACACACACACACACACACACACACACACACACACACACACACACACACACACACACACACACACGTGGGAGTTGCAAGTCTCCTATCGGGCACGTCTCCAGGTGGCGGATAGGGGATGCCCTCACCGGTACACCGGCGGGTAAGTGGGAAATAAAATACCACTCGTGGACCAAAACTTGCAAGAAGCGTCTGTTCACCAGGAGCTGCGGCTTCAAACAGCGTATGTTCCTCATGTAAGAGGCTGCTGAATTTTTACCTGGCAGTAGGTCTAAAATGCTAGGGGAATGCACTACAAGTTTTACTACCACCCCAGTGGCGAACCTTAATCTGTTCGAGCAGAGGAGTAGGCTACTCCGATCGCCTAAGTCCGGTTCAATAACTCACGGGCACACAAGGACTAGTTAAACATCGGATATCCTTGATTCGGATGCTCTTCAGCTGGGAAGGAAGATCGACCCAATGGAGCGCATGGGTAGGTATATCGAGGAACTGGCAGAGTTCATAAAGGGAAAAAGCAACGTCCACCACGAAATAAGGAGGATCGTTGGTCTTTTAAAATCCACATTCCGGCAAACAACTCTCAGAGCAAGGGGCGGTGTTGACGTCGATGTGCAAACGGAGGACGCTGTCCAAGACGAAACGGCTAGAGAATAGAGCCAGGGTACCCCAGCCAGTAAGAAGAAGAGGCAATTAAATTGTCTTTCACCTCTTGATACAGCTGATAGCTCTCAGAGAACGGGAAAGAAGGTAAGGAAAATGCAGATTGCAAAGCCCGTGGAAGACCAAGAGAGCCGAAGCATGGTTGCATCTTCTGCGCTGGGCACAAACAAAAGATCTGAAGAGATTCGTGTGAAGCAAGTAACAAATGAGTGGCAGGTTGTAAGGAGGAAACCAAGCAAGCGCCGCGAAAGACCTTCGAGACCCGCCGTACTGATGATCAAAACCACTAGTCCAGCTTCGTTCGCGGAGGTTTTGAAAGGCATAAAAATAGATCCTGCCTTGGAGAGTGTCGGAAATAGTGTGACCCGTGTTCATAAAACCGAGAAGGGTTATCTATTGCTGAAAATACAGAAGTCGGCGTGCGGTAGTGCCAACCTTGATACGATGCGCGATTAAATTGAGACGTACCTTGACGGTAAACTAGAGGTTGCGACTCTTGCCGATCCCGAGGGGACTACACTGGAGATATGGGATATTGACGAGGTAACAACAAAGGGAGAAGTCTTTAACGCAATAGCTATGGACTTCGATGACGGGAAAATTCGCGATGAGAATATCGTGGCTATTCTTAGACCTGCGCACAGAGGTACGCAGATAGCAGTTGTCAAAATACCAACGGATATAGCTCGAAAAATGGCTGATGTTGGCAGAATCCGTATAGGCTAGGTTAGGTGCCGTATACGTAAAGTAGTTAGCCCAGTGAAATGCTTTAAATGCTGGAAGCCAGGTCATAGAGCGGCCACATGCCAGAGCGAAGTCGACCTATCAAACCTTTGCTTTAGGTGCTGCAAAGCCGGCCACAAGGCAAAAGATTGTGAACGGGAACCGCAGTGTGCATTCTGCCGTACATGAAATGGAGAAGCTATCGGTACTCACATCACCGGTAGGGGTAATTGTCCAGCACGACGGATGGTGATAGGAAACAACCGTAGAAGGTGAAGCTACTTCAGCTAAACTTAAATCACTGTGAGGCTGCCCAGGACCTCCTATGGCAGACTATAAACGAATTGAAGCCAGACGTCGCAATATTATGTGAACAGTACAAACATTTGGATGATGCTGCATGGGTGAGTGACCATAGTGGCAAGGCAACAATCTGGGCATGCGCTTGTTTGGTCGTTCAAGAAAGCCCGCAGAGTTTCTTCGGATATGTTCGAGCAAAAATTAATGGAATACATATCTTCAGTTGTTATGCCCCTCCAAATGAGCCAATCGAGCAATTCATCCACTTCTTAGATTGCTTGGTTCTGGATGCAAGAGATCATAGCCCCACAGTAATTTCGGGAGACTTCAACGCGTGCGTTACGGAGTGGGGTAGCACTCAAACAAATAGAAGAGGTGAAGCCCTTCTGGAGGCTTTTTCAGTTCTGAATGTTGTCCTGTGCAACACCGGCTCCGAATATACTTTCAGCAGGGGTAATGCTGGTTCTATTATAGACCTAACGTTTGTTAGTGAATCTCTCTGGAGGAGAGGAATAACTTGGGAGGTTTGTGACGTTTACACGCACAGTGACCACCAGGCCATCCTGTGTGAACTCCATGGAATACACCCAAGTAATAGTATACAAATTGCGGGTTGGAAGACAAACGCTTTCGATGAAGACATCTTCAGGTTTATGCTCCGTGACTCTAACCTGATGGATACCACTAACACCAAGGCATCCCAGTTAATATGCAGCATTACCAGTATGTAACGCTACAATGCCTAAAAGAAGGTTAAACCCAAGACGCCCAACGGCCTATTGGTGGAATGAGGAAATTGCATTGCTCCGGCGAAAGTGCAATCGTGCTAAGCGCGTTTCCCAGCGGGGTAGAAACACCAGCTCCTCTTTCAGTTTACAACAAATATACAGGGAAGCACAGGGTGCGCTGAAGGTGGCCATTAAACAAAGCAAGCGACGATGCTGGAAGTCCCTCTGTGATGAGGTTGAGGAGGATCCATGGGGTAGCCATACAAGATGGTAATGTCCAAGCTTAAACTTGCAAGAGGTGCAGCACCAATATGTCCTATTTTGATGAATAATATTGTATCTTCCTTGTTTCCTCGCAAACCAGTGACTATTCACTCGAGTGCCATTGAAGCGGACGACGTACCACTATTCACGATTAATGAATTAATGTCCGCCTCTAGGAGAATTCCCAACAAGAAGGTGCCAGGACCGGTGGTATAACTCTTGCCTAAGAGAAGGAACATTCCCAAATATTTGGAAGAAACAGATGCTGATACTGATCCCAAAGGGTAAAGTACATTCGGAAGATCCTTCATCATTTCGCCCAATCTGTCTGTTAGATGGAGCGGGGAAATTACTTGAAAGGCTGCTCGGTAATCGGTTAGAAGAAGCTATCGTATCATCTGGAGACCTTGCCCATAACCAATACGGGTTCCGCAAAGCGCGCTTAACTATTGATGCTATTCAGCTCGTTACCAGGCTGGCAGAAGACGCCATCAGCGGGAACCGTTCGGAGAAGGGCCATTGGACTCGACGACTAATTTCTAAAATAGGCCCGTGGATAAATCGTAAGCATGGCGAGGTTGATTTTTACCTAACACAGCACTTAACAGGTCACGGATGCTTTCAATCATAACTTAATCGTTTTGGGCATGACGATTCACCGTATTATCCATCCTGCAGAGATTCCGCAGAAGATGCGAACACGTGTTTTTTGTATGCGCACGGTTCCAGGGAAATAGAGAAGTGCTTGCTGGAGTAATCGATCAATTTGATATTACCTCAGGGAACATAGTTGAAGTGATGCTATCGTGCAGGGGTGGTTTTAGTGAGTAGGAGTCTCACACCGTTGTGGTGGATAGCTTCCTTCCTTTAAAAAAAAAACCCATACATTCATATACAGACGCACATAAACACACAACACAGACACACACACACCCACATACACACACACACACACACACACACACACACACACACACACACACACACACACACACACACACACACACACACACACACACACACACACACACACACACACACACATCCATACATACAAACACAGACAAACAAAGACACACACAAACACAATCACTTTTCTCCTAATTACAAAATCTCGCATAAAATTTTCCCCGTAAATATATGGTATGAAATCGCGCGATTTCATATATTTACGGGGACAATTTTATGCGAGATTTTGTAATTAGGAGATTTTGTAATTAAGAAATTTAATTTCCTAGAATTAATTTTTGGATTTTAGAATTTCCAAAAATTTGTATATTATAAGTTTAGAATTTGTTAAATTTTAATTAACATGAAAAGCTGATATTTTCTTAACTTTTCCGAATTATGACATTTTAATAAATTCTAAAAGAAATTTGATTTGGTTGTAATAACAATTGAAAGTTCGATCAATTTAATTTAAAATATTTGACCATAAATCCAATTCGAAATGATAATCGACGTTATTTTAGAATTTTTTGTAAAACAAAAATGCTGAAGAATTTTCAAAGTTAAAAATTTAATTATGAAATATTTGAAAACAAAATTGAACGTAAAGTATGGAAATTTGAAAGACCCGTTTGAAAATTATTTAAAATTTAAATTTTATGACAAATATCTAGACATTTTAAAATATGAAGTATGCAAAATTCAGGTTAGCAATGGGAAACTGAAATTATTTCAATATTTCATCGATTATAGGGATCAAAGTTTCTCCATCGGTACACTCAGATGAAGCTAAGAATTCTCGATGTTTTCAGGTTTTATAAAATTTTAAAATTTTAAATTTTTTTAATTGAAATAGGAATTTAATTTTAAAATTAGGAATAATTTGAAAATTTTCAAAATTTGTTTATTGGACGTTTAGAATTTATTAGAAAAACCAGTTTTTTGAATTTTTAAGTTTCAAAGGTTTAATTTAAAAATAAATGAAATTGCAAAAAATTTTATGAAATTTGAAATAATTACTGAATTGATAATTGAAAAATTCAATAAAATTAAGGATTCCAAGAAGTCAATGTTTATATTGACGTTATTTAACGAAATTTTTCTTGTTTACCCATATTTTAAAATTCATTAATTAAAATTGAATCGAGTTTCGATATTTCAGATTTATTTGCGAATTTCAGAAATTTTATCAAATTTGAACTCTTATCAAATTTGAATTAATTTCTGAAGTAGTAAATAAGTAGTCCCATTTTGATTATAGAATATCATAATTTCCTACCTACATTCAATCATTTTCGTGAAATTCTAAGTTAAAAATCTCAAATTTCTATAATAAATATTTAGTAGAAAATTTTGGGAGCGATACGTAATCCCTTATTGCATAATCTCAGCTACTAAATCTCCTATTTTCTTTAAAATCTTCGAATTACAAAATCTCCTAACTACAAAATCTCCTAAAATCCCCTTTTGAGTAATTGTGTTGTTTGGGATGGCACAGACATTTGTGAACACGCGCATACACCCAGACACACAGACACACCGTCACACACACAGACACACCGTCACACACACCGTCACACACACCGTCACACACACCGTCACACACACCGTCACACACACCGTCACACACACCGTCACACACACACACACACACACACACACACACACACACACACACACACACACACACACACACACACACACACACACACACACACACACACACACACACACACACACACACACACACACACACGTGGGAGTTGCAAGTCTCCTATCGGGCACGTCTCCAGGTGGCGGATAGGGGATGCCCTCACCGGTACACCGGCGGGTAAGTGGGAAATAAAATACCACTCGTGGACCAAAACTTGCAAGAAGCGTCTGTTCACCAGGAGCTGCGGCTTCAAACAGCGTATGTTCCTCATGTAAGAGGCTGCTGAATTTTTACCTGGCAGTAGGTCTAAAATGCTAGGGGAATGCACTACAAGTTTTACTACCACCCCAGTGGCGAACCTTAATCTGTTCGAGCAGAGGAGTAGGCTACTCCGATCGCCTAAGTCCGGTTCAATAACTCACGGGCACACAAGGACTAGTTAAACATCGGATATCCTTGATTCGGATGCTCTTCAGCTGGGAAGGAAGATCGACCCAATGGAGCGCATGGGTAGGTATATCGAGGAACTGGCAGAGTTCATAAAGGGAAAAAGCAACGTCCACCACGAAATAAGGAGGATCGTTGGTCTTTTAAAATCCACATTCCGGCAAACAACTCTCAGAGCAAGGGGCGGTGTTGACGTCGATGTGCAAACGGAGGACGCTGTCCAAGACGAAACGGCTAGAGAATAGAGCCAGGGTACCCCAGCCAGTAAGAAGAAGAGGCAATTAAATTGTCTTTCACCTCTTGATACAGCTGATAGCTCTCAGAGAACGGGAAAGAAGGTAAGGAAAATGCAGATTGCAAAGCCCGTGGAAGACCAAGAGAGCCGAAGCATGGTTGCATCTTCTGCGCTGGGCACAAACAAAAGATCTGAAGAGATTCGTGTGAAGCAAGTAACAAATGAGTGGCAGGTTGTAAGGAGGAAACCAAGCAAGCGCCGCGAAAGACCTTCGAGACCCGCCGTACTGATGATCAAAACCACTAGTCCAGCTTCGTTCGCGGAGGTTTTGAAAGGCATAAAAATAGATCCTGCCTTGGAGAGTGTCGGAAATAGTGTGACCCGTGTTCATAAAACCGAGAAGGGTTATCTATTGCTGAAAATACAGAAGTCGGCGTGCGGTAGTGCCAACCTTGATACGATGCGCGGTTAAATTGAGACGTACCTTGACGGTAAACTAGAGGTTGCGACTCTTGCCGATCCCGAGGGGACTACACTGGAGATATGGGATATTGACGAGGTAACAACAAAGGGAGAAGTCTTTAACGCAATAGCTATGGACTTCGATGACGGGAAAATTCGCGATGAGAATATCGTGGCTATTCTTAGACCTGCGCACAGAGGTACGCAGATAGCAGTTGTCAAAATACCAACGGATATAGCTCGAAAAATGGCTGATGTTGGCAGAATCCGTATAGGCTAGGTTAGGTGCCGTATACGTAAAGTAGTTAGCCCAGTGAAATGCTTTAAATGCTGGAAGCCAGGTCATAGAGCGGCCACATGCCAGAGCGAAGTCGACCTATCAAACCTTTGCTTTAGGTGCTGCAAAGCCGGCCACAAGGCAAAAGATTGTGAACGGGAACCGCAGTGTGCATTCTGCCGTACATGAAATGGAGAAGCTATCGGTACTCACATCACCGGTAGGGGTAATTGTCCAGCACGACGGATGGTGATAGGAAACAACCGTAGAAGGTGAAGCTACTTCAGCTAAACTTAAATCACTGTGAGGCTGCCCAGGACCTCCTATGGCAGACTATAAACGAATTGAAGCCAGACGTCGCAATATTATGTGAACAGTACAAACATTTGGATGATGCTGCATGGGTGAGTGACCATAGTGGCAAGGCAACAATCTGGGCATGCGCTTGTTTGGTCGTTCAAGAAAGCCCGCAGAGTTTCTTCGGATATGTTCGAGCAAAAATTAATGGAATACATATCTTCAGTTGTTATGCCCCTCCAAATGAGCCAATCGAGCAATTCATCCACTTCTTAGATTGCTTGGTTCTGGATGCAAGAGATCATAGCCCCACAGTAATTTCGGGAGACTTCAACGCGTGCGTTACGGAGTGGGGTAGCACTCAAACAAATAGAAGAGGTGAAGCCCTTCTGGAGGCTTTTTCAGTTCTGAATGTTGTCCTGTGCAACACCGGCTCCGAATATACTTTCAGCAGGGGTAATGCTGGTTCTATTATAGACCTAACGTTTGTTAGTGAATCTCTCTGGAGGAGAGGAATAACTTGGGAGGTTTGTGACGTTTACACGCACAGTGACCACCAGGCCATCCTGTGTGAACTCCATGGAATACACCCAAGTAATAGTATACAAATTGCGGGTTGGAAGACAAACGCTTTCGATGAAGACATCTTCAGGTTTATGCTCCGTGACTCTAACCTGATGGATACCACTAACACCAAGGCATCCCAGTTAATATGCAGCATTACCAGTATGTAACGCTACAATGCCTAAAAGAAGGTTAAACCCAAGACGCCCAACGGCCTACTGGTGGAATGAGGAAATTGCATTGCCCCGGCGAAAGTGCAATCGTGCTAAGCGCGTTTCCCAGCGGGGTAGAAACACCAGCTCCTCTTTCAGTTTACAACAAATATACAGGGAAGCACAGGGTGCGCTGAAGGTGGCCATTAAACAAAGCAAGCGACGATGCTGGAAGTCCCTCTGTGATGAGGTTGAGGAGGATCCATGGGGTAGCCATACAAGATGGTAATGTCCAAGCTTAAACTTGCAAGAGGTGCAGCACCAATATGTCCTATTTTGATGAATAATATTGTATCTTCCTTGTTTCCTCGCAAACCAGTGACTATTCACTCGAGTGCCATTGAAGCGGACGACGTACCACTATTCACGATTAATGAATTAATGTCCGCCTCTAGGAGAATTCCCAACAAGAAGGTGCCAGGACCGGTGGTATAACTCTTGCCTAAGAGAAGGAACATTCCCAAATATTTGGAAGAAACAGATGCTGATACTGATCCCAAAGGGTAAAGTACATTCGGAAGATCCTTCATCATTTCGCCCAATCTGTCTGTTAGATGGAGCGGGGAAATTACTTGAAAGGCTGCTCGGTAATCGGTTAGAAGAAGCTATCGTATCATCTGGAGACCTTGCCCATAACCAATACGGGTTCCGCAAAGCGCGCTTAACTATTGATGCTATTCAGCTCGTTACCAGGCTGGCAGAAGACGCCATCAGCGGGAACCCTTCGGAGAAGGGCCATTGGACTCGACGACTAATTTCTAAAATAGGCCCGTGGATAAATCGTAAGCATGGCGAGGTTGATTTTTACCTAACACAGCACTTAACAGGTCACGGATGCTTTCAATCATAACTTAATCGTTTTGGGCATGACGATTCACCGTATTATCCATCCTGCAGAGATTCCGCAGAAGATGCGAACACGTGTTTTTTGTATGCGCACGGTTCCAGGGAAATAGAGAAGTGCTTGCTGGAGTAATCGATCAATTTGATATTACCTCAGGGAACATAGTTGAAGTGATGCTATCGTGCAGGGGTGGTTTTAGTGAGTAGGAGTCTCACACCGTTGTGGTGGATAGCTTCCTTCCTTTAAAAAAAAAACCCATACATTCATATACAGACGCACATAAACACACAACACAGACACACACACACCCACATACACACACACACACACACACACACACACACACACACACACACACACACACACACACACACACACACACACACACACACACACACACACACACACACACATCCATACATACAAACACAGACAAACAAAGACACACACAAACACAATCACTTTTCTCCTAATTACAAAATCTCGCATAAAATTTTCCCCGTAAATATATGGTATGAAATCGCGCGATTTCATATATTTACGGGGACAATTTTATGCGAGATTTTGTAATTAGGAGATTTTGTAATTAAGAAATTTTGTAATAGAGATTTTGTAAAAAAGATTTTGTAATGGGAAATTTCGTACCCAACCCGAAAATTTTATGTACGAAACAACTTGTTTCGTACATAACGACAATATGGTGGTAAAAGTTCATTTGTCAATGGAAAATACAAAACTTTTAATGTTGCATATACTAAAAATTAGTAGGATTATATGAGTTAGGAATTGTAGTTTTGAATTTGAATTTTGTAAATTTTCTAATCGGAAAAGTTACGTTTAGTTTACCAAAATTTTCCTTTTTAAATGCAAATTTTTTCCTTTTTGTGTTCGAATTACATACTAAAATTTAATAAAATTTTAACTTAAGAATTTTTCATTTCAGTTGTTTTTTTAAAAATTTTTAAGTAACTGTTTGGAAAATTAATTAGAAGTTTAACTAAATTTCAAAAATTTATTTGTAGGAAATGCATTAACTATGGGAAAAACATTAAGGATTCATACAGTATTTTGAAAATTAAGTTCTACCAAATTATCATATTTTCCGATTTTTTTTTTGTTGAATTTTTAAATTTTTCAAATATTGAAACAAAAACAAAAAAACTACTTGACGATTTAAAATTTATAAACTAAATTTTAAAATGTTGAAGTCAATTAAATAAGTAGTTTGCCCAATAATTTTAATAATAAAGTTAAACAAAATGTCTAAATTTCGTAAATCATAATTTGCTTATGAAACGTGAGGTTTATTGTATTTTTAGGAGGGTTATGGAGTTCATAATTTAAAAATTTTATTTTTGAAACTAAATTTTACGAAAACTACATGTTTTAAAAATTTAAATACTAAGGTCGGTTTGTCATTGTCACATTAAGACTACATTCTGAAATTGAACATCAAAATTCAGTAGAAATTCCTGAAATTTTAAACTATGTATTGTACATAATAAAAAAAAATCTTTTTGTACCAATTGTTTCGAAATAGGGCCGAAAAGCCGAATGTCGAAAGGCCGAATGTGTCGAAAGGCCGAATGTGTCAAAAGACCGATGTCGAACGGCATAAAGGGTCGAAAGGTCGAATATTGAAAAGCCAAATTTCGAAAGACTGAATGTGCCGAAAGGCCGAATAGGTCGAAAGGCCGAATGCCGAAAGGCCGTTTGTGTCGAAATTGGTTTTAATTTTTCAACTTTTTATGAATGAAAATTTTCAAAATATGTATTTTTATGAAAACCAAAATTTATATTTTTATCAAAATTTTTGTATACAAATGTTTAATAGAAAATCGCCTTAAATATAGCCTTAGTTCTTACGGTTTTTAAAAAAAAAAAAAAAAAAAAAAAAAATTTCCGACATTAATATTCTAATCGGCCTTTACACACGTTCGGCCATTCGACCCATTCGGCCTTTCGACATTCGGCGTTTCGACCCATTTGGCCTTTAGACATTCGGCCTTTCAATACTTTCGGCCTTCGACCCAATCGGCCATTACACATTCGGCCTTTCGACACATTCGGCCTTTCGGCATTCGGCCTTTTTACGTTCGGCTTTCACCATTCAGCCTTCCGATATTCGGCCTTTCAACATCGAACGATTATTTCTATTCTGCATTAATATTATCAAATCAGCAAAATTTTTGGTACTTTGATTGAAGCATTTCCAAATTATAAACTGACAATTGAAAAATTTTGTTAATCACTTTGGTTTGTGACTAAGGTGAATTAATTACATTAGTAAATTTAACCTGAGGTAATCTACATATAACTGCACATACAACTAAAAATTAAAACAGTTGTTTGCGAGTACCAATATAATTAATTATTTGCTTACCCATCGATGAATTTAGTTTACGATGGTCTGGAAATATATAGTTGAGGGTGGAAAATCATCGGAATCTATACGAAAGTTAATCCTAAATAAAATTTGTCAAATCTCTAAAATTTCTAAGCCAATATATATACATATGTATAAAAAAAATGCAAGCAATTTTTTTGTTGTTGTTCAACTTTAAAGCTTTTCTAACAAATTTTGGTATTTTTTTTATTTTTTTTTTGTTGGCTGCGATAAGCACTTTTTATTTTATTGTGGTTCGAGAAAAATAAAATAAAAACTATTCCACAACCGATTAGTATAAATTTAGAATAAATCGATTTGATAAATCGTTAAAAATGTTTTTTTCTTTATAGTATTTCGGTTATCTTGCGCTGCTACTTGTTTGCTCGCATCGATTTGGCTGGATTTATATGTGTATGGCGGCGTATACGGAATGTCACACAAAATATTTTGTTTCGATTTGTTTTGTATGTAAATATATAGCGATAAAAACATAGTAAATAGTTATTACTTTCTCAAAACAAAAATGTAGCAATTTGTTATTTGTTTCACTCATTTTAGTAAGATTGTAAGATTAAAAGACCAATACAAAACAAACAAAAAAAAAAGACACGACACAAAGAAAAAAAAATGGTTAACAAAAAAAAATCGGTCTCACTCACGAGAAGTTTGTCTAGTTCGATTCTTTGTTTCTCTTTTTCGGATAAAATATGAGCACTCGACGAACGTTCATGTGACGTGCTACGACTTGATCTTCGTCTCGGCGGTTTTATCGGCGGTGGATTCTCATCCAAATCATTTTCTTGATCTGTATCATCATCAGCGCTACCATCTATACGGTTATCACTTATTTGTATTTTAATTGTATCTCGACTGGATATGGTACCCGATGGTGTTGCCGCCGCCGATTGGGATGGTGACAAAGTTTTAAGAGTTTCGTCAGATTTTATGTTCGGTGATGTTAATTCAGTCATATTATAATATGGTTTGATAGGCATCATTGATTGTTCAGCACCGTACGATGAAGATGGTGCGGATGGTATCGTTGTCGTATGTGGTGGTGGTGGTGATGGTGATATTGCCGATTTTTCAGATGACATTGCCGTTAAAAATTCTGATTCGATTACTTCCTATATTTTGTATACAAACATTTTTGGTTTTAATTTAGCCACAATCAAACGTTCGCATTGTTTTTTTTTTTTTAATATTTTAACATAGTAAATAATAAAAAAATTGTGTGCACATTTCGTACAATAAACATAACTAACTATATTACAATAAACTAAACGGTTAAACTATACAAAACAATTATGGATTAACACAAAATAAAACAATCTTGCAATATTTTTGGTTTGCACTAAATTTTGTGTACACATAAAACTAGTTTTAATAATATAAATGAACAAACTACTAATTTTGCATATAATTAATGATATTTCTACTTGTAATTTTTTAAGTCTATAGAGATGACCGAATTTAGGCCACCTAATGTATGTCGCGTAATGATTTACACCGATTCAGTGATTCAGTGTTGTAGACACACTGCTAATATGTTTTTTAGTTAAATTTTTAATGATTTGATGGTTTTTAATTATCTCACTGTTTTGTTTATATAAAATAAAAATATTTAGTATATGAAATATAAATAAATAAAAATTGTTTTAAATAAATAAAAAAATAAAAATAATTTTTTTTTTTTTTTTGTATGATGATTTTAGCTTACCAAGGGGCTTGCAAGTATAACTCCAATCCGGCTTAGAACAGCTGGGAGTCGCTGTAAATACGATTTAATACAGAGAAAAAAAAATAGAAAATAGGTATTTTGGTTCGATAAACTAAAACTGATTTTTTTTTGTTTGCAAATTAATTAATTAACAAAATTAAATAAATTATGTATTTTTAGATTATTTATTTATGTACACTAATAATTTTAATAAATGTAAACAAGCTAATTTTTGTTTTAATCGGATATGGATCATTAATTATTATAGGTTGGTATTATCATTATAGTAATTCTAGACTACATAAAATGATGAAAATTATCTAATTAAAATTATAATTAAATTTTTATTTTTTAGTGAAAATGTCTTGAATTTAAATTAGATGATTTTTAATGTTAGCATTAATTTTTAATTGGTGTCGACTTTTTTGTATAAATTAATTTAAGTATATAATTAGAGTTGAGACATTCTTTTCCCAAGAGTGCTTTAATTATAAAGCCAATACAAGAAGAATTTGACAGCAACCTTACCAAAAAATCAAAATAAAAATTGTTGTTGGCTGAATCCTTCCATAATAAGAGCTATGCATTATTTGTGTTTGAAGATTTAAAATTTGAATGAAGAGCAAATCATATTCATTCTAAAAACTGTATGGCATTTATGGAAAGAATACGACCTTTAATGACACCTGATGTTCGAAAAGCCCATGGTCCGTCACGTGCGCGTAAATTGGAAAGCTATAGGTATACCACAAATAAGAGCAATCAAGTAATCTCGTTTCCATTCGTCGAAAGAATTGCCCAACATAAGGAAGAATACTCTCATTCGTAAAGTGAAATGGTAAATCACGAACAGTGTTAAGGGGAATTAGGGCACGATAGAACCATCTGCTAAACCACACCATTGAAAAATTTGGGAATCTTCTCAATGAAAAATAATTTTATGCTGTTTCACCTTTTAAACAAAAACTCGCACGACGACGAAGAGTAAATGAATGGAAACCTTTACAAAATACAGCTGGAGTTTGGATCTGCTTTTTGACAATTTCCGAAGGCTCCACGTAATGCCGTTCGGCTAGTCTTTACGTAGTTAATGAATAAAATCATTCTCAACCAAATTCAAGATCGGGTATTCGTATACCCCGATAATCGTTTAAAAGCTACATCTACTCCAGTTGAACGTTTCCTCTCGGATGCGAGGTCGTATGCTTTCTTCGAAAGAGATTATTACATATTTACGAAGATTTCAATCTTTTATCCTTAACTATTCATTGCTTTATAGACCGCTAACTGATCTTCAAAAACAGGGAGAAAAGTTTAAATGCAAACATATGAAACATTTAGACTTCTTCAGAATTTAATGGAAAGCCTACAGCTACAATGCAAATATTCAGCTTACTCCAAAACCTAACACTGAAGGTAGGAATTTTTATATTTTACTTCAACACCGATACTAAGCTTTACATAGTCCCAAATAATCCTATAGTTTATCACCTCTGACAATACGAGCGTAAAAATTCATCCCAGACTTTTTCTACACTATTTATAGTGCACGAGCATTAAATTCATCCCAGACTTTTACTCGAACGAAGAAATCCATTCGAGGATTTTAATTTATTATAAGATATTTTTCTCGTAGTTGAAAAAAAAAATGATTCTTAATGTCAAGATTATGGCTACCTGAAAATTTGTTATGGTAATATGGTAGAGGGTTCAAGTAGCTGCCTCTGGGCCAATTGTGAACCCGGTTGCTTTTTGAATTTTTGTTATATCAATAATCGTATTATTGTCTTTCCTTTGTTAGAAATAAACAAAAAAAAATCATAAAATTCTTCGGCTCAGAATTATGGTGGCCCTGCAAATTTGTTATACAGGGAGTCCGGGTTTGGGATGCTGATCCGTCATGGGGTGATTCCTCGGTTCATTCTGAGAAACAAATCGTATGTGGAGGGGGGATCCATTTTTGATATCCTTTGAGATACAGGGTGTTTAAAAAATTTGGTTCAGAAAAAAAGTACACCCAAATATTAAACTGTAACTTCCCAAATATTTATCGGAGAGCAACCAACTTAGTCTTATTTGGTTGGTAATCGTATAGGCAATTATTAAGGTTTAAGTGGTTATCTTGTATCTGCATCCGTTTGAGAGCTATGGTGATTTAAAGTAAAAAAAAAAATATTGGTTTTTTATAAAATCGAGTTTTTCTCAAAAAAAAAACCGTTAAAATTTTTTCTTTTGTTTATTTAATTTTATTGAGCAAATCAATGAAAAGTTATACCACTAAAAAAGCTTCTAAAAAATATGTCATTAAGATTATGGCTCTATACTCTAGAAGGCTCTGATACAATACGACAATGAAACAATTAAGGTCAGTTACAACTTTCACCAGCAGAGATATTAGGAAATCACAAGTACTAACAACCTAATAAAACAGATAAAGGTGTAAAAATTGACCCAGGATACTTTCGTAACCGGCACCTAAATAATGTCGATCAAATACAAAAATTATTCACAAAACATCAGGAAGCAGAATTTGTAGACTTCGGTATAATATCCATAATTTTCATCATAATACTCATGCTTTTATTAAGAACAAAACGCAAGTCAATGCCAAAATGAAGTCATCATAAATTCATTTTATTTAATAAATCTTCAAACAAAACTCTTGACTTGTATAAACCATATCAAACAACTGATCGAATGACAGTTAGAACCGTGTGTTCATGTAAACTATTTCGATTTTTCAATAATGCGTAATATTCTTTCGGAACATTCTATTTCAAACTTCAATTACTTAATAAATTTTTTAAATAATGCTCCACAGGAAATCGAAAAATTGTTGTACTTAGATAAATCACACTTCAACTTGTATCTTAGGTATTACAAGCAAGAATATGACCAAAAATGCATTCAAATTTAGGAATATCGACAGTGAGAGACCGATTCGTTCGTTTACGAATAACAGCCAAGGTATTGTACATTACAGAATTTTCAGGAACTCGGCCATAAATTTGACCAAATCATTAACTATCAATAATTAAGCAACTATCTAGTAGTAGCAGTTATAAGTGTGTTGCGGGTTTGTTATGTTATTTTCATTCTATGCTCCTGTATTTATTTTAAACTAGCTGAGTACCTGGTGTTGCGTGGGGTAAATAAAATATTTGTATTTTTATTTTAGCAAAGATGGCACCAAAATCTATTTTTTTTTTTAAATTAAATTATGTCGTTTTTACAGTGTACTCTTCAAAAGGTTGTAAAACATATTTTAACATACATATATAACATATTCATACATATAACATACATATAACATACATAACATACATACATATAACATATTCTCCCATCGGGCGCGTCCCCAGGTGGCGGATAGGGAAGTGCCCTCACCGGTTCGCCGGCGGGTAGGTGGGAAATAAAATACCACCCGTGGACCAAAACAGATAGGGGAAGGAACCCCGAATAATAAACCAACCATGGAAGGTTTCCAGGGAGGAGAAGTTAGGGGGCAGGGGGTCGGATTCTCAGTACCGTCGGTTTTAGGGAGTGAGCAAGCGGGCTCCTTGCCGTCGAGATCGAACGACTGCAATGTTCTAGCAGTGGGGTCCTTGGCTGCTGGGACAGATAATTCTACAAGCCCTGCCTACAGAATTCAAGAGCAGGATGCGCCGGATAAGGCCACACCGAAGACGGTAAACCCGTTTTTGAAGAGTGGCAATGTCTAAAGATCACCGAACAAGAAGCTGGAAACCGGTGCGGCATCGAATGAGGCAAAAGTGACAACCGGGAAAAACTAAAAGGAATTAAGGGGAATAACCAACCCATTCCAAAGGAGTAGTAGCATGAGAATAGGATTTCGACAGCATTCGAAATCCCTTTCAGAGTCTGAAGACCACAAAATATCTGATTCACTATCGGATATTAACAAGCCTGTTGCTTTCATTCGGCTTGGAAAGAAAATTGACCTTCTCTGGGAATACATCAAATCAAGGAGTAATATACACCATGAAATAAAAAAGCTTGCCACGTCAATTACTCGTAGAAATCTGTATTCTGAACACTCACTCGAACTTGAAAAACTGAATGACGAGAACCAGACAACGCAGACAATTGCAAACTTGGCTAAGCAGATAACAGTATGCTGTGAGACCCAGACCACGCCAACCATCTCAAACCCGAGAAACAAAGGGAAGGATATCATTCCGCTGGATAGGGAAGCGGAAATGGTATCCAAAAGCAAAAGGAAAAGGTCGAATGAACAAAACTCGCCTATTGAACACGCCAAAAAAAAGGGAAACAGAAAACTGGCGGAAGCCCAGTTCTAGAAGCAAAAGGTTCGAATGAAAACCCAGTCGAACTTAGTGAGCCTAACAATGAAGCGGGCCCCGACTGGCAGTTGGTGAGCAAGAAACAAAGGAAAAAACGTGGGAGGATTCCGCGTCCACGTCCTGATGCCATCAAAATACCGAAGAATGGATCCCTTACATATGCTGAGATGCTCAAGAAAATTAAAGGGGATTCAAATTTGAACGACCTCTCTGATAAGGTGACTCGCATATGTAGGGCAGCAAAGGGCGATCTCTTACTTGAGTTGGGGGAAGATATACACCCAAAGGAACTTGAACTCCAATCTGCATTAGAAAATTCTCTTGGTGCAGATGCAAAAATCCAAACGCTAACGCAGGTTGATGAGGTTATGGTCGAAGTTAAAGACATTGACGAGGCCACATCAAAGGCAGACGTACATAAGGCGATTATAATTAAGTTTGCGGTGGCGAAAGACTTAGCGCTAGACTGTATCGAGTCATTGAGAGCTGCCTATAGAGGCACTCAAACGGCCGTGAAGGCTGTACCAAGTTCGTTAGCCAAAACGATGACTGCTGAAGGCAAGGTACGTTTTGGGTGGGTGATCTACCGAATCCCCGAAAAATTGCCCTTAAAGTGCTTCAAGTGCTGGCAGTACGGACATATACCCAAATCTTGTACGTGTGACGTGGATCGCGCTGGCCTCTTCTACAAATCATGTATTTAAAGAATGCAAGGAAGAAGCAATATGTATGCTTTGCAAGAACAGGGCGAACCTGAACCATATAGCAGGGAGTGGTCGGTGCATGGCATACATGGAGGCATTGAAAAAAGCACGCTGGCTATGAAGTTCTTCCAGCTCAACCTAAACCATTGTGAGGTTGCACAGGACGTGCTAGTCCAAACAGTGCATGAAGCCAGAGCTGATGTCGCCATCTTGTGCGAGCAGTACAAAAATATGGATGGTTGTAATTAGGTAACCGATCCAACCTGCAAAGCCGCCATATGGTCCTGTGGCAGACGGACCATATAAGAGAGGGCTAATAACCCTGACGCAAGATTTGTGCGAGTGAAAGTTGATGGTTTGCATATCTACAGTTGTTATGCACCACCTAGTATCACAATTGAAGAGTTTGAGTATTTCCAGGACCACTTGACGGCTGATGCACAACTGCGAAACCCTGTTATCATTGCTGGTGACTTCAACGCTTGGGCAACTGAATGGGGAAGTACAGATACAAATAGAAGAGGGGTGGCACTACTTGAAGCATTTTCTTCAATAGATGTTGTGCTGCTCAATGCTAGCGACACACCAACTTTTCGTAAAGGTGGTGTCTCTTCTGTGATTGACTTGACGTTCAGTAGCAGCTGCTTGATGCGAATCTTGACTAAATGGGAAGTCAACGAACATTACACGCACAGCGACCATCAAGCCATATTTTTTGAAATAAAAGTTCCAAGGGAAGATGGATGTATAAAACATACAAGAAAACCGGTGGGTTGGAGGGCAAGTACGTTTGAGGAAGACCTATTTACGCTATTCCTGGATGATCCGAACCTCTTGGGGACTGCTAACGCGAAAGCGGCGCAGATGATGAATACGATCACCAACGCCTGTAATGCAACCATGGTAAAACGATTTCTAGATGGTCGTCGTCCACCAGCATACTGGTGGACTGAGCAGATTGCAAAATTGCGCCGGATGTGCCATCATGCAAGGAGAAAATACAAACGTGCCTGGGGTACGAAGTCCTATCCTAGCCTGCACGGAACATACTTGGATGCTCGAAAGCAATTGAAGCAGGCAATTAAGGCGAGTAAGCGTCAATGCTGGAAAGAGCTATGCAGTGAAGTGAATCTTGACCCATGTGGAAGACCCTACAAAATCGTCATGAAAAAGCTCGGAAATTCCACTGCATCGCCTCCCATCTGGCCAGTGACACTAAACAGAATTGTTACCGGTTTATTCCCGCGACAATATTCCAAATATTGCATTAAAGGCTGCCATGAGGGAGGGGGTATTCCCAGAACACTGGAAGATACAGCGTCTAGTATTGTTGCCAAAGGGAAAGAACCCTCCAGGAGAGCCATCCTCCTACCGATCACTGTGCATGCTGGATACGGTTGGAGAAAGCTGTGGAAAGGGCCGGAGATCTCGCCGAGCTGCAGTATGGTTTTCGAAAGGTTCGATCGACTACCGACGCCATTCGACACGTCGTTGAAATCGCCAAGGAAGCTACATACGGCAGAAGATGGAAGGGCGGCTATAAAAAATACTGCGCCGTGGTCACTCTGGACGTCAAGAATACATTCAACTCGGCCAAATGGAGCCTTATTCTGAATGCTCTACATGTAATGCAAGTACCAGTGTACATAAGGAGGATCATTACAGACTATTTCCGCAATAGAGTGCTGATATATGATACAGATGACGGTGTCATGGAATACAACGTTACGGGTGGAGTACCTCAAGGATCAGTACCGGGTCCCTTACTTTGGAACATTATATACGATGGCATTCTGAAGCTCGGCGTACCTGATGAGGCAGAAATTGTGGGTTACGCGGACGACGTTGCTGTTGTCGTGGTAGCAAAGACTGTAGAGGAAATAATGGAGATATGCAGGTTGACCATTATAATTATCAAAAGGTGGTTGATATCATTCGGACTCCAACTAGCTGACCATAAAACCGAAGCAGTCTTAATTACCAGTAGGAAGGTAAGAGAAATTGTAAATATTGATGTTGCCGGAATCTTAATACCCTCGCAGCCTTCATTACGATATCTGGGTGTCGAAATTGATGCGCGCTTAAACTTTAAGGAGCACCTAACGATAGTGAACAGGAAAGCTGCCAAAGTAGGAGTAGCTGCAGCCCTCTCCCGCATTATGCTTAACACTGGCGGTACAAGACAGTGTCGTAGTCTCCTGTTTGGAGTGATGCGATGGACTTTGGGACATATAGACAAAAGTTAGTATCGGTGTACCGCCTTGGTGCCTTAAGGGTAATATGTGGTTTCCGCACAGTATCCGATGACGCGACACTTGTTATTGCGGGGATGATCCCAATTGATCTACTTGCAAAGGAGAGGAAGAAATGGTACCTTCAGCGTGAACAACCAGGGAGCAGAGCATCAGAACGCATTACAACTCCGACAGAATGGCAAAGACGGTGGGATAGATCGGAAAAGGGTCGGTGGACTTACCGTCCCATACCATCCATCGAAAAGTGGAGAAATAGGCGGCATGGCCAACTTAACTACTACCTGACGCAGTTGTTAAGTGAGGATGGTTGTTTTGGGGCATACCTTTACAGATTTAAGCATACCGACACTCCAGAGTGTCCGGCCTGCAAAGGATCACAAGAGGATGTGGAACACGTTTTTTTTTCAATGTTCGCGGTTTGAGACAACCCGGAGTGAACTGTCGGATATTCTTGGGCAGCGCCCAACACCTGAAAACATATCCGAACTAATGCTTGTTTCTGAAGAAACATGAAATGCGGTAAGCCACACGGCGGTGGTACTGAAGGAGCTGAGACGCCTAGAGCGTGCAAGAGCAGAACAACGAACAACAAATCGTGATTAGATAGCGGTGGCAATCTCAATCTATGGTTGAAACGCTGTGGAGAATAGAGTCGAATGATTAAAAAAAAAAAAGCATCATACCACCATATCATAATACAGTCAAACCATCGTACCATAAAAGCAACATACCGCCTTAACGTCGTATCATCATACAATAACACCTCTTTATCATGACGCGCCATACCATAATAACATCCTTTCAGCTTGCCATCATTCTATACACAATTGTACCATGTTACCATAGTACCTTCATATCATCATACCATCATAGCATTTTACCTTTATACGACCAAACATACAAAAACCTCACAATCATCAACCCACCACACCATCATTCTATCATACCACCCACCACTTTATCATATTACAATCGTACCTTCATACCATCATACCATCCTACCTTTATACCATCATACCATTATACCATCAAAATCACAGTCACAATCACCATCACCATCATCATACTCATCATCATCATCATCATCATCATCATCATCATCATCATCATCATCATCATCATCACTAAGTATGCTTAGGATTCTTAGGTAAAAAAATATTTTCCTTGGGAAATCCAAACCAGAAATTGTTGGATAATTATTCTTTTTGGAACAAATAAAAGCGAATGAGTCCTATAAGTGATCACATATTTTTACATATTTCCACTTATTTTACGTTTTTCCACATATTTTATTGTGTATTCTAAATATTTTTAATTTTTCTTCAAGAATATCGTAATTCGGCTATTTTATAAGCCAAATTTTAAATTTAGACCAACAAATATTTGTTTTGGAAGTTAAAAATGTTTCACTTTGGCCTAAACTCCGCTAATTAAAATACATATCTCAACAGTTTACTACACATTATTTTACGATCCGGAGTTCTTCTAGAAAAGCAGATTTTCTGATTGTTGTTTTTATTAGTTAACGTATGTAAGTGCCTTCATATCAAAAATGAAATAATCCACGTTGTGACATTTGTAATGTATGTAAAATAATTCATCGGAATTTAAATGAATTAAACAAGGGTTAAAATTCTTTAAACTATAAGAACTTAGCAAATGCATTTCTACCCCATTTATGCACTTGGCTCGAATGAAAACCAATTTTTAATACGAAAAGTTCCAAGCTATTATATGTTTGAGGGAAATATTGAATGTAAATTTGATTACAAATTAAATTAAAACACGATGGATTTGACCAAAATTAGGGGGAATTCTAAAGGTAACAAAATTAGCTTCAATTCTAAATTGGACTTAATTATTGTGAATGAAATTTTAAGTAAAATAATTAGGCAAAATTTGTAATTTAATTTAGAAATGAAATTAACTCAGAATTTAAACATGAATTTTAGTAAAATATTGAGTGCCATTTACGTGAGAAAAGTTAACATATTGCTTGTCAACATACGTTTGTGAATTTCATCTTGTGTTTAATATGAATCAAAGGCTAATCATAGTTTTCAGCAGAAGTTTGCTATAAATAGAGTTTGAATTACAATCATTGAATAAAAATTAAACCAGCGCATGACTAAATATTGAGTGGATTCAAAAAAAATCTCTAGTTTGTTAGGTTAAACAACCCTGATTTATATGAAGGTGTACCAACCTCAGAATGTTTGTGTTATGTTATATAAAGAAATAATAATAAAGGAAAAGGAGTCGTTGATAATATCGAGTGTAAGACAGACGTTTTATTGTTTTAATTGAAAAACGGGTCTAGTGTTATAGTTCAGAAGTGGGATGAGCTAAAGCTTTATTAGTGATTGAATTTAAATAGTAATTATTTAATTGAAAAACAGAAAATTATTAATATAAAATTACATTTATAAATTAATACAATTAATTGGCGATCGAATTAAATTGAATTTAATGAAAAAAAAAAAAGAAAATACAAAAATGGCTACTTTAATGGAAATTTTGTCATATACAGTGGCGGAGTTGCAAGATAAGTTGCAACAAAGTAATATGAATAGTGAAGGTTCTAAAAAGGAATTAAAACAGCGAATGCTGGAAACCGTGATTGAACAGAATGTTGAACAGAAATTGGTGTTAGCTGAGTCGGAGCGGCAAAATACCAAGCGAAAAGAGGATGAACAATTATCTCGTCAACAATCATCGTATAATATGATACAAATCCTGTGCGTGAGGATGATGAGGATAGTTTAGACGAATCAGAGATAACGAGACGGCAGTATGGTAGAATTAAGCTACATAAAATGGTAGCACCATTTAAGGGAATTGAAGGTGAATCTTCGAGCTATTTGCCGAATCAGTTCGAACAATAAAGAACAAGTACGAGGTTGATGAAGATGAGATGCGATTGCAACTTGCAAATTGCTTTGAGGACCGTGCTCGTAATTGGTTTTTATGTGACCCAAACAATTTAAAATTGAGTGTCGACGAAATACTATCGGAGTTGAATGATTTATTCAACACCAGAAAAAGTAAATCCAAACAACGCAAGTTATTCGATATTTTTCTAAAACTTAAATTAAAATTCAAAACATTACACTAGACTCCCTCAAGTCCAGGGACGTTTCAAACCTTTAGACAAATTATAAAAAATGGTAGAAGCACATATATAGCACATAACGCATCGGAAACAACAAAAAGAAGATTATAAAGATATGGATGGAATTACCTATACCTAGATATAATGCGAAGAAGTCACGTTACTGTGTGCATTTTGATGCTTGCCTTGTATTACGTAGAACTTTGTAAACATGCTGTTTACATATTTTTTTATAAATGAAAAAAAATGCAACAACAACAATGAACAAACCGCATCAAATCTTTGCGAGCCGTAAGGAACGTTGCAAAACTCGCGAAACGATTTGTTACAGAGTTTTTAATAATGTTGCCGTACATCGATGTTATGACTTTTGAGTAAGCCCGAAATAAATCCTCTTGATCGCTTCGATTGGAGCAATTCAAACATCTGGTCGTCATCTTCGAAACAGCAGTACCTTGCCGTATTACAGGATGGATTTGAAAGACTGGACTGGGAAATTTTGTTAGTAAATCTATAATTGTATTAATCCACACTTCATCTTGCACAATCTATTATGAATGAGCCTCTAGCTCAAAATAGATGAAGAAATAAATGAAATAAAGAGTATGGAAACATTCAGAAGATTTTTACGCCTACTACACCGACAAGATGATTTTAGCGGTACCATTGATGTTTGAGGACGACGAATTGGTAGATGATATTATCGATGGTATCCAAAATATTGGATTACAAAATCAAGCACGATTACAGTGCTACCGAAAGCCAAAACAGTTATTGTTGGCATTCATAAAAATTGTAAAACCGTCGAATACAACGATGAGAGGTAAATTTGAACAGTTCGATGATAAATCAAAGAGTGAAAAACAAGCTGGTAGTGGTTTCAATTCAGAATAACGTGAAGGTGGTAGTGTTAAGCAGTCAACTAGTTGGGTAATACGATGTTATAATTGCGGTGAGCGAGGACATCTTTCGAAAAAGTGTGAAAAACCAAAACGCGCGAACAATTCATGCTTTCGATGCGGAGAAATAGGACACAAATTAGGGGAATGTCAAAACAAAAGGAAAAAACAAGTGAATAACATGAATGAGGGTAAAGAAATTGGGATAACGCAAAACTGTTCCGTATTTGCGTCTGAACATCCAATTCAAATGACGGCATTTATCGATTCTGGAAGCCCGGTAACTTTAGTTAAGGTATGTAAAATAGTGAAACCTGAATTAATTTAACCAATCGGAGATAAAAACGATTTAACGGGTATTAATAATAGTAAAGTCAAGTGTATTGGTATTATAAATGTCAATATTCTAATATTTGGGAATTTATATAATATTGATTGTATTGTGGTTAAGAATAATACTATGATGGTAGAATTGTTGTTGGGAAGAGATTTTCTTCGAATCGCAAAAGCTGAATTAAAAATTGAGGATCACAATATTAATTTTGAAACAGAATTTTGTCAAGAGCTAATGTATAGATTTAATTGAAAATCCATTAGAAAATCAAATAAAAACAAATGATTCCCTAGATATTGATACGAAATCTGAAATATATCAAATGATAAATGATAACTATTACAGTACCAAGAAACCAAATGTTCCTGAAGTCAAATTTGAAATGAACATCGAATTAGCGCACGATAAGCTAATTACAGCAGCACTAAGGCGATTGTCATATGCGGAACGAGATATTGTTGCTAAAATGTTGGATGAATTATTGGAAAAGGGATTCTTACGAGTCAGCGAATCTAAATATTGTTCGCCGATAGTGCTTGTAAAAAATAAAAATAAAGAAGAATATCGCTTATGTGTAGACTATCGAGCTTTCAATATAATAACGGTGAAGAGTAATTATCCTTTACCAATTATCGAGGATATCTTGGAATTTTTATATAACAAAAGATTTTTACATCACTGGATCTGAAATCCGGATTCCATCACGTAACAATTGCTCCAGATTCGATACCATTTACATCATTTGTGCCCCTTTGGGCCAGTATGAATATTTACGATTACCATTTGGATTAAAAAATGGGCCAGCAGAGTTCCAGAAATATGTCAATAAAATTTTTGCTAAATTGATTGCAGAACGTAAAGTGGTCATATATATATATATATATATCGATGACATTTTCATCGCAACGAAGGAGATTGGTGAACACTTGGAAATCTTGTACCAAGTATTAAAATTGCTTTTCCCAAATTTGTTGGAATTAAGATTAAATAAATGTGAGTTCCTGTAAACACAAATTAATTACCTGGGATATTCTATTAATGAAAAGGGAATTCGTCTTAATGACCGTAACATCAGTGCTATTGAAGAGTATCCGGTGCCAAGAAACAACAAGGAGATCCAGATTTTTTTCCGGAAATTTATAGAAGGGTTTGCATTGATTGCCAAACCATTACAAGATTTGTTGCGCAGGAATGCGGAATATATATTTGGACAGGATGAAATGATCTCATTTGAATCATTGAAGAGGAAATTAATTGAAAGCCCGCTACTTGCGATATATTCACCTAATGACACGACAGAGCTGTATTGCGATGCCAGCAGTATAGGATTTGGTGCAATTCTACTACAAAAGAAAAAAGATGGAAATTGGCATCCAATTAGCTATTTCTCAAGACGCACAACAGAGAATGAATCGAGGTTACACTCTTATGAATTGGAGTGCTTAGCAATCATATACGCATTCCGAAGATTTCGGATTTTTTTGCATGGTCGAGAATTTAAGGTGTAAAGAGATTGCGATGCAATTACTCTGACATTAAATAAAAATGATATTCATCCAAAAATTGCACGGTGGGTCTTGGAAATGCAAAAGTATAATTATACGATTCATCATCGGAAGGGAGATCAGATGAAACACGCTGATGCATTGAGTCGAATTCAGAGTGTCTTAGTAATTCACGATAACCCTTTTGAGCAAACATTGGCCTTATTGCAATCACAAGACCCAAAGCTTGAAGAATTACGATAGCAACTTGAGTTAGCTGAAAGTTCGCTTTATGAGCTATGAGATGGATTGATCAAAGATCAATAAAAATAAAATAGGTTTTTTTGTGCCAGAGTCGATGCAAAATCAAGTGATTAAAAACTCTCACGATCTCATATTGGATTGAAGAAGACGATGGAGGTTATAGGAAGATATTATTGGTTTCCCAATATGTCCAGCATCGTAAAACAATACATCCAGAATTGCTTGAAATGTATTAAGCACAATTTACCAACGGGGAAGGTAGAAGGTTTTCTTCACAGCATTCCTAAAGGAGATCGACCTTTTGAAATCGTACATGCTGATTTTTATGGTCCGTTGGGCATGACTAAGCAAAAGAAGCGGTTTATATTGGGTATCATTGACGGTTTTTCGAAACATATTCGATTGTTTGCAACCAAAACCACGAGTGCTAAAGATACCATCGAGTGTTTCCAGCAATATTTTAGACAGTTTAGTCGTCCCGATAAAGTAATTACGGACAGAGGTAGTAATTTTACTTCGCTTGAGTTTAAGAACTACTTAAAGCAAAATTGTGTACAACATATTTTGGTTGCTAGTGCCGCGCCACATGCACGTTAACGCCTTTGATAGCAAAATTGGTCGATGCCGAATGAAAAATCGAGTGGGACCAAGTCCTGGAACAAGTAGAGTTTGCGTACAACACTAATGAGCATAGTACGACGAAATTGACACCATCCTTGATATTATTTGGAAGAAATCTGAGGGGTCCCGTAAATGATAAGCTTCGTGAATTTCTCAAAAGAGAAAACAAATTAGATGATGTTCCGGGAAACATTAACGCAATTCGGGAAACTGCCCGTATTAACATTGAAGCATCACAAGCGTATAGTCGAGAATATGTGAATAGTCATCGAAAGGAAGCTGTTACGTTTAATGAAGGTGATTTAATCGTCGTGAAGAATGTGGACACTACTCCAGGTATTAACAAAAAACTAATTCCAAAATACAGAGGGCCATATCAAGTTAAGAAAATATTGGGTAATGATCGATATCTAATTGGGGATGTCGCTGGATTCAGCATTACAAGCCGGCCGTTTGAATGTGTATATGACATTACTCGCATGAAACCATTTATTAAATTATCAGGCTAACATTAATTGGTCGTTATTAATTATTAAAACCGAGATGGTTTCAGTCAGGTTGGCCGAATTGTTAGGTTAAACAACCCTGATTTATATTAAGGTGTACCAACCTCAGAATGTTTGTATTATGTTATATAAAGAAATAATAATAAAGGAAAAGGAGTCGTTGATAATATCGAGTGTAAGACAGATGTTTTATTGTTTTAATTGAAAAACTGGTCTAGTGTTATAAGTTTTAAATCCATAAATTTTCAGTTTGAAATTAAACTGCTACAATTTTAATTGAGTAACAATTCGAACCACGATACCTTCCAATATTTTGAGGTTAATTTAAAATGGAAATTAAGAAAATGTTTCTGGATTGAACTAGCTACATTTTGCATGTAATTTAAATAGTACAGATTGTTCTGCAGTGTTACTTGGGTTAAAAATTGATTTGGACATTCTACTTGGTTTTGAGCAAAAATTTGAGTGTAAATTTGGTGTTCTAAACTAGATTCGAAGAAGAGATTGAATTTGAGATTTGGTCTCAAACAACCAACAAAATTTCCTTAGAATTTAGTTTAGAAATTTGTATCGAAAATTTGGAGAGAAATTTGAATTAGGAATTTAAATTTTAAAAAATGGTTTTGGTATTCCAAACCACTTAAAATCGTTGGTAAAATTACATATAGGAATTGAGTTACAACTCGAATTTTGATTTCACAAAATATTGAGAGAAATATATAGTATTGTAAGTTTACATTGCTCAATAGATTTGCTAAGTGGATTTTCAATTAGAAAACAAAAAATGGGAGCAAAGAATAGATATGTCAAGGAAAAACCAAGATACATATTTTGAAACCAATTTGGATTGAATCAAAAAATTAGACTGGAAAAGAAAATAGTTTTTATGGATTCGAATAAAACCTTGGATACATCCAGAATAAAATTAAAATACAATTCCATCTGGATTTGAATCAACTGTGAGGGACATTTTAATCCGCAATTGAGTTAAACTTCCAAATTGTACTTGAATTATTGTTAAGTGTAATTTTGATCACGCTCATTGAATTAAATTGAAATGAAAACATGAGTGAAATTTATAGTTTTTTTTAGTATTCACTCTAGTAGTAGTAAGATTTTTGGTCAGAAATTTAGTTACAAGCAGTTCTCAAAATTGAACAAAATGATAAAGGTAATTTTGAGCATAAATCTAGTCTAAATAGGTCAATTCAAAGAACGAAGTAAGAAAATTAGCATGAATTTCAAACTAGATATAACAAATTTCAGTGAAATTTTAAGTAGAAATTGTCTTCTTTATTTTGCATTTGGGAAACACATTTTCAAAAACTATTTTAGCAAAATATTTAATGCCCTTTATGAGCTTAAGTTCTAAACACGATTTCAAAAATCGACAAATTGAATTAAATCTTAAGTAGAAACTTGTATTAGAAATAGAGTTTAACAGACTGCCTTTAATAACAGTTTGAGTGAATTTTAAAATTTAGTTTATTATTCGAGCAAAATTTTTATTTAGAACGGGGGGAAACAATATTTGAACAAAGTTTGGACTAAAAATTCAATTTCAATCCAATCGAAAGTTTGAGCAAAAATTTGGATACAATTTAATTAAAAAATACATATTTAAAAAACGAATTTGATTTCCAAATTTAATTAACGCAAAATTATGGATGCAATTAAGCTAGAAATTTTATGATATTTTGTTTACAAATAAAGTAAAAATTTCAACCTAAGATTTCTTTAAATGGGCTTGATTAGAAATATGGAATGCATAACTTCAGCTAATGTTGCATCCAAAATTTGGTTTGTTAAATTTTGAACAGAAATCTGAGTAAGTATCGAAATATTTGATTTAAAAAAGTGTTGAATAGAAATTGAATTTGAATAGTAAATAATTTGCACTTGAGCAAAAACATAACTGTAATATTGATTTTATAGTTTAAAGTTGAGTTTATATTTCGAATTGGACTGGCAAGAGAATAATTAAGGAATAAATTAGAATTATAAAATCGATTAGTGACGGCAAAATTTTGGAGATAATGTTCAATATCAAGATCAGATAATACCCGGAATTACTTATTCCGTTACGGGAACCATTACCTATCAATTTGGATAGTTGCCCGCATATCATCGAAAATATTATTCGTCGAATATCAGTGAATAACTAATCAACTATATTACTCATCGGTCATCACATTCACAAACCAGTGAATCAGCTTAGCTCAAATAGATCATGAACCGTAATTACTAAACATTAACGGTGAATATCAAATATCATAACGAGAACGAGTCATCAATATAAGCGCTGTACAAGCTTATATAAGGACATTTAATTGAATCTTCGAACGAATTGGCGGATCAATTTATTCAATCGGAAATTCGTAATTTGAGTCAACATCAAAGTACTACATCACGCCTACATTAAACCAGTTGTTGCTACAGTATTAAATTGAAATACTGTACCATCATATCCAGTTCATCAATACAACATTGAATATTGTAAGTTTAATTATAATTAGTTTAAGTAGATTTAGTATAAGCTCAATTTTCAAATTCAAGTCGTAACGTTCTCCGCTAAGCTAAGGTGTGTGTTAATATAAATTTTTACAATTATTGGTTGCAAATTTATCAGCGTTGCAAATTATTATTGAGGTTGTTAATTTGGTTTGGTTTACTTGATTTCTTCATAAATATTCCCTCGTTCATTTTACGCGTCGTTATATATAAAGGTTAACTCCTAATCGTACATCATGACTCTCACACAAGACGAACTCAATCAACTAGATTTATTCAAAAGGCAGAGAAGTTCATTTAAGGGCCAGTTAATAAATTTCAAAAACAACTACGGCAATGTAGACACTATGACCATTGGATCATGTGAGTCCGTATTGCACCGGCTACGTGGAATCTATAATAAATATGATAAAATTCAATCGAAAATCGAATTGTTAGACGTCACAGCCGGAAAGGATCGAGAAACATTTGAAGATAACTATGGCAACTTCGAAAGCAGTATTTTGAATCAATTGCATGACATTAAAAACTTGAACCAAGCAATGTCTCGGTACATAATAATTCCGTTGCAGATATGACAACCACTTCTCCTTCAATAGAAATGCGAATGCCCGAGATCAAGTTACCATCATTTAGTGGTAAGGAATCTGATTGGTTAAGATTTCGTGATATTTTTGAGGAATTAGTCAACAAAAGAAATATTGACAATTCTATCAAATTTCATTATCTCGTGTCGCATATAAGTGGGGGTAAGGCATACTCATTGATTGAAGGTATACCGGTAACATCTGCTAATTACAACCAAGCATGGACTGCAATTAACGATAAGTATAATAATGAAGCAGCAACCCAAAGAATGTACTTAAAACACATTTTGACCTCAACACATTTTGCGGTTGGTGTGTTACTAACCTTATGTTTCTGAATGTTGATAAGTGTCACGTGATCACCTATTCCAGATCTAAGTCTCCTGTAGTTTTTAACTATTATCTAAATGACGTTAGTTTGAAGAGAGTTAATATGGTTACAGATTTGGGCGTTATCTTTAGCTCGGATTTAACGTTTAACTCTCACATCGATGCGGTTGTTAATAAAGCCTTTTCGATGTTGGGGTTTATTAAAAGAAATTCGAAGGATTTTCACGACACATTAACTTTCAAGTCACTGTACACTTCATTTGTTCGTTCACAGCTTGAGTACGCGACTGTCATATGGTCTCCGTTCTATGAGTCTCATTCAATCAGAATTGAAAGTATTCAGAAACAGTTTTTGGTATTTGTTCTCAGAAAATTACCGTCTTTCGAGCGGAACAATAATTTCAGACTATCACCATATGTAGACCGATGCCGTTTTCTGGATCTCCAATCTCTAAGTGCTAGACGTACATGCGCAAGTGCCACATTTGCGCGTGACATCATTTGTGGTAAAATAGACTGTTCTGACATTCTTTCATGTTTTAATATTTATGCTCCTCAACGCAACTTACGCCCCCGGGAACTTCTTCATATTCCGACTGCAAGTAGCAACTACAGCTTCCATGGCCCTATAGTGCGCATTCAACGAGATCTCAACGCCGTAGCAGATTGTTTCGATTTCAATATTTCCAGGGATGAATTTAAAAAACGAATCGCTAAGATTTTGTTTTAAATGTCTTTTTGTTTTGTTGTTAATTGTTTGATCTATTGATGTCGTTATATCTTTTATGCTTTTATTGTATACATTTTTTTAACTTTTTATAATGTTTTTTAATTATGTAAGCCATTTTTGCATATACATGCTGTTGGTTAGTAAATAAATAAATAAATAAATAAATAAAAACAATTATATGATATTAAATCAGCCGTACCACAGTCTTTGGAGTCATTGAAAATATTCGTAGACCAAGCAGTAAAAAATTATAATATCCTAAAGGCTCTGAAGGTGGAAGTTCAAAGTTGGAATCTAATTTTAATTCACTATTTATCGGAAAAATTGGATAATAGCAGTCGTACAGAGATAATCAGGGGTTCTAATGACAAAACGTTGCTCACCTTTGAAAACTTCATCAAAATTATTCAAAGTCGTGTACGAGTACTGGCCAGCGCTCAAAACTTCATCTTCATCAGCTACAAAACCAAAACCGTATTCAAATACCTTTAGAAACAAGATGAATTTCTCAACATTATTGTCTAGCATTCAGTCCTGTTCTTATTGTCGCGGTACCCATTCGATCGATACTTGTCCAGATTTTTGTGATCCTAAACTTACCCCAAAAATGAGATTTCATTTCATTAACAATGTTTGTCATCATCGCACAATGTCCGAAATTGCAACAATACAGGCTGTGATCAGTGCTCATTAAGGCATCATCGTTTGTAGCATTTTAATTACGATCGTCAGCCACAAACTTTAGCAACAGCAAATTCGGTGAGTGCACTCTGTTCTGTTAACGTCAACAAATATGTACCAAATTCCACATCCATGGATCAACCGAATATGGAAGATGTCAACAATCCCGTAAAAAATAACGAGCTAGTAATGTTGGGTACTTATAAGGTCAAAATCAATAAATCTCCAAATAATTCAATTAATGAAGTAAGTTCAGGAAATCTATCGTTGAATGGTCAAATAATGCTGGGGACAGCAGTAGTGAAAGCATTTGCCAGCAGTGGTAGTCACATTTGTGCAAGAGTGTTACTTGACAGTGGATCTCATCTAAACTTTATCACAAATGCAGCATGCCGTCTATTAAAATTAAAAATGCATCCAACTTCGAAACAAGTGGCTGGCATGGGAAATAAAATTACGTCCCTAAGTCACAAAGTGTATGTCACAATAGGATCTCGAATTTCAGAACATAGCATAACGTTAAAATGTTATGTACTACCAAAAAGTTACAGGTGAATTGCCAATTTTACTCATACAATTTGAAACTAAAGCATTACCTTCGTATATAAAACTTGCAGATCCAAACTTCAATATTCCGGATCGTATCCATATTCTGATCGGAGCAGAGGTGTATCATGAACTATTCTCAAGAAAGTCAATCAAGCTAACTGAGAACCTACCATTATTCTATGAAACAGTATTCGGCTACGTCCTAACCGGGAAAACCAAATTAGCAAACTCTTCGGATTCGTCAATTCAATATCACCGGTCATTGTGGTCTTTTGAATTACTCGAATCACATATCAGAAAGTTTTGGGAATTGGAAGCTGTTACTTCTAAGAACAACTATTCACTCGAAGAAAAATTGTGTGAAGACCATTTTATAAAGAATCATAAAAGGTTAAGTTCTGGAAGATATTCAGTTGCCATCCCACTCAATAATAAAATAGTAGAACTTGGTTCGTCCAGTGAACATGCACGTCGTTAATTTTATAACGTCGAAAAACAATTTAGGACTTCATAAATGAATATATTCAATTAAATCACATGGAAGTTGTAGAAAATCCAAGCATAGTAAATTGCCAGAATAACAAACCCTATTATCGTCCGCATCACTCCGGGACGACGAACTTCCAGAGTTATTATTCAAAAGATGGAATGAGTTCAGAGAGCAACTATAGGACAGTTGAATCGCATTTCTGTTCCTCGAGGCATCATATACCATCCACATACCAGCATCGAATTGCATGGGTTTGGTGATGCAAGTGAGGTTGGATTTGGGTATGTATTCTACATCCGAACAACCGATCAATAAGGAAATCATCGGGTTAGCTTGGTTTGTTCAAAATCGCGAGTCGCTCCATTGAAAAAACAAACAATTCCGAGAATGGAACTCTGTGCAGCATTATTGCTGGCTCAAATTAGTCATCAATTATCGGCTCTTCTTAAAATCAACTTCGATGTCATTTACTTGTGGTCGGATTCTGAAATAATGCTTCTTCGAATCAAATCAGAACCTCATCGTTATGCCACATTTGTAGCGAACAGGATTACTCAAATTCAATTAGCGACTGGCATTATGTTCATACAGTTTTAAACCCTGCTGACTAGGTATTACGAGGATTTTTCGCCTTTGTCGCAGTTGTTTTTGAATGCCAAAATTTTGGTTGCAATCATGCAAAAACAATAAAATTATGTAGTATCAGCACGATGTATAAAAGAATATGAATTCTAAACTATAATTAAATATAATCTTGATGGTAACTTACATTGAAAATTGTGTTTGAATTACAATTTGGTTTGAGCAAAAATATGAGCGTAATTTGAGTTTTTCTTAGTTTAAAACTTGCTTTAATAGCGTGAATCTTTAAGCCTCAATCGTCACGATGTTCTTTTGAAGTAAGTATCGCCTACCAGTCCAAATTTTTAAGTGTATTGATGTGGAACCATTTTTGGACTACTTTTCCAGCACTTTGTTGTCCACGAGAGCTAGTTTATCCAACTTTGTAAAAATCCTAAGTCTAATCATCACCATTACCATCACCGTTAAAAAAAAATGATACACGAGTCGATTTATTTTTGGTTATACACTAAATATCCAAAAATCAGCTCAATCGGTGACGTTTCAAAAATACCACAAGTGAATGACATATTCGAAAGTTTATGGTCAAATTAAATTGCGTGCAAATCAAGATTAAAATTACATATTTGTGATAGTTAAGCATAACCTTTCTATATAAAAAAAATGTACACTATTTATACCGGTGATTACTATTAAGAATCATAACCTTTTATTTCCGGAATAACATTAACGCAAAATTGCAGCGATAAAAATTTAATTTGATCACTATATTCACAGGTTTATGTTATCCATATTTACCATAAAAACTTACATGGGTAAAATGTATCCTATATAACGGCATATTACCTCCATATGCAAACAATAATAATAAGCTTAAATTGGATTATGTAGCCATCCCTTTATTGCATACCTATTTAAAGAATAGCCCAACAAGACCAAATTAATTTAAGTTTAACCCCGGCACTGAATGTAGACACTGTTCAAAAATATATGGTACATAAAAGGTTAAATTGGTAGTTTTGGTGATTATTTGTCGTTACATAACTATATAATATGAAAAAGGAAAATATATATATCAAAAGATGCTGGGAAATTGTATATTCCGATATAAAATCCGTACGATAGAAAAAAAAAATATTTTCCACACAAGATAAGAAGATTTGTTGATTAGACACAACAGTTTTATATTCAGATCCCTCTATAGTGTGTATTATAATTTATTCAGTATACAAACATCGTCAGGAACTGGCTCGTTTAAATTCATCCATCACAAATTGATTTAATATTTATAACGAAATTACAATATACGTACATCATTTTGTTCGGGATTCAATTCCGTATGTATTAAATGTACAGTGAAAATATCTGAAAAAAAAAGAAAAGCTGGAGGAGATGAAAATTGATGTACACAGATTAACTTTTTACACTTTTCGGAAACAACATATCAATTTCACATACTTATATTCCAGCATATACCGGTTTCGATATAAATTTTAATATAGAGACGAGGTGTGCGAGATTGTACTAAATAAATTATTACTATAACCGAAAGGTAGTTCCTTTAAAGCTCCTTTAAATGGTGAGATTGAGCAAAGGCAAATCAAATTATGTCAAAAAATTTAATGAGTTTTTGATGTTCATCGGGTATCAACAAAAATCATAAAATAAATGTTTTTCAAAATCGAATTAGTCAGTTCGATGAACTGAGATGGTTTTGTTGTTGCTGTTGTTATGTTGATGTTTTTTTCTCGATTGATTATTGATGGTATTAAGTGTAAAAATATTTTAAGGATGGCTGAGTTTATTATTAATTACCTATATTGCTTAATTTGGTTGCTTCGAGCACAGAGTTTTGTTTCTTTAATAGAAGTGCCCAATTGGACTCAACCCATTTTATAAATTATTATTATTGTTCGAACCAATGCGGTTGAATTGTGAATTTTCATAATTCCTAATTAATTTAGAAAGTTTTTTTTGGAATTTGTGTAAAACAAGCTCTAAAGGCGAACATTTACCGAGGTGAAGTTCTTAGGAAATAACAAAAAATGTAATAGTGTGAGTAAACTATAAATTTAGGCGATTTTTGTGTCGTCGAACAAATGATTGAAGTGACTATAAATTTATTCAACAAAAATCAAAAGTCCAAAAGTCAAATAATTTTTGACGAATGTTCGTAGTATGCAATTGATGTAAAAATTATCAAATGGCTGGTCCCTGGGGTCGTTTTACATCAAGTGCATACTACGAATATTCAAGAAAATCATTTGACCTTAGGACTTTTGATTTTTGTTGAACAAATTTCGTCGGCGGAATATTGTACAACATTTGATTAAAATATTGCTTGTTTTCGTATGGCCGACCCCAGGGACCGACCATTTGATAATTTTTATATCAAGTGCATACTACGAATATTCGAGAAAAATCATTTGACCTTGGCACTTTTGATTTTTGTTGAACAAATTTCGTCGGCGGAATATTGTACAACATTTGATGCAAATATTGCTTGTTATTCGTATGGCCGACCCCAGGGACCGGCTATTTAATTATTTTTACATCAAGTGCCTAATACGATCATTCGAGAAAAATCATTTGACCTTGGGACTTTTGATTTTTGTTGAACAAATTTCGTCGGCGGAATATTGTACAACATTTGATCCAAATATTGCTTGTTATTCGTATGGCTGAACACAGGGACCGACCATTTGATAATTTTTACATCAAGTGCATACTACGAATATTCGAGAAAAATCATTTGACTTTGAGACTTTTGATTTACAAATTTCGTCGGCGGAATATTGTACAACATTTGATGCAAATATTGCTTGTTATTCGTATGGCCGACCCCAGAGACCGGCCATTTGATAATTTTTACATCAAGTGCATACTACGATTATTCGAGAAAAATCATTTGACCTTGGGATTTTATATTTTTGTTGAACAAATCTCGTCGGCCGAATATTGTACAACATTTGATGCAAATATTGATTGTTATTTATAAGGCCGACCGCAGGACCGGCTATTTAATAATTTTTACATCAAGTGCATACTACGATTATTCGAGAAAAATCATTTGACCTTGGGACTTTTGATTTTTGTTGAACAAATTTCGTCGGCGGAATATTGTACAACATTTGATACAAATATTGCTTGTTATTCGTATGGCCGACCCTGGGACCGGCCATTTGATAATTTTTACATCAAGTGCATACTACGAATATTCGAGAAAAATCATTTGACCTTGGGACTCTTGATTTTTGTTGAACAAATTTCGTCGGTGGAATATTGTACAACATTTGATGCAAATATTGCTTGTTATTTATATGGCCGACCCCAGGGACCGACCATTTAATAATTTTTACATCAAGTGATTACTACGAATATTCGAGAAAAATCATTTGACCTTGGGACTTTTGATTTTTGTTGAACAAATCTCGTCGGCCGAATATTGTACACATTTGATGCAAATATTGATTGTTATTTATAAGGCCGACCGCAGGACCGGCTATTTAATAATTTTTACATCAAGTGCTTAATACGATCATTCGAGAAAAATCATTTGACCTTAGGACTTTTGATTTTTGTTGAACAAATTTCGTCGGCGGAATATTGTACAACATTTGATCCAAATATTGCTTGTTATTCGTATGGCCGACCCCAGGGACCAGCCATTTGATAATTTTTACATCAAGTGCATACTACGATTATTCGAGAAAAATCATTTGACCTTGGGACTTTTGATTTTTGTTGAACAAATTTCGTCGGCGGAATATTGTACAACATTTGATGCAAATATTGCTTGTTATTCGTATGGCCGACCCCAGGGACCGGCCATTTGATAATTTTTACATCAAGTGCATACTACGATCATTCGAGAAAAATCATTTGACCTTGGGACTCTTGATTTTTGTTCAACAAATCTCGTCGGCCGAATATTGTACAACATTTGATGCAAATATTGATTGTTATTTATAAGGCCGACCGCAGGACCAGCTATTTAATAATTTTTACATCAAGTGCTTAATACGATCATTCAAAAAAAATCTTTTGACCTTGGGACTTTTGATTTTTGTTGAACAAATTTCGTCGGCGGAATATTGTAAAACATTTGATCCAAATATTGCTTGTTATTCGTATGGCTGAACACAGGGACCGACCATTTGATAATTTTTACATCAAGTGCATACTACGATTATTCGAGAAAAATCATTTGACCTTGGGATTTTTGATTTTTGTTGAACAAATCTCGTCGGCCGAATATTGTACAACATTTGATGCAAATATTGATTGTTATTTATAAGGCAGACCGCAGGACCGGCTATTTAATAATTTTTACATCAAGTGCTTAATACGATCATTCGAGAAAAATCATTTGACCTTGGGACTTTTGATTTTTGTTGAACAAATCTCGTCGGCGGAATATTGTACAATATTTTATGTAAATATTGCTTGTTATTCGTATGGCCGACCCCACGGACCGACTATTTAATAATTTTTACATCAACTGCATACTAAGGACAAATCTTGTTTGGTTTCTTTATTGAACAAAAACCGACAGTGAATTGGATTAGAATGTTAGGTAATTTCTTTCTTAATGTACATTCAGGCGCATAATTTGTATTATCACTACATATAAATTCGTATACGTATACGAGAAATTTTTTATTTTTTTTTGCTATGTTCGTCACAGGCATGCATATTTACAGTTTTTCGGCATTTAGTAACTAACTTATGTACGCAAATTAGAAGGCTAAGATATCCTATCTCTTTGTTGTTTTGTATTGCACTATATATCTTGTGTACAGTCATCTCGTTTATTTTATCTATTATATAGATACATTGACTGTCTAATAAAGAATCAGTTTGTATTTGGAATTTGAATGATAAAGTTAATAAACAACAAAAACGGAACGCTACATTTGCCGACGAAGATAAAAAAACAATTGAAAAGGTTATTACGATCATGTGATTTTTGGTGATTTAGACGATGCTTTACGGGATCAGATCCAGCGGTTCTCATCACTTTCGAATCTGGTAAGACTTGTACTGAACTGATCATTTCCTCAGCCTCCATCTTCCATTTAATTCTTCTCATCCTGCCCCTTCGGAGGAACTTACTGAACTCTTAAAGTGGAGTATGGATAAAAATATTCCCCTCTTAATTGATTGCGATGCGAATGCGCATCAAAATCTTTGGGGTAGCACTAATATTAATAACAGGGGCTCCGCTCTGTTAAATTTTATAAGCTCATCTGAGCTGGAAATACTCAATAATGGTTGTGAGACAACTTTTGTCAGTTCCACGCAGCGGGAAGTTATTGATATAAGTCTGTGTTCGTTGACTATTTTTAACTTAATTATAAACTGGAAGATAACAACAAAAACAACGGTCTTAAACCGTATCTTAATCGCAAATTAACCAATTGGGATCTATTCTCTTTCGAACTCATTTCTTTAATTCATCCTGCTACGGATATTCGCTCGGTTAACGACATTGAGTTACAAGCTTCCAAGCTGACAAAAGCATTCTCGACGGCTTTTGACGGCTTTTTGGTGCTCTGCTCTTAAAAAAGAAAGGAGATATACTAGGCAACTGAAGAGTAAAGCAAAAAATACTAATCTTAAATGTGATTGGGATTGTTTCCTAATAGCTCAAAAGGAGTATACAAAAAGCTTTAGATTCGCTCACAGAACCGTATGTACAAACTTCTTTGAGCCTTTGGGAAAACCTGGGGTTAAATTCCCCAGCATTTTGGGGTTTCATCTATAAGTCGTTGGTTCTACCAATGTTATCTTATGTTTCCTTGGTATGGTGGCCTGTGGTTAAATTAAAGGCTAACATGTTCTAACTTAATGATCTACAAATTATTGCTTGTAGACCAATTACAGGAGCTATGGCATCAATTTTCCTTTTTGCCATAAAATCAATTCTATTCTTTCCGCAGCTACAATCTTTCATTTTTTGCTCAGCTTGTTCTGCTGCGTTAAGGCTAAGGAATATAAGGATGTGAAACATTCTTAATTTAGTCGTGGTTCAGTATTAAAAGTAATACAGTTGGTATTAAATAGAACAATTTTAAATGATTACGCATCATTAGTGCCAGAAATTGATATGGTTAATGATAGACTGATGTCTGAATTTAATTTCACGTCTGAATTTTTCAGGCTGCTTGGGTAGGTACTGTACAGTTTTTCATGCGGAAGCAATTGCTCTTACACTCTGTGTTATTGATGCATTGAATCTCGCTGTTACAGATAACAAACTTTGTTTTCTTTGCAGACAGCTTTTCTGTGCTGAATTCGCTGCATAATCACTCGACTGTGAAAAAATTTGTAAAGAACTGTAAATACTTTATACATCTTCTCTGTTCAAGTAATAGAGTGACGATTATGTGGGTTTCAGCCCATTGTGGCATTGAGGGCAATGATATTGCTGATGCTCTAGCAAAAGTCGGGGGCAGAGTTTAAATTTATTGGTCCCAAACCAGTTGCTTCCTTACCATTTAACTTTGTTAGGAATGCGATCTAAATTGCGCTATAAGTGATTTAAAACAGCAATGGCTTGCTACTGGTAGCTGCCGCATTGCGGAACATTTTATTAGTGGACCTAACTTGAGGGCCCTTGAGGGCAACCAGTTGAGAGTCCCTATGCGAGGATTGCCTTGAAGACGATGATGACTGCATTCACTTATCTGTCTTCCTTCCCTTGGCCTAAACTGCTTCAATTTACTAAGGCTGCAGCACGCTGTCGTAATTTAAAATAGAATCACTGATTTGCATCATGGGCCCTTCGTGGCATTGAGTGCGGCACCTCGGGTGGTTCCAATCAATTTTTAATAATAATAATGGTGGTCAGACTGCAGTGTAAGCACGGGAATAAACACAAGACCCGCTTCATGCGCCTTTATGTGACCCGCTTCATGTGCCAAAACTTCAGCAAGTGATCGCACTGCCTCCTCGTGGCGGTCACTAGAAATACTCTGTTAAAAATGTAGCCTAAAGTGTGAGAGATGTGGTCTTCTACACGAGGCTAGCGTTATGTAATGGTTCAATTCGTAAAAGAATTTTGTTACGAAACCTCAATATGAGCCTCGGCTATTTCTGGATTCACAACAAGAAACTCGGACACAATGCTTTTAAATTTGGAACATGGAACGTACTCAGCCTAAACCGCCTGGAGAGCCTCCATTAATCATCACCTTTCACACAAGCATCTACATGTAAACTCGACCTCGTAGCGCTGTAGGAAACCAGACTAATCAGCAATGATATCATCGCTTATAGTCGCTATGGACTAACTCTCTGTTACAGCAATAACATGGATAAACCTAAATTTGGTGTCCAGCAATTAGATTTGAACACTCAGGTTTTATGGTCGTCACTTTAACATCACATTTGTGAACGTTCATGCTCCCACCGAAGAGAAGCCTGATCAAATCAAAAACGTTTTCTACAACCAGCTCGAAACCTCCCTAAACAAAATTCCGTAAAATGACATTAAACTTATTTTGGCGACTTCAATGCTCAAATTGGTAGTATATATCGTACTACCATCTGCCACAACTCATTGCACCATACATCAAACAACAACGGAATGCGCACCATCGAGCTAGCTTTACTCTATGTACAACTAGGTGGTTGCCAGCACATACTTTCCGCGTAAATTTATTCATAAAACCTCATGGAAATCATTCGACGAGACAACGGTCAACCAAATCGCTATATCCTATTGTCCAAAATACATTTTTCTGGCCTTAAAAACATCAGAACTAACCGTGAAGCTAAAATAGATTCAGACCACTTCTTGGCAGTTACTGAATTAAAATTTCGTCTGTGATTACTGTATCAAGAATGTTGGAAAATAAAGTATTTGCTAACCCCGTTCAAGAACAGTGAAACATCGATTAAACTGCAACAACGATCGCGGTTTAGCTTTGCTTAATACAGTTACAAGATTTTGGCCAAAACGTGACAAAGTCTCTTCATAGACTTCTAACAGGCGTACGACATCATTAAGAGGAATACGTTATGGAACGTATTGTCCTACCTGTTCATTCAGTTTTTAATGGATGGCTTAATATGTAAGGTACTAATAGAAGGCCACATTTTGGATGCCTTTGAGAAAAATCTGGAGTGCGGCAAGGAGCCCCAATAGCTCAATTTTTCTTCAACCTATCATGGAAGTATGTTATTCGTCGGCTTATTGTGGCGCAACGCAGCTGCCTATAGTATAAATCAACCAAAATATTAGCATACGCTGACGATATCTGCATTCTAGGTCGCAACATCATCCCTCTGAAAGAGCTCCTCCTTTCATTGGAATTAACAGCTAGGGTTTGTTCGTTCCGAAACCTTTTACATTGGGGATTGTGATGTTCTGATTCCCGGGAATTCCGGCATTCTAGGTACAACAACTTTGAATCCATTACTAGAACTGATCCATTACAGTACTGATTTAATCACTCAATAGACACATTCCGGCCTCCCATCATGGGAAATCTGCTGACGGAAAAAATGAAATTTAAACTATCACATTGCCATAAAATGTTTAATCCCAACTAAACGCTTTGATTGTAATTAACATATTGCCAATAGTTGGCAGAGCTGAGCCCAATGATGATATAACTTTGTGGTATAACTGGCTTAAATTGAACATTTTGATTAAGGTATTAAAAATATATTTCCTAATGCCAGGGTTTTGGGTACACATACACTGTGCGATAATTTGGTTTAATTCTGTAAATAGATTATATATGTCCAGTTCATCTTTTGACTGAATTCTATTGCTTTGTCTGCTTCCAACTGTTCTACTTCAACATTGTTTTCCAAAATAAGCCGTTTTTGATTTTAAGCTCATCCCAAAGAAAATATCATTCATAATTTCCACCATAATTCCCCGATTATGGATCTTTCCTAATCATGCTAAAATCACTTCATCTTTGGGTATGACCATGTCTGGGTTGAGTCTTGGTTGTTTAAAAGCATTTTATAGCTGGATGACATTACTCAACATTCGTTTGCTTTGATATATTTTCAGATCCCTAAGTGCTATTTTTAAAACCGTTTCAGCTTACTTTCTTGAGTACTCCACAGCTGATATGGCTATCTAACATAATATCCAGTTCTTTACCTTCTAAATCTATAATGTGTCTTTTTTTTTATAGCGTTTTATCCTTTTCCGGTGACATTCTGATTAATTCAAGCTAATAAACGACATAGAGGAGTTTTGAAATTGGATTTTGAATTCCCGGGAAATATTCAAAACATTCCCGGGAAACTGGAATATTTATAATTTCTTAAATCCCCGGGAATTCAATCCCGGGAAATCCCGTGACGCGGAAACTATTAACAGCCCAACAAATTGGCCTTCAGATTAATGAAGCGAATAATAAATACATGGTCACAAACTATATACATATCTACAAACCGCTGATAAGACCCGTTGTCACCATTGGTTGTGGGTCTTGAACACTGGCAGCACAAAACATCCAGAAAATTGCTATAACTGAGCGTAAGATGCGAATGAACGTGCTTCATTCAGAAAATGGGACCACTAAACAGGCTTTGGAGTCAGCAACAACGAAAATAGGACCACGGGGGGAGACCACCCACCTGATGGATGGACGATGTTGAAAGAGACCTCAACACACTCCATCACCGCGTCTGGTGTTCTTATGTGGCGGATAAAACTATTTGGAGGAACATCGTTGAGGCGGCCAAATCGGATGTAGTGCCAACGGAAGAAGTAAGAAGAAAATGGTTAGTGTGGAACTTGCGTGATGGTGCAGTTACGAAAGTCGGTTGAAGTATTGAAAAATTTAGTACGCGTACGACAAAACAAAGCCAACATAAAGAGGCGAAGAACAAAAAATGTGATAAGTGTGGTGGATAGTATAGGAAATTTTGTCCATGGGACAAAATGTTTCCAACGTTAACTCATTGGAAGATGAAAGCTATGATTGTTTAATTCTCTGAACTTTGTTAACGGTATTGAAAACTGACACTCAATGCGGCGGTGGAGCAGGACGAGAAGGGAGAGGAGGCGGCGGTGCTAGCAGCGATGTTGGTGACAAGAAGAAAAAAATCTGAATATGAAATGACTAATTTTGGCCGCAATCTATTCAAATGGGTCGCTCCATTAACCACAACCTACTGGAGTGACAGTTTTTCTGATTAAAATCTTATCTAACTGTCTGTATTTTTAGGTTTTGTGCAATTAAGTAAAATCGATGGAAGCCAACCGAATTACATTAAATTAAACGGTTTAATGAGAGAAAATTTTGCTCAATTGGATAAAGCCAATGGATGAGGTGAATAAAAACAGTGTACATGGTTTTTCCTAAATTTCAAAATTCAATTAAAACCATTTACCCTTTTTTGAGTTCACTTTATCCAATACATGGGATGAATGTGATAAATAAACCTGGCGCTATTTTCGATAAACAATTGATATTCAATGCCATTTAAAAGACCCATACATTTATACAATTTCTCAATATACATAAAATATTACCCACTTTTAAGGAGTTCCATTTTATCTTTATAATTTTAAAAACCGTGCCTAATCAACGGTGCGGCGATTACATTGATAAGTTCGTCTGTTTTAAGTGAAAAAATTCCAAAGTTGTACTTGACCAGAGTTTCAAGCTTGATTTACATTTGCGACGTGTGACGTGTGACGGGTACTTATAGCCAATCAGAGACGAATATTTTGACCGTCACACGTCACACGTCGAGACATGAACCAATTCTATCTTTTCCGTCACGGTTACACACACCACTAAAAATTTTGTGTATTAAAAAAAAAAAGGAGCCGTTGTTTATACATGCATTTTATTTTTGTTTAAATTTAAAAATTAATGTGTCATCGTTTCTGCTTGGCAGACATTTTTTTTATTCTGTGTTTTTGAATTGTGATATGATATCGTGGAACAACTAAAAAAAATAAATTATTATCTAAAAAAAAATAAATAGTCGAATACATATAATATGGATTGTGTAACCGACGAAAAATTAATTCGAGCCGTGGAAAAACGCCCGATTTTGTATGATATTACAAATAAGCTTTATAAAAATAATGGCTATCGGAAAAAATTATGGCAAGATATTAGCCTAAAAATTGCAATTCCCGGTAGGTTTATATACTTTTACTTATGTGCTCATGCATTATTAAGATTATTAATTATTTTGTTAAATTTTTAGCTGATGTTTGTCAAAAAAGGTGGAAGAGGCTACGAGAACGGTTTTGCGAGCTTAATAAAAAGGTAAAAAGTGGGAGTGCATTTAAGCCTAAAACCTATTGCTCGATTTTAAAAACGATGGGGTTTCTTAAACCTTTTTTAAATGACCATCCAAAGTACGTAAATATACATCTTTTTTGTATTTCATTTAATTAATAATCATTTTAAATGTTTAGGTTTATGGGTAGCAGTTTCTCAATTAATGAAAGTCAGACGAGCAATTCAGAAAGCAATAGCTCCAACATCTCGCTCCGATCATTTTTTGCGGAGACGGATCCGGATACACTGCTAACACTATCAGACGATGACCAATCCCGTTTATTAGGGTTAGACGATCCAGTGGAATCGGCGGCAGAAGTTGTGGCATCATCAACCCCAAAAAAATCCCGTTTGGAGAAAAGTACGGTACTAACGTAATATTTTGAATTTATAAAGATTAGATTATATTTTTTTCAGATAAAACAACTGAGATTTCAGATCTCATTCAAATTTTAAAAGAACCGGTAAAGGAGCTCGATGCCATTGATTATTATTGTATGTCTTTAGCAAACGACATCAAAAAATTGGATACTGCTGAGCAATGGCGAATTAGAATGGAGATTACAAAGATAATGTGCACGGCCAAGTTTAATGATGTATAATCTGTTTTCAACATACAAGACATAATATTTTTATTTATTAAAATTTCAGTTTGTAATATTTAAATATATAATAAAATGTATATTACGAGTTATACACCCTTAAGTTCTGCCAAGGCAGAATATTAATTTCGTTAAAATAATTTTTGAAATTATTTCTAATCTCCACAGCATTTGCTGATGAATTGTTGGAACCTGTTCGACCAATACGCTGTAGAGCTCCATTGTTGTCTTCCCCCGTTTCGCGACGCCATCGTCCTTCTACCATTTCCCCATTTTCAGTTTCCACGTCTGTATAACCAGCTGGGCAATAACAATCATTCCTTTTTTTTACCCAGTTGTGCAAACAAACCGCGGCCTTTACAAATTTTAAAACGTTCTCTCTCTTGGCATGTATGGGCTTTCGGAAAATTCGCCATTTAGCTGATAGAATCCCAAAAGAGTTTTCAATGACCCGCCTTGCTCTCGATAGTCGATAATTGTATATTGACTCCGGTACGGGTAGCCCATTACAAGAATTCCTTCCCGGAAATGGCCTCATGATACGCCTTACCAGTGGAAAAGCCTCATCGGCGACGATCACATAAGGAGCACTTATGTTGGTATGTGGTAAACATCGATCAGGAGGTATATTCAAAAATGAATTGTCGTCTATCAATGCTTTTCCAAACGCAGTACTTTTAAATACGCTGCTATCGCTGAATCTCCCCGATGCTCCAATATCTACAACTAAAAAGTTGTAATCCGCATCACAGATTGCCATTAAAATTATGCTATGTGAGTTTTTATAATTGTAGCAATTGCTTCCACTATTATTAAACGCCTACAATTACGACAAAATTAACTTTAGTAGAACAACGTAATACAAAATTACCTGAACTGTGCAATGTTTGCCGTCAAGAGCACCAATGCAGTTTGGGAAATTCCATTTCGTTCGAAATCCACTTTCCACGGCTTGCCATTTGGCTTCGGTCAACGCATCGAATGAGGAGCGAAAAAGTGAATGCCATATTGCGTCACAGGTTTCAGCAATAATAGAACTTGCAGACGCTTCGGAAACCCTGTAATTGTACGCAAGTGACTTCATCATATCGCCACTTGCTAGATATCTAAAAAAAATATTTAGAATCTTGCAATTATGTAGAGATTTTTTTAATCACATCTTTACCTCAAGGTTAGAGAAAGTCTTGCTCCTGGCGATATAGGCTCTCGAAATAAATACAGTTTTTCAATCCTATTTCGAATTTTATCGAGTAAATTGTCGAACAAATCAACCGACATTCGATGGTAATTAAAAAATTTGTGGCTTTCATAAAGCCTCATTTCTGCCACCAAATTGTTGTAATGGCCTTGTTCGTTTCTTTTTAAAAGAAGTTGGTTCACCCAACATCTTTTCGAAGATTCTTTTTGTATTAACGACAAAATTAGGAATACCTTTATTTTCTTTTTTCTGAGATTTTGGTTATTTTGCCACATTTTTTCGAAATAATTCACTATAGACAGAAATACTATAAACAAAAATTAATTTTTTCAAAAACTACCTCGTTTATGGAAACAGTTGGATTATTCGCCACCAGAAGGTCAAAAAAAATTTTGAATTAGTGTGCGTGCGACTAACCCGTCACATATGTAAATCGTTGTCAAGATAGCGTCACGCTATTTCCACCCGTCACACGTCACACGTCGCAAATGTAAATCAAGCTTCAAGGAAATATATGGTAACAAACGGAGAAACATTGCAAGTTGTGGGAAAAGCAGTTGTTTGTGTTAAGAGTGGAGTAACGAAACAAGAATTAGAAATGTTTGTTTTTGGCTGTTGGACGTGGTGTGTTTGAAGCCTCACGTATTGACCCTAAGAAGAGAAAATACTCCTTTGTGTTTTCAAATAAACCTTCTTCCGTCAAACATTTTAAAGCAACCGTCGAGATGTGGTCTGTTGATTCCTTTGCAGCACAGCAAATGGGCCAGCCCCATTGTGATCGTGTCAAAGAAGCATGAAAAATAATAATTGGATTGATTTTCATCATTACCCCTTTTCAAAATTTCGACGATATTTTAGCTAGTCTCTCAGGAAGCAACTATTTCACAGTTTTGGATTTGGCCGGTGCTTACCAGTGAATTGTCGAAAGTGAAAACTAGTCGGAACTTTTCACAATCAAAACTCATCTGAAATTGTTTAGATATAAGTGGCTCACTTATTGTATCTCAAGTGCTCCTACGATAAGTGGTGCTAACAAATTTAATTTGGTCCATTTTATTAACAAAAATTATTGTTGATCTCGGATTCCGAAAAAATCGACTACGGGTCTTTTCCAATTACCGACTTATTTCAAACTTATTGACTTATTTGACGCCATCTTGAATAAGTCGGTAAACTCGTTCTAATTCATTTTGCTGACTTATTTTGACAGCTGATAATAACAAAAAATTGTGTCTGTTTTTTTTCTTGGTCAAATAAAATCTTAATTAAATTAATAAATAAAATGGACGACAAAAAACAATTTTTATCATTAAATTATTTAACAAATAAAAATATGAAACTTAGCATCAAATTAATGGATGGCGATAAAGATCTGTTGAAGTGTCTGGAAAAACGCAAAATGCGGGAGGTATAATTTTTTTTTTTAAATTGTAATTCATAAATTTAAAATAATATTTATATCTACTTATATCAGGGGTTGAAATATTGCTCTATGAATATGACGCAATACTAGAACGGGACCCACTATTAATAAAAAAACACTTACGTGTCTCGAAAGAGGCGTTCCAAAAATTAGTGGAACTTTATCCGTCGAAACGCCACGGGATGATCCACAAATGGAACTGGGAGTTACTTTGTTTTGGTTGGCGGCAGGAACAAGCTACCGTGTGGCTAGTACTGCTTTTAACATGCCAACAACAGTATTCATTATTACCCGGCGTTCGCTGGATATGATATTGAACTTAATCAAACACATTATTGTATTGCCTAATGAAGATGAGCTTCAGAGCAAAGGCCTCAAATTTGCTAATGGCGCAGGCTCACACGCTTTCCATCTAGCCGTTGATGCTATCGATGGAACGCATATCAAAATAAAATGTCCAACCGATCGGCATGATGAATATATTAATAGAAAATTGGACTACAGCATTCAACTGCAAGGTACGTAATATTCATTTTTAAATATAACTTTGTATATCCATAGTTGAACTGTGTTTATTTTTATAGCTGTTTGTGATGCAGAATACAATATTTTGCATGTCTGCATTGGGTGGCCAGGATCGGTTCACGATCAAGGAGTATTAAGGAACAGCAACCTATATTTGAATAGAAGATATCCTGCACGATATTATTATTTACTGGGTGACAGTGGATATCAGTTGACGCGTGATCCTATATCAATAATCACTCCATTTACGGAAAACCGTTCGTTAACTCCGCAGCAAAAAAAATGTAACCACTTTCACAGTAAAGCAAGAATAGCTGTCGAACAGACATTTGGACAAATAAAGACTAGGTGGAGATGCATTTTCCTTCGTTCACTGGAACTTAATTTAAAAACTTGTAATAAAGTTATCGCCGTTTCCTGCGTACTACATTTGTCTAAATGTTGGAGATCTCATGACCATAGACGAGGAATTTCAAAATAAAAACTATCTTCTAATGATGAAATTTATCAACCCCAAATCAGCGCTTCAGCGTTCAGAGACAATTTATGTTCAGAAATATAACAATTTAATTTTATGTAAATAATAAATATATTTAATAAAGCTTTTAAAATATTTTACCGCAACAACAAATTATTATGAATATGACAGAACACATTACAACAAAATATTATGAATATGACAGAATTTTCGTGGTTACATGGATCAGAACTGTATAGTTTACATGAACCCAAATAAGTTTTTTATGAAAGAAAGAGATAGAAAATAAGTCACCTCATCAGCAGACTTATTTGAATAAGTCGGTGAAAACAAATAAGTCGGTAATTGGAATAGACCCTAATATATAATTCACAGTGTGCGGCCGTAATGCTTTTCTTATACATATTTCCAATTTAGATAGTCTGAGTGATATAGGTGGTGACTTTTTAACAAGGAACTTCGAATAGAAAATGTTTCGGGTTCGATGCTCATCGAAGTACTTATTAATTTTAATAATTTTTTTCCCTATAACGGTATTTCATTTTTTCAATACGAATTGAAAAACATAAAATTTTATATTGTAAGACAATGATTATAATGTAATATGTAATAATACATTTTTTAAAACTGTAATGTACATTTAGGCTGGTACCGAAAATTATTTTTCGATATTCAATTTTTTCCAATAAGCTTTCGGGTTCGATCCTTACCAAGAACGTTTTGCATTATTATTTTTTTTTTTTTTCATTTTATAACGGCATTTCATTACAACATAACGAATTGAAAACTATATCCTCTTTATTTATTATTAAATAATATACCAAGTGTGGGGCGAGGCGCTATATGTATAATTATACACCCCACACACTAACACTACTACAAACTAAATGCACCAACACCTCATTGTATCAATATTTCGCGTATAACACGGCCCGCTGTAAATTTCAGCTAAGTGAGCCTTTTTTAATTCGTGGAGCCCTTTCGATGCAATCATGACCATAGGAACCATTGTAAAATAGTTTCAAATTCTCATATAGGTATCGGTGTGTTTATAAAAATAAGAAACTAAAATTTATTTTATTTCTTCAATTGTTTTGTTTAGTTCTTATGTTTTACGTGTGAATAAAGTGTTAAAATTGTGTCATTTTATTGAATTTAAAGATAAGTTTTTATTATTGCACTAACGTGTGAAAAATTAGAGCGGAACTTTCGCTCAATTTTTAACGAATTTACACAGACGTTATGTAAATAGATTTGTTATATAGACCTTAATAAATGTAAGCAATATTAAAACTTTTGAAATGTCAATGTTCCCGAAAAAGATTAAATTATTTAAATTTTACTTTACATGAGAAATCAAAATTTTAAACTTTTTAACTAGAATGGAACGAGAAACTCCGGAAGGACGGAAATTGCGTTTGAATTGTGAACGACAACTAAGGTGGAGAAATCGACAGTCGCAAGAAGGTCGTCAACGCATTAATGAGCAAAAACGCCAACAACTTTTAAATAAAATGCCGGGAGAAGGCATAATTCGCAGAGCTCAAAATGCAAATCGGATGCGAAGATCGAGAGCCGCTGGGAATTCATCGATTTTTGATCATGAAACCTTCCGAGACAATGAAATTAATGCTCACAGTTGTGATGTGATGAATGTTGAATGTCGACATTGCCATTCTCTCAATTTTAGTGCCGAAAAATCGTCGGATGGAAACTTCAAATTTTGTTGCCACAAAGGAACTGTATTGCTTGAAACTAGCTGCCAGCAAATGCGACAATTTCCGTTTCTTCTTCATGAGCTTCTCAGTAATCCTCATCACCCACATTTTCGAGCCTTTCATGATAACATTCGATCGTACAACTCTATGCTTGCATTTGCTTCAATGGGTGCGCAAATTCATCAGTTTCAAGGACGAGGCCCTTATGTTTTTCGCGTTCACGGTCAGATCTATCATCGTACTGGCCACATGCATCCAGCTGAAGGTGAGCAACGACAATATGCTCAGCTATATGTTATCGACTCAGCTATGGCAAATCAAGATCGCATGAATCATCCTGCTAATTCGCGATTGAACGCAACTATTGTCAGCGCTTTGGATGAAATGATTCGAGAGCAAAATATTTATGCGAAAGCCTACCGAAATCTTGGTGAGGTTGAGCGGGAGGAAGAACAAGCAGCGGCGGCCGACAATCGAACGCTTCCCGTTGTGAACATGGCATTTCGGCGCGATCGTAATGACGATAGACGTCGTTACGATCTTCCAACATTTAACGAGGTGGCAATGATTTTTCGCTCTGCCGACGGACAGCCTCCATTTGAACGTGATTTTCGAGTTTACCCACGTAATGATGAACAACCTCTCATCAACCTCAACATTTTAAGTTTACATTTGGATCCGATGACATACGTACTATTCTATCCTTTTGGAGAAGCTGGCTGGCAACCAAACATGCAAATGAATACCGCTCATTGTCCCGAGAGAAAGCGAACTAAAATCACTCTTCTGCAATGGAAAGTTGCACAAATTGCCATTCGAGTCGGTCGCTTCAATCCAATTCTCCATGCGGAAAATTGTTTCAGCAGTGGGCTGTTGATGCTCATCTGCAAGTTGAAGCCAACAATTTGAACTTTGTGCGCAATCAGCAGGGACGCTTACGAGTCGAGCAATATCGAGGTCTAATGGACGTTTTGAATAATGTGGCAATTCGTCATGGAACTACAGTTGGTCGATCTGTCATCTTGCCATCTTCATTTCAAGGTTCCCCTCGCAACATGCGCGAAAAGTGTCACGACTCTATGGCAATTGTGGCAAAGTACGGCAAGCCTGATCTTTTCATTACTATGACATGCAATCCCAATTGGCCAGAGATTCGAGAGAACCTTTTTCCTGTACAACAGCCCGGTGACAGACCAGATTTGGTTGCTCGAGTGTTCAGCATTAAGTTGAAAGCACTACTTGATGACATAGTAAAGAACAAGGTTTTTGGAAATGTCATTGCATACGTTTACACGATTGAGTTTCAAAAAAGAGGACTTCCCCATGCGCACATGCTCTTCATTCTGGCCAATGACTCAAAAATCGACACAGCCAAGAAGATTGATCGATTTGTGTGCGCTGAGATTCCTGAACAGCAACTGGAACCCATATTGCATGAAATCGTTGTTCGCTCGATGATACATGGACCTTGCGGCAATGAGAACCCACTTGCGCCTTGCATGGAAAAAGGTGAATGAGCAAAAAGATTTCCGAATTCCTTTTGCAAGGAAACGTTAACCGAAGTTAATGGTTTTCCCATTTATCGTCGTCGTGAAGGAATTGAGATTCAAATAGGAGAAAGGAAAATTGATAATCGTCATGTCGTTCCATACAACAAATTTTTAACACGCAAATTCAATTGTCACATTAACGTCGAATCCTGCCAAACCGTTCAAGCAATCAAGTACATTTTCAAATATATATACAAAGGATATGATTGTGCTTCTGTTGAATTAAGTGCACAAGGACCGATTGTTCATGATGAAATTAAGCAATTTCTCGATGCGCGTTATGTTTGTGCTCCTGAAGCAATTTGGCGACTGCTCGAAAATCCAATGAACGATCGATCGCATATTGTTTATCGTCTTGCCATCCATCTTCCTGACGAACAAATGGTTTATTTTCAAGACGGCCAAGAAGATGCTGCAGCTGATCGAGCTCAACACTGATACACACATCTGACTGCATGGTTTGAGCTTCACGAAGACGAGAATGCTCGACAATATTTGTATTCCGAAATTCCTGAGCATTACGTATTTGACAAAACTTTTTGCATTTGGAAAGTTCGCAAGCAGAGAGGAGATATGATTATCACTCGAATGTATGCTGTCAGTCCGAGAGATCGCGAGCACTTTTATTTGAGACTGCTATTACAACACATTCGTGGAGCTCAAAGATTTACCGATCTGAAGACCGTCGATTCAGTGATTTTTGACACCTCCAATGATGCAGCACGAGCCATGAACCTTCTTGAGGATGATAGCGAATGGGAACGATGTTTAAGTGAAGCAAGTCATGTGTGCATGCCGCATCAAATTCGCCTAACATTTGCTTTGATTTGTGTCTTCAATTCGCCAAAAAATCCTCTTGCGCTTTTCGAGCAATTCAAGGAGTATTTAATCGCCGACTACATCATGTATTTCGATCACATAACCGCTGAAAAGAAACTGCTTCAAGACATTGAGGTTATTTTGCGCATGAATGGCATGAAATGCACAGATTTTCGCCTTCCTGAACCGGGCCCGATTCAAAACGTCGAACATGTTTTCGATGTCAAAGAGCAAGCTCAAATGGCCATAAACTTGATCGCCACCCTTAACCCAATACAGCGTGTCATTTTCGAAGAGATTGCTGCTGTAATTGATGATTCGATGGCTGAGTCGAGATTTTTCTTCCTCGACGGTCTTGGCGGTTCGGGAAAAACTTACCTTTACAACACTTTGATGAGTTATGTAAGAGGCCAGAGTAAAGTTGTTCATGCTTTCACCACGACAGGAATTGCAGCGGATTTATTAGTTGGTGGTAGAACTGCCCACAGTGGTTTCAAAATCCCGCTTTCTGCTAACGAAACAACGGTGTCATCCATGAAAATCCCCTCGCAGGAATCCATTAAATTACGAGAAGCTGCAATGCTCATTATCGATGAGGCTTCAATGCTTTCTTCGCATTCTCTTCGGGTGATTGATTTGCTTCTGCGAGGAATCATGAATAATATTCGTCCTTTCGGTGGCAAGCTTCTCATCCTTGGCGGTGACTTTCGACAAACCTCAAATGTTGTTCCCAGAGGAAAAAATGCTGATATCATCGAAATGTGCGTGAAAAATTCTCTTTTGTGGCGGCATGTGAAGCAGCGAACACTCATCACCAACATGCGAGCATTTGGACAACGAGAGTTCAACGAATGGGTTTTGCAATTGGGCGATGGCAGATTGCGAAATGATCTGGAAGAAGCCGATCCCGATTTAGTCGAAATTCCTGAGGGAATGATAGAGCGTGAAAACATCATTCGAGCAATTTTTGGAGTTCAAATTCGAACAACAACTGCTGATGAAATCGCCGATGTCGTCAACAAGATCATTCTCAGTCCAAAAAATGTTCATGTCACAAAGCTCAACAATGTCATTCTCGTTCTTTTACCGGGAGATGCAACAACCTTCCTGAGCATTGACTCAATGGTCTCCGACGACCCGAACGATGCAATCGATTTTCCAGTCGAATTTTTGAATTCTCAGACCCCTTCTGGCATGCCTCCTCATTCACTGAAATTGAAAGTTGGTGCGTTGATCATGTTGCTAAGGAATTTGGATCCAAAGAAGGGACTTCTGAATGGAACTCGATTGATCGTGAAAAAGCTGTTCAGGAATTGTATCAAGGTGGAAATAATCGCAGGCAGCAATAAGGGAGCGGAAGTTTGCATCCCCCGAATCGACTTGGAACCAAGCGAGAGCAGCTTAGGATTTCAAATGAAGCGACGACAATTTCCCATCATTTTGGCTTTTGCAATGACGAATAACAAGGCTCAGGGACAATCATTCGATAAGGTTGGGGTGTTTTTACCAGAACCTGTTTTTGCTCATGGCCAGCTTTATGTAGCTTTAACGCGAGTACGAAATCATGAAAACCTTAGAGTGCTGATCAACAATTTCTCATACCAAGGCGCAATAATAAATGATAACTGTACATTTACAAGAAACGTTGTGATAAAAGAATTATTGAATTAATATTAAATTGTCTTATTTCGTATTATTTTAGGAAAAAAAAACATTTTACTTTTCAGGCTATGGGCTATATATTTTAAGACGAATTTTATGATTTTCGGGAATATGATTGTTTAAGGCAGTTGTGTAGCGTATTTTATTGCAGCACTGGTTTAAATAACCTTTTCGAATTGACTTAAATATAGAATTACTATAAATTTTTGGTACAAAGATTTGTCATTCGCGTTGAGATTACATTTTTCGGGATTTTACTGTCATAGAAGGTTTTTTTTTTCAAAATTTTGACTTTCTAGATAACGCAAAGATTGCCAGAAAGCTAGCCAAAAATAAAAAAAATATTTAGGTTTTCTTACGTTGGGTTGAATTTAGTAATACCCTAAGGTTCTTAACACTCATAAGAAGGTCGAACTACATTTAGCTGCTCTAAAATTTTAGTTGCAATGTACCTTCGCTCAAGCTGTAGTCGTTATGTTAAATTACTTAATAAAAGACAGTATTGCAACATACGTAGAAGATTAAAAATACAACTAATTTTAATTAAACAAGTATTTAAAACAATAAACATTAAAACTGTAGAGTTCTGTCATCAAACGCATAAGAGTTTGCAATTAATAGTTTTACCAATACTAAAGAATAAAAATCAGTTGCACCTAGGTGTCCCCAATTTATTATGCACATTTTAAAATAAAAATTATTGGCCTTACTGGACAAAACGAGAAAGAAATCAACATTTCATAAAATTTGGGTTATTTCACGATTAAGGGTTTGTTAATAAGGGGTGAAGAGGTGATTTTTTTTAAATGTGATTAGAGATTCGTAGCCGGTCGTAACGCCGTAGGGGTTATCAATAAAGGATGGGTGACATTTTGTCAGTGTGGCTAGAGATTCGTGATCAGCTTTTGGACAATCCCCCCCGATCGGCAACCCAATTTCGTTAAATCTCAACCAATACGGATGTTTACTTCTCAGTCGAGGGAGCGCAACGAAATCGACGTAATAAATAAAAATGTCACAATTCAAATGTTGAGAGAAAGCATGGAGACGAGTACGCAGCTCGAAAAAATGGCAAACTAATAACAATAAAACTAGCCCAAATCAACTACTTTCCCACCCTCAATTGACGATATATATTTTATTACGAAACGGGCAAGGTAACGTAATCTATTATAAGTAATTTGTATTTACTGTAATTTATCATAATAATAAATTGGAAATTTCTAATTTTTTAAATATTTAAATACTAAAATTAGAGCAAAGCTCTGGTCGAACGAATCTGTTATTACATTTAACTGGATCCACTAAGAAAAAAATCCGGGTTAATGCTTAAGCATTCTGGAAAGTTGCACTTAAAACGATTATAATTAAATCGACAAAATAACTCACCCATAAGCTCTTATGATGGGAACAGGTGAAAATCTAAAATGTTTTATCGCATATCACCATCTCACTATAATCATATACCAGCCAAAAAAACAAAGTTACGTTACTTTACACTAAGAATCAAAATCAAGCAAAAATTTAAATAAAAAAAATCAGATTTTTTTAATTTTAAAAAACTAACAAGCAATCACATGATTAAGCTTCTAATCACACTTTTTTGGATCACAACACATTCACAACACAACACAACACATTATCACCAATACAAAATTTATGAGTTTTAATTTTTTTTATTTGATTTAGTTCCGTAACAAACGCACTACTTAATTTCGACTTAATTCGCGGTGACCTCTCATTTGAACTAATTTTTATATTTAATAATTATTTGTTTGCAATATAAATGATTTGTGTTCATATGTATGCGCTTATAACTGACACGTATTGCAATTAGTAATTTGTATTCAGATTCGTACAATATACTAATACGTTGCACCTAGATATACTACATTTATATGCATATTACTACATCATAACTGCACCAAAAATCGAATGATACAATCATATTTTGGGCATTTACATGTGTAGTTAAGCAAAAAAAAAAAATCAATACAGTTACTTGATCCATTCTAAACCTACTCGTATACCAACTTTTAAACAATACGTAGTACAAAATCCAAATAAAAATAAAAATGCAGCAATAGTATAATAAAGGGATGCGTACCGGTCATTAACCTTTAGTTGCGGCGCAAAAGAAAATTTCAAACATAGAGGATATTTGTCTCTAGAGATTAGGTTTTCACTCAGATTTTTCACTTGAGGTAACATACAAAAATATTCTGCATAAATTTGTAAAATTGCTTATCCCTAGACGATAGCTAAACCCTATGTTGTTTTTGATGTTTCCACGAAGAAGGCATCCAGAGAATCATTAAATATAAATCTGCACCAGCACCCTTTTTAGATGAACATACGTTTACGACTTTCATATCCACTTTTTAAAATAGCTAATAATGCATTAATAGACTTGCATGCCTCATCAAATATTTCAGATTGCTGAAACTTTGGTTATTTATTAGGATTATGTTTAATCGTCAAATTTTAACTGGGCTTGTTTTAAGCAATGCATTATACAGTTAACATTGATTTAGCCTTTAATAGTGTTGTTCACATTTATAATGATGTAAATTATGGTTGATTATTATGAACTTTATTTGCAAATGGAGCCTCATTCTTTTTCATTTGAATTTATATGCATATTGGTCGAGGAATTTATAACTAATAATTAAATCGTAACCTTCTCCAAATTTTTTAAAAATGAGAAAAACCTTTTGTCAAAAATAAGCAAACAGAAGTTTTAATCCAGATTTACTTGTTAATTACTTAATTTGTAGTAAGCTTCCCGATTGTGGTATTAATTTTACGTAGCCCAATCTCTATAATATAATTTTTGAATATGTTTTGCTTATTTGGATATCCAGTTGGCCAATAAATCTGAGTATTGTGGCCTCAATTTTAAAATAGTTTGCATTACAATTTGAATGACAGAGTGAAAAGTGTTCATAATGTAAAGTGGCCGGTTTTATGGATTCATAATGTAAAGTGGGATTTGAGCATGTAAGAGGAATAAACATGCTCAAAGATAAATAACGGTACTGTTCAGGTACCGCTACACAGGTAATTTCACATCACATGCATTATTTATGTGTGATGATAAAATAAGTAAAAAAGATTTGGTTTCATTTTGAGTTGATTTAAGTGGCGTGTTTCTTTGGGTAAACATTTTTTTTTCTCAAAAAGGGTTTTATTTTGGTTGTTTTGTGAGTTATACCGTGATTTGGTTGGTTGTTAAAATGATAAAAATTTTAATGGTGATAGTTTTTATATAGATATACAGCTGTGTGCAATATAATAGGTAATTTAAAAAAAAAAAATTTAAATTGCCAATTTTTTTCCAAAATCATTAATGCCCAAAAATGAAACACGTTTTTTTTAATTGTTTGTCTTCTAAGGAACAAAAAAAAAAAATTATTACTATTTCATTTCATTATGATCACAGATAGTTTACAATATTTCAATTAGAATTCACTTATTCCGCCTGTGCAAATAAATAGGTAATTTAAAAAAATGTTGCTGGCAAATAATTAAATCAACAAAAATAGTTGATTTTTACATAATAATTCAATATTTGGTGCTATACCCTTTATTTTTAATCACAGCATTACATCGCCGCCCCATAGAATCCACTAGTTTTTGGCATTTTTCAACTGGGATGCTCCACCATGCGTACTTTACATTTTTCCAAACCTCACTTTTATTTTTTGGTCTCGGCATTTTACTGAGAGCACGTTTTAACTCACCCCATAGGTTTTCTATGGGGTTTAGATCGGGAGATTGTGCTGGCCACTTCATTACATTGATATTGTTCGCGCCAAACCAGTCTTTTACCACCTTCGCTGTGTGTTTCGGATCATTGTCCTGCTGAAACACCCAGCGAAGGGGCATATTTTCTTCGGCAAACGGAAGCATGGTATCCCGTAAAATATCCCCCAAATAAATTTCTTTGTTTAAATTCTCACGTATCCAACATAAAGGTCCAACACCACTGTAAGAGAAACAGCCCCAAAGCATAATATTTCCCCCACCATGTTTGACAGTTTTTACTGTATAGCGCGGGTCGTATTGTTTATCTTTGGGGCTTCGGACATACAATATTATATCGGTTTAGTTCAAATAATATCGTGAACAACGGTGAATTATTTATGATACCTATTATATATGTATTATATTACCTATTATATTGCACACAGCTGTATATGGTGTTGTTCCTTCTTTGTGCTACTTGTTTTAGAATATAAAATATGAGAAAAAAATTCTGGGGATCCCTGGATTTCTCCGTTTTCGATTTTTTTTTTCTTATGTACTATTTTAACTTTATAACGGCATAGCAATAATTTACTACAGTAAAACCTTAGTTTAAGAGACTAATTTGGAATTGGCCTGTCTGGTATTTCTGATTCTTCTTAGATCCGAATCTAGAAAATTTGAATATCTCTTATAGAAGTGTATCCAATCTTAAGATGAAATTCATCATGCGCGATGGAAATGGGATTTTGAAAAAATTTTTAGATAAAGTAAATGAATTTCAGATGAAGTTCTGGAATATGGCCAATTGTGATGGAACTTGGCTATTCCATAACCGATTTTAGTAAAATTTGACATGCGCGATGAAATGGGATTCTAAAATGATTTTTAGATAAAGTTCTGGAATATGGTCAACTAGGGGGAATGGGATTTATAAATGATTTTTAGATAAATTTCTGGAATATGGAAAGTTAGGATCGAACTTGGGTGTTTCTATGCCGATTGTGATGCAATTCAACATGTTAAATGGAAATCGGATTCTAAAATAATTGTTACATGTAGTTCTGGAATATGGCCAACTAAGGTTGAACTTGGCTATGAATTCTGAAATATAGCTAAATAGGATGGAACTTGGCTAATCCTGAACCGATTGTGATGCAATTCGACTTGTGCGTTGCAAATGGAGTTCTAAGATGATATTAAACTTATCTATCTCACCCACTTTTTCTTATTATCCTCTGATTGTGATTAAATTTTCCGGCAAACGTAAAATAAACATGTCAATATGAGAAACGTCAGTTGCGATATTCACAAAAAAACCAACAAGCAATATCATAAAAGCTATTGTCTATTGAAATTTCTAGTAGCTGTTGAGGTTTATCTGCTGTGAGGCAGCTCGAAATACGGTAAAGAAATAGCAAATTTGTTGGCCATCCCAATTGGCCACATTCCAGAACTTTGTCCGAATAATGGCCCGTATTCCGGCACCCAAAAATGTTATGTTACTTTTTTAATGTCATAATTTTTTAAAATGCCATAACATCAAATTTTTTTTAATTTGATATTCTAGTCATGCGATGTTAAGTTAATTTTTATTATAAAATGCTTTTTTACATTTGTACAAAATAATTCTAGTAAATTACTCATTTTTTTTAAGAGCCTGTAAATGATAATTGGAGGAAATGAAGCATAAAATTTAATAAACAATGAGCTATAAGTTATGTATATTGATAAACTTTTTAATTTGTTAGAAAAAGATTCACGCCAGTCGAAAATGACTCGGGAACAGTATGACATATGCATACGTTTTCTTTATGGCAAGTAATGCTATGATAGCTGTTAAAAAGGATAATGACGATTCCGTACAAGCGCTGTGGGATGAATTAGTCAGTTTACTGAATGCTGGCGTATTTTAAAGAAATATAAAGGAGTGGAAAAAGGTTTAACTTTAAATTAATTAATTATTTTGTAAAAAAAACTAAACAAAAATTTAATTTATTGTAGATTTTTAAAAACCGGCGTAACGTGTTGCATTATTACAAAAGGAAAGTGATTATCACCCTAAACGAAACTGGTGTTGGGCCATCAAATGCCCAATAATAACAGCTCGGGGAGCTGTTGCCTTTGATGGGGTATTGATTACTGAAGCTGGATTTGTTGATACTTCGACAAGTACAACTGGCCATCATCGCTCTCAACCAACTCCTGAGTTTGAAATACTCTTGCCAATCCAAAGGCCTAGAAAAAAGGACGACGTCAAAATGGTAAGTTAATCATTCAAATAAGGTTGCCATTTTGTCCTCTTTTTTTGGAATTTCAACGTACGATTTACAGATAACTTCGAACAGCGATATTTAGAGCTGGAGGAAAAGCGTTTGAAGCTAGAGGAGAGCCGTATCGAAGTACAACGGGAAGGCTTCGATAAAATTGCTAATGCGATGCAACAAACAAATTGCTTTCACAATAAGCAATGACGCTGAGGCAATGTGTTTAAATAATTAACATCCGCCTAGGATTTATAGAAACTTTACTGTTATTTGGCATGATAAAGGATACGACTGCGATAAGTGGAGTGGTTTATTTAATTAATTTGATTTCATAGGTACACTGAATTAGTCTGAACTCATGATATTTTTTTAATATACTTTTTATACAATTAAATAAAACATTAATTTGATTATTTGAGATATGAGTCTTGAAATCTGCATCCCCGATTATACCAGAATTTGTTATCTGAATTATTAGAAAATGTACCATTACCACCAATAAATTCTATTGAATCATTTTTTTGATCAATATTTAATTCATCATCTTCGGCCAAATTTGTATCCTCCAAACTTTCATCACCTTCCAGTTCAATGTCTAAAGACAAGTTATATAATACAAATACAGCATATAATCTTGCACGCTATGGTTGAATGGTAATGCAACGTTCTATGGCGAAGTAAACATCGGAATCGAAATTTTACAACTTCAAAACATTTTTCAATTATGATTCTCGCTTATAATTTAATTATGTGTATAACGAGTCTCGTTATAATTAAATTCTTTAGTTTCATTATTCGGATTGTGGTATGGAATAATCAACCAAGGTTCTAACGGAAACCCAGAATCACCTATTAGAACATTGCTTTGATTTGCAATTGTTGAAAAATTATCGATAAAATATTTTCTTATTTGGGCCATCATCCAAATGGCCGAGTCATGTACCGAACCAGGAAATCTATCATTTGCTTAGTTAATTCGCATATCGAATCGCAACTTATTGAAATATTCAGACTATGGTACCCTATTCGATTTTTAAATTTCCCCGATAATAACAATTATCCTCGGGTGGCGCAACAATGGCAACGTGGCATCTATTTATCGCACCAAGATCTGCTGGCACTCTAAATTTACTAGAAAATTCTGCTCTAGTTTCGGCTTAACCGAGCATATCCTGGGGAAATTTTATGACGTCCTCTAGTAAATTTGTAACGATTAAATTAGTCACTTGTTTGACAAATCGGGATACACTTGGCTGTGCCAATGCTATCATCTGACCACTTCCAGTTGAAACCTGGTAAGATCCATGACAAAGTAATTTTAATCTAAATGATACGCTTGTTCATCGGGGCATTAGTTCAAGTTTTATTATTAGATACTGTACTGTTCGTTTGTTTAACCTATTTAACTTTTTAAATCGGAATAGTGGAAGTTGATAAGGGTCACATGTATCGCAAAGAGTGCGCCATTTGGCACGTTCTTAAATTCTGAGAAATATAAAATTAATGTGTTTAAGTAGTGATATAAATACATAAATCCAAGCATTTTTAACTTGGGTCGTCTTTCACCTTGCGCTCTGTTATACCGTGCAGCAACATAATTCGACATAATCGTTTATGATTTTAATTTAATTTATGACACTTTACAACTTTTTGACACTTTTAATTATATTTGGGATCAATAAAATTTCATCAAAGTACCTAATTTTTGACTTTTATTTGACATCAAAATAAAATTGAAATTAGCGTAACGTGATAAAATTTTATTTGACCAGAATACCAAAACAATATTTTACATGTTATATAACATCATAACATAACAAAATTTGGTCGCCAAAATACGGGCCATTATTTTAGAATCCCATTTCCGTCGCACATGTCAAATTTCACTAAAATCCATTACGAAATAGCCAAGTTCCATCCAAATTGGCCAAATTTCAGAACTTCATCTCGATATCATTTAAGAATCCCATTTCAATTGTACCTGTCGAATTTTGCCGTGATCGGTTGAAAAATAGCCAAAATCATAAAACACCATTTCAGGATCCCTTTTCCAAGACAAATTCCAAATTCCATATCCATTTTGTTCGGAAATCGATTAATCATATAAGCCCTACTTCACGTGCCCCCCCCCACGTGTTATGCCACTAGAGCAGGTTCTGTCGATTTTGAAGGGTTAACCAATTACAATGAAATTTGACATATACGACGGAAGTGAACTCGGTTGTTTATTTACCGATTTCATGTCTTATTTATCGAATGTCATCACTCACAAGTCACAATTCTTACAAATTGGCCTTATTCCAGAAATGTTTCAAACATTTAATTTTGAAATCCCATTTTCATCGTACAAACCGGGTTTCATCATAATCGGTTAATAATCAACCAAGTTCCTTCCTAACTGACCATAATCCAGAGCTTCTTCTAAATATAGTTTAAGATCCCATTTTCATTATGCATGTCCGATTTCATCATAATCGGTTAAGAAATAGCAAAGTTCTGTCCTAATTGGCATGAATTTGATTTTGAATTTTTAGGACTATTGTAATTTTTGAAATAAGTTTTAAATTTGTGCGGGACATTGTAAATTTTGTGATATATTTCATAATTGGAAAATTGTTTGGTGCTTCATGATGTCGTGAGCTACATATTTTTTTGTCATCCTTGCGCGGAGAGGACCACGATTAAGCGGCCTTGGGGAGTTTTTTTATTTTAGTATGTGAAATACAAACGTAAATATTATCTACAATATATAAAAGTGATTGTTTGTATGTGTGATTGTTATACAAATCCACCCGTGTTGACTGATTTGAACCAAACTGCACCCAATTATTGTTTAAGACTTTAGACCGTCACTGTCAATATCTCATGTCTCAACTCCCTTCTTGTGGGGTGATAATCAGGTCCAAAGTTACCATGGAGGAATTTCTAATAATTCACCGATTGAGCTGATTTTTCAATATTAGTGGTGCTGATGGGGATGGTGTTGAAGATGTTGATGGTGATGATGAATACTAAAATGGTGATGGGGATAATAATGATGACAGGGATGGTGATGGATAAGATGGTTACAGGTAAGGTGGTTAGATGGTACGATGGTACGGCGTATGTGGTACGATGTTACGATGGTATGATAATTTGATGGAATGTTACTCTGAATCAGTCCATCATAATGGTATAATGGTATGGTATAATTTTACAATGGAATGATGTTATGATTATATGATTGTTTGATCGTATGATGGTATGATGGTATAATGGTATGATGCTATGAAGGTATGATGGTGAGATGGTGTGATGATATAATTTTGTAATGGTTTGATGGTATGATAGTATGATGGTATGCAGGTATGGTGGTATGACTTTATGATGGTAGGAAAATATGATGGTAACATATTACAAATCATAGGTTTCATGGTATGCTGGTATGTCGGTATGATGTTATTATTGCATGATGATATGGTTGAGGGAAAATTGTTTATAAACATAAAACTCAATAACCGGAATCATCTTGTCTCATCCCATGGTAATTCTCTCTTACAAGCTTACATTCAATATCTACATTTTGGGGACCCATCCTCATCCAAATAAATTAGAAATTAATACTGACAACGAAGCATACCGCAGTACTCTGTTCAACAGATTGGCAGTGCTTTCTTTTTCTTATTGGGGACTACCTAAAAGAGAACGCATCTACATTAATACGCGTTCCAAGCGTTTGTAACGAAGGACAAGAGCAGCCCTTGGAAATATCGTTGGAAATAATTTGAAGAAAAGGTTGCATATCCAAACGATGATAATCTCTTTGCTTAAAATTGAAATGGGGAAAATAAAATAACGGAAAGGGGAAAGGGGAAAATAAAATAACATAAAGTGAATTTTACTGAACTGGAAACGAGGCAATGCCCTTTAATATGGCATCATAAATTCATGTTATGGTATGTTATTTCCATGCTTCCTATTAGAATTTGCATTGAAAAAATCAATACATACGAGGGCGAATCAAAATGTCTTGCAATATCATATGATATAAAAGAGTGAGTGAGACAGCAATATTTTTATTTTTCGACGTAATCTCCTTTCAGGTTTATACATTTGTTACATCGATCAATTAACTTGTCTAAGCCCTCTAAAAAAAAAGTTTTCTTTTGCTCCATAAAATATTCATTTACAACAAACTGTACTTCAGAATTTTTTTTTCAAATTGGGAAACAGAAAGTAGTCACTGGTTGCCAAGTCTGGACTGTATGGTGGATGCGGAATTGCTACGAAGCCGCAGTCCTTTAATGCAGCTTGAGCAACGTTAGCCTTGTGCTAATGCACTGGTGGTCGTGAAGAAGTAAGGTTTTTTTTCTAACTTTCTTTGGCCGTTTTTCCCGGATCGCTTTTTCCAATTTTCGCAAAACCTTTGCGTAATAGATGCCTGTGATTGTGGTTTTCGGCGGCATATAATCAATCATCAATATCCCTTCAGCATCCCAAAAAATTGTTGCCAAAACCTTACCAGCAGACGGTTGAGTTTTGAATTTCTTTGATGGTGGTTCACCACGTTTAATCCATTGCATCGATTCTTGTTTGGATTCCGGATCCCAATGATGAATCCATGTTTCATCGCCTGTTATTATGTTATCCAATAAGTTTTCTGGATCTTCTTCATACATTTCTAAAATCGCCTTTGAAGTTTGAACAGGAATTTTCTTTTGTTGTGCAGTCAACAAACGGGAAACCCATCGCGCACTTACTTTTGACATGTGAAGGTGGTCATATAATATGGTATAAGTGGTACCATATGAAAGGGAAAGTCTCCACGCTAACCGCGACACAGAAATACGGCGGTCCTCTAATACAATTGATTCTGCCAAAAGTTTGTTTTCATGGCTAATAGCATCTGCGGGACGACCCGGGCGGTTGTCGTCTTTTAATGACTCCCGACCACTTTTGAACAATTTTACCCACTTTGTTACTATGGAATATGATGGTGCAAATTCGCCGTAAACTTTTGATATGTAATTGAATATACAAATTGCATTGCGTCCATCTTTACAGAAAAATTTAATAACGACACGATATTCAATTTCATTCATTTTGATTTTTTTTCAAAACACGGGCTACTAAACTGAAGAAAACAAACGAACTGTAAAATTTACATCGAATTTTGTTTCTATAAGTTTCACCGCGACAAAATTTTTTTTAAAAAAATATATAGTTGTCTCACTCACTCTATTTTTTCATATGATATTGCAAGACATTTTGATTCACCCTCGTAAATGTAACATACGATTTTAAATTCCGGAATACGGTCTGCAATATCTTTTTCAGTCATAAACTTTATCCTGCTGTAGTTTATGGTTTAGGTTATTATTAGGCCTGTTAATTGTGAGTACCCTGGAACTTTTCAGAATTTTCTGATGGGGATAGCATGGTCAAATATGACCGGAAAGCTTTAAGAGCTGTATTCAAATTTATTTTCGCAATTCAACTGACTATTTTCTCAAGTACTGTATTGTTGGCACCAATCTCCCGATGATTTTTTATTAGGCCTATCAATTGTGTGAACTTTTACAGAAATTTTCGATGGGAATAGCATGGTCAAATATGGCCGGAAAGCCTTGTGAGTCGTTTTCAGCTTAATTTTCGCAATTCAACTGAGTATTTTCTCAAGTACTATATTGTTGGCACCAATCTAAGCCTATCAATTGTGACTATTCTGGAATTTTTTCAAAATTTTGTGATGGGGATATCATGGTCAAATATGGCCAGAAAGGCTTGTGGGTCGTATTCAACTTAATTTTCGCAATTCAACTGAGTATTTTATCAAGTACTATATTGTTGGCACCAATCTCCCGATAATTTTTTATTAGGCCTATCAATTGTGAGTACTCTGGAAATTTTTCAGAATTTTGTGATGGGGATAGCATGGGCAAATATGGCCGGAAAGCCTTGTGAGTCGTATTTAATTTGATTTTGGCAATTCAATCGAGTATTACTCAGTTGATTTGAAAGACAAGGCGAATAGGACTAAAGAGGTTTTGCGGCCATATTGGCCATGATGATTCATTGCAATGCTTTGCTATGAAATCCATAGCACTTTTTCAATGTTTTGTGATTTTTTTTTTTTTTTAATCGCAATGAACAAATTTCTGAAAAAATTTCAGAGTAATGGCCACTGATAAGCCTAATAGAAAATATTTATATGATTGGTGCCAACGATTCAAAACTTAAAAAAATGCTCATTTGAACTGCAAAAATCAAAATATAAAGGGCTGAAGGTCGGAACTTCGTTCTTCATTAATTCAATTCAAAAATCATTTTAAAATCAAATTTCCAACACACATGTCAAAATTCATCATATTCGGTTGAGAAATAGGCCAGTTCCTTCATACTTGGCCATATTCCAGAACTTCTTCCAAAAATTAGTTTAGAATCACATTTCCAATGCACAAGCCAAATTTCATCATAATTGGTTGAGAAATAGGCAAGTTCCATCGTACTTGGCCATATTCCAGAAATTCTTCCAAAAATCAGTTTAGAATCACATTTCTAATGTTCAATTGGTTGAGAAATAGGCAAATTTTCTCTTACTTGGCCATATTCCAGAACTTAATCTAAAAATCATACACATATGTTGTACATACATTCAAACACTCACTTATATAGATTGCTCAACTGTTCACTAACCACTAATCCAACCTCAACTCAACTCCAATTCAACCCGCAAACGGCTACCAACTGAACCCTCTACCCAAACGCAAACTACATTTCAATTTAATTCTCAAACCAGCATATATTTATAACAATTAGCCAACTGCTCACTGTATGTTAATCCAACCACAACTTAAGTCCAACTCAACCCGTAAATTGACCCCTGATTTAAATTTCAACTCAACCCCAAACTCAATGCCCAACTCAATATTTAAACCAGCATATATGTATAACAAATTGGTAAATATTTCTATAACCAGGTATTTTGCGTCAATTCTTATGGCAGGTACCCCACCCTCTTGACGCACACATTCCAAAAGCTTTTCAAATCTCGGCCTTGAGCATAGGAACAGATTGGTAGAAAAAAAAATTCCAAATCGAACAAGCCGTTCTCGAGATACCATGGGTACAGACATACAGACATCCAGACAGACGGACGGACATTTTTTTTTTTTTTTTGCTTCTTTAGATTCAGGGACTTTCAAAACGTCTAAAATTTGGTTTTGGACCAACCAAATTTTTGATCATTTTTGACAGGATTTCAATACTTTGTTCTTTTTAGACCGAAGTAATTAAATGTTACTCACGATGCTTTTCGGGCTTATTTCTCCTTATACGAATTAGTTTCCTTCTAGTTTGATTTTTGGCTTAGAGTCTGTCGTGATAAATTTTGCTATCGTGATAGTAATTTTTTTGGGCTGACATATTGATTTGTATCACGATATGCCTTTTTTTGGGCTGACACTTAAATATGACGAAAATTTTTATTTTAGTGTTACCGCTGCGTTTTTTTGGGATAATTTTGGGCCAACTTCAGATACATACAACTCCATATTTTTCTGTTCAACAATTGCGGAGACATAATTGAAGCAACGATGTACATTATTAAATATTTTAAAGTGTTTTACAAAATCAAAGCAAAATATTATAACAAAATATTTTTCTTATATCCATCCAATTTATTTATTCATGGGCTCATAATTCTTGTGAATTTTTTTTCTATTTCATAAATCAATCTAATCTTTCTTCCACCAAACAAAACAAAAAAAAAAACAAAAACAAAAAGCCCTAATACCACTCCTCCTGGCTCAAAACAAACATTAAAATAATAATTTTTTTGATTACAGTAATCTCAAAAATTTGTTTGAATTATTTATTAAACACATACGAATTTACATACGTTAAAATACGTATAATATATGGGCACAAAACAAACATACTTATCCAGCTTCTATATAAATATTCCATGTGCGTATCTAAATTTTGTATTATCCATTATGTAAATGTCAACACAGGATATACATTTTTTTTTAAATAATTGATCGGTTTTATAAATATATACTCGTATTATACAACGAGCTTAAAATCTCTTAAAAGCATATCCATTTTATTCAGGTTGCTCTTCATCACCGTCTATGTATGTAAAAAAAAAAAAAATGTAGGAGTACCACAAATCCAAAAGGCCACAACGCAAATATTTTGTTTTTATTTTTTTTTTTGAAAACTGTTCAAGCGTGACAAAATTTTCATTCCTGGAGTTTGTTAATGTCAGAATCTAATACACATCAAAAATCAATCAAAAAATATGACAAACAAAAACCAATTTTTTTACTTTTTTTGTTACATGAGTTAGATGCCTTTCTGGTTTAACTTAAATAAATAATTTTCAAATTTATTCCCTCCCTCTCCTCTCCCTCTCTACAATTTTACAATCAATAAATGATTTTTACATTTTCCAATGTTCATGGAGTCCTTAATAATATATAAATTTACGCAAAGCTGACTGATATCGTATATTCAATAATAATTTATTTTTTTTTTTATAATCAAAAATTAAAATTAAAAAACATTTTATTATTCCAATAAATAATTGCGAATTGGTTTTAAATTTTATGAATAATACATTAAAATTGATTTTTTTTGTTTATTTCGATAAAACTATCATGTACGAATTAAATAATAAAACAAAATTAATTATTTACTTAATGCTAGAGGGTTGGTAATGTTATACATTTTAATTTTATTTCCCAGAAATTGAAGATTTGTACTTATTTTGATTTTAGTCAGTCGATTAATCGATTAAAGCAAATTTTATTAATTCCAAAATTGTTTTAAAAATGGTTTTTGTTAAAGTTCATTTTTTCTCGTGCAAAAATTCAATTTCAACAAACTGCAGTTAACCATTGCACTAATTTTCGAAGTATTTTTCTACGTAAAGAATTAGAAAAATTAACTCTACAAAATCAATCACTAACCGTCTAACGGATCATTAAAACTTAAAACCTAAAACATATTACCTGGATACTGAATTCGCCATCAACCACCGAATTTGAACCACACAAAACCTGTGAATACATTGGATTACGAGAGATACCGCCCTAATATTTTGACCTTACTTAAACGGAAACCGCTAGTTATCGCTACAAGAATTTTACCACCGCTACACTTGGAAAGGAGGAATACCATGACCACGTGGAGACGAAACAAATAACACAAAACGTTAACACATTTGTGATTTGTTTGTATTATTCCTATCATGGCTCAACCAAAAATTGAGTTGGACCATACAGGCAGTAACGGTGCCATGAGAGTGCACCAAATTTCCGGCGATGGCAATTGCATGTTCAAGGCCATTATTCATTAATTACAGCTTTACAATAATAACAATTCATCTATTCATTCTCACAACTTAGGAGCATTAATTCCAACATTAATTGATTCCTGTTTACAAGTGTATGGTCGAGAGCAATCCTAAAGCTCAACTAGTCACCAGATAAATGAATACTATTATATAATTATAAATGAACAATTATAACCAAATCTTTAAATCAAAAGCAATTTTTCCTTAGGTATTTAAATGATGACCAACACACGCCATCAAATATGCTTCACTCCAGTTAGTCGTAGCTTTCTTCATGAATTCAATCTCATGTATACTGGCTCTTGTATTGCGTCCATTACCGATTTCACCCAGTACTTTTACTCCAAGTTCACCACTTCGCTTTGTGTTGGAACTTGAAACGTTCAAGGTATTAGCAAATCCTGCAAACGCGACAAAATTGATGCCATATTATATAGGAATTCTATTGCTATAAGTGACCTTCAAGAGACCAACATGAAAACCAGTTCTTATTGTACTGACTTGTCAGTGATCGAAGAATGGCCATCTCAGTAAGCAACCACCTCCATACGTGCTATGCGCATCAAGAATCACTTTGGCTACATCATTTCTGTGTTAATCCATTGCCCACCGTTTGAGTAGCTTCTGTTGGTTTGCGTTATGTGCCATCGCAAACAAGCGTTTACAATCGACGACGTTCTTCCAGGATTTTCTCGAAGCTGGTTTCCATAGTGGATCGATGCTCACGATCTAGAGATTTAATTTTGTTTGGTGATTTCAACGCACATATTGGATCTCGGAATACTTCTACGGAACAAAGTATTGGTTCCAATTTTTATCATCGAACAACTAACGAGAATGGCGTTGTTTTAGTGGTGCTGGCCGAATTAGGATAACTTTTTATCCCAACAATAAAAAGGGGCGAAGACAGGCTAACACTACCTGGAATGATGGAAAAATATGTGCAGTCAGTCCTATAGCAGACACTTTCCCGAATTCCATAAGCGACCATATGCATATTACGGAAAGGGTTAACAAATAAAAAACAGCCTACTTCAAAGTCAACCAGTATCCAGCTACCCTTTATGCCTGCAAGTCATTAAATTTGGCCTTGTTACAAGATGATGTAGTATGCAAATAATACCAATACCTTCTAACTATTACATATCTCAGCATCAATACGTGTATATGCCTTACGAATAACTGGCAGGTAATTGTAGATTGCATTAAAGTTGTGGCGCAACAAACTCTTGCCAGTCGTACTTTCCACACTCCAAGCACAAGACGAACACTAATGCGTTTGAAAAAACGCCCTCTATCAGAAGAAACGCGAACCGCTGCGATCCGATAGTTCATGTTCAACTAAAATGTGACATATCCCTTTTAAATGATACGTTTTCCGAGCGTAGGGCGCAAGAATATCATCAGTTTTTCAGCAGCCTGTCAGGGCAGAAACCGCCTATATCAAACAATATTTGTGGTCCAATAGTTTATCAAAAGGACAATATATTCTTATATCCACCAGAGATAATGAACTGTGGAAAACAAAAGGACTATCCTATTGGAGTAGATTGATTATTTCTCCTTGGGGCCTTCTCTAAGAGCTAATGAATATCGATCGATTGTAAAGCATCTACCTTCTGACTTGTTGGACGCTCTATATCAACTCATTGAGACCAAATGGAAAAGAATCAGCTTTTTTCAGATCCGATATCGAAAGTAAAAAATTCAAAAGATGTTAATGCATATCGGCGAATCACCTTATGCAACGTGGGATACAAAATATACGCCAAACTTCTCCTAGATCGCCTCGATGAATTTATGGCATTACCAACCACATATCAAGAAGCTTTCCTAGGAAACCGTTCTACAGATGACCATATGTTCACAATTCGTCTAATCCTTCATGAGGAATGGCGCGCTGGGCATGGTATATATGCTCTAACTCGATCTTACAAAGGCATTTGATACCGTGAAAGAGAAAGTGGCATCAGAGTGTTTGCAACAGTATTTACCATGTTATTTAATCAATCGGATTATCAAGGCATACTTGTGCAAGAGTACCTGGATAAGGAAGAATGTGTTTAAGTAGAGATGTCCTTTATCTCCACGAATATTTAACTTCATCCTTAATCACTGTTGCCGATCAGTTCCTTGAACTTAAATTGGAGCAGCGCAATCGGTGAAGTTTCCACTGGTACTCGCCTATACCGACGATATCTTGCTTATCACCCGCAATTTATTCACATTGGAGCCGATACTACAGGAGCTCATAACTGTTATGCCGGATAGGAAAGCAACCACCAAAAATGCACAATTCTTACCCGAGAAAATGTCTCACTCTTATTTATTAATAACACTGATATGAGATAGTGATCTTCCCTCTATTCCCTGACCTGTAATTCAACTATAACACTCAACCGTAATTTGCCGCCATCACCAATGATTCTGTCAAAATAATCGAAACTTACACAAAGGTTATAGTAATTGTAACTGTTGAGTGGCACCTTTCTGAGCTTTGCATGTTTCACAGTTTACACTTTCAAGTGATGTGGATGTGAGTACATAGGGGAAATGAATGGAATGATTTGTTATGTTAAAGGCAATCATCAGTGCCGAACTTTTTCACCGTACAAAACCAAAAGAAATATAGATCGAGAACCGTGGCAATATAGAGGAACGGGTGTACTTAATAAACAATTAGGATTTTGTTGTTTATGAAACCGATATCAAATTTGTGTCTTCACCTATTTTATGGGCCCGAGGCACGTGCCTAGTTTGCCTATGCGTTAATCCGCCCCTGCCTGCTGGATAGCGGACCACAATTAAGTCTTGTGGATTTGCGAAACAAACGATGAATAAAATTAGGTCGGTATAGGTGGCAAGGAAACAATGATAAAAACTAAAGTGAGTTTGACCAGGTCATCCGGAATGTTCAAATTTTCTACTAATTTAGAATTTTTCATTGGCAGATATAATTAGAACCATCAGAACCAACCCAGATCATCACTACTGAATTTTGTACAATCGAGAACTTACGGAGCGATATTAAACGTTTTTGGAAGTTAGAAACGGTTTTCACTAAAAATCAATATTCTCTAGATGAGAAATACTGTGAGGATCACTACATACAAAATTATCGTTGTCTCTTTTCTGGCCGATAAAATTTATCAATGCTTACCAACGATAATTATTGATCAGCTTACGCCATTGAAATTAGTTAGACGCCCTGAAATTTATCGTCAACATCAAAAATTCATGGCGGAATATTTTTCATTAAGCCATATGGTTTTAATTTCTGATTCCACTATTAGAAGTTATTTTGACCATAAACCGTACTATTTACCACATCACTACATCTTTAAGGAAGGTAGTACCACGACTCAACTTGGAAAATATCTCTGAAAGATTATTGATCAAGGTTCCCATGGTTCAACAAGAGCCGCATTTCTTGACGTTTGATATGATCCAAATCAGATCATGTCTCCTGAAACGACACCAAAATGTGTAAAACAAACAAACACCAAATTTCAATCTTCTGTCTCGTTTCGTTTTGAATCTGCCTCTTCATACTCGTACTGCATTCATCATATTCTTTGTCGCTTTACAGAATGTTGTTCACCTACCAAATGTTGTTCAACTACTTTTAGATCATCACTATCTGTGATCCAAAATGAATGTTGGATCAAATATTATTGTTGCTTCACATGTAAATTTTGATCTGATCCGGATCAGTATGCGTCAAGAAATGCAGCTAAGATTTGTTGTATATAGTTTTAAGGTTTCGGAAACATGTTGTTGCCTTTACTGCAGATATAGCCAAAATCTATAGGCAAATCGTATTGGATGAAGATCAACAAGACCTACAACGGATATGCTAGAGAGACAATCCTTCAGAGAATATAAAATGTTGCAAGTTCAGCACAGTAAGTTATGGAACTAAAGTGTTCCGTTTTTAGCAACTCGACTTCTATGTAGTTAACACTTTGACAGTGACTAATACAATCGCTAAAGCCTTAACCAAGATATTAGACTTAGTCAAATTGTTAGAAAAGGGTAGATTTCATCTTAGAAAATGTTCATCAAATTTCCTTTTTATTTCTTCGTCTTCTTTAGTACTTGTTCTGCCTTGGAACACTTTGTCTGATGAGTTTGCGATGAATTTTTCTAAGAGATCCAGAGGTTTTCAAATTGTTTAACCCTTTAAGATTATGTTCAGCCTCGCAAATCATGTCTAAAATTGTAAATAATCGCCAACACACACAGAGATAGATGTACTCTTGACTACGTAACTTTTGCAAATGTCAAGCTATGACGCTAAGATTTAGAGGGAATATCAACAACAGATGTACCAACTTAACAAAAAAACAGAACTCAAATCGGAACGATGGGAGCACCACACGGTGGTTATTCCGAGAACTTGTTGATCAAGGTAGTATCTGACAGTTATAAACGAAAAGAACAAAAGTTAGATACGATTGATCTGTTCTCAATCTAGAATTGCTCCTTTGAAGAGACAAACGTTTCTACGACTAGGTCTTAGTGCAGCCTTGCTGCTCGCACAAACTTTAAGCAAAGTATGTAGTTTATGGTTTAGATATGCAATTTGATCAAATTTCTCTTTGGTCGGATTCTGAGGTTACGTTGCTGCGAATTAAATCGCAATCCGCAAATAGCAATCCGGATTATGCAAATTTAGATGCATGTGAAGTTTATCAAATCAAACAAATTTAGTAGATCTATTCGTTCATTGCAAAGAAGTTGCGCTAGAAAAAAAAGAAATCCTATCGACTACACCAAATGAAGCCATGCATAAGAAAAAAGTCAACGTGGATCCGAAAAAGGTCCTGGTTAACCTCACTACTGCAATAATGTTAAAAGAACTACCCAAGAAAACACTTGTAACGCTTACAAATCATTTAAATACAACCTTTTTACCGAGCTTCTGGAAAATTGCAATCATGGTCCCAAAATCTGGAAAACCATCACTCGAAACTCTCTTTTAGGTCAATTTCGCTATTACCAATTTTGTCTAAACACTTTGAAATGTTATTGGTAAAAAGATTAAATCCGATAATCGAGAGAAAAATTTGATCCCAAAATCATCAGTTGGTAGCACGTCAATTCTGCGAAAAAACTATCCATAGAAAACACAATTCAGTGAAAACGACAATTCGTAGAAAAACAATTCGTAGAAAACACAATTTAGAGAAAAATGAAAAAAACTAATCTAGATAATCAAAACCATTCTATTTTTTTGTAAATTTTTATAGTTCTTTTAATTATGTAGTAGATAATTCAATATATAAATTCATTCATTTTAAATTTTAATTAAATCATTCACTTTGGTCATTCACTACAAAATGCAAATTATGTGATATGCCACGTAAATATGATAAAATTTCTAATTTATCAAACGACAACACCACTCTTTTTAAACGCTCGTTATGATCACGATATTTTCGACGCACTGCTTTTACATTTTCTCTTGCTGCGTTTTGCTCTATTTGAAACTCAGTTAAACTTTGTTGGTTTTTAATTGCAGTGATAAAACACCAAATAGTGGGGTTTTTTCCACATAATTGATTAAATCCATTATGCCAACCTTCAATGGCGTGCGCGGCTTGTGATCCTTTGTGCGCGGCTCATCATTTAAAACACAATTGTAAACGTTCCAATCATTAATTGAATAACGTGGGCAGCGACGATGTGGCGGTTCTAAAATTTTTGAATCCATCCTACCAATATAAAAATATTCTATATAATCTAAAACAGCTTCAGCTTTTGCAGGTAAATATTTGCTTATCACTTCAAAAGCTTCCACTACTTTGTATGGTGGAACGAAAGCCAAACCAAAAATCATTTTTAGCTTCATGGCAATTTCAGAGTTGGTGTTGTACTCCGTTTTCAATCAAACGCAATTCAAAGAAAACAAAAATCGTTGCAAATTTATTTAGAATAATTTTATCGCGCGAAAAATTTATTCTAAATAAATTTGCAACGATTTTTGTTTTCTTTGAATTGCGTTTTCTATGAATTGAGTTTTCTCTGAATTATGTTTTCTTTGAATTGTGGTTTCTACGAATTGTCGTATTCTACGAATTGTTTTGCTATGAGTTGTCGTGGATCCGAAAACTACAACCAATGCAATTCCCAAAAATACTGGAATCATACTTGCAGTACAGATTCTTCTGAATTAACTTAGATGGTGGTTATTCTGAATTTAAAAAAATGGAGGAATGAGTACCACCCATGCTATTGAAATAGGCCCGAATTTGAAGTCTAGTCGAATAGTCTAGTAAATGAAGGGTCGAACCTGAAAGTTACTAGTTGCCATTTTTATTTGCTAGTTGATGAATGGCATTTGACACCTCTTTGAAAATGAGCCCGAGTTTGCGTAAAAATATTGTGCGGCAGGGAGAGAAAACGGCCCCCAAAGGACCCGGAAAATCGGTTTTCCCCGAATATCTCCCAAAATATGGCAGTTAGAGATTTTTTGTTCAGATAAAAATTGAAGATCAGTTTCTTGCCTACAAAAATAGTCCTTATCATTTTTCTCCAAAATTTGACCGTTTTCGAGATAAACAGGCCCAAGTGCACCCAGAATATTGAGTTTCTGTGTTGTATGCCGGAGAGCACTGTCCGTGCATTTACACATGAGCGGGCGGACAAATTGTTCAATAACTTTGTTAAAAATGCGAATTTTGTCATTATTCAAAGTTCTTCTGGAAGGGGAATCTACCGCTACCATATCCGGTGACTCGAGTCACGTTTTTAATCTTTGGCCGTATCAAAAAAAGGGGTCAAATATTGTTTTTCCATGCATTTTTAGTCCTCCCCTGAATTTGTTCCTATTTTTTTTGTATTGCACTAATTTGCTCCAAATTTCTTGATTATGGGTCCTCAGGAGGTCCTTTGTCATCTGTGAAATTTGTATAATATAATTTTCTTCCATTTTGATTAAAATTTTGTTTGTTGAATCCCAATTTTTTGCTGTTTTTGGAGTGTGGGGAAATTTTGTAAACAACCACCAATTAAAAATTCATACATGATCGGATTGGTCTCTATGACATATCATTTGAAAGCTAAGAACGTCTACTTTTCGGCTGTGCAATTATTTTTTTTTCACAAAATCGGCGATTTTCCAAGAAATTTGAAAAACGTGTGCTTGAGCAAAAGCGCACTTTTTGTTTTCATGGCATTTTTCTCCCTGCCCTTTATTTCTGACATTTTAACACATTGACTAGTATAAAGGTTGAATTCTCACCTTTCCATCAATGTATATAAAGTCATCTCATTTATACGTGGGGAAAAACCCGAGTCTCTAAGTACAATGCTATAATTTCATTACTTTCTTTTTTTCCGTCGTTCGTCGCGTGTGTGCTCTATGCGGCGCTCGTGTCGTCTGCTACAGTCCATGCGACCATAGTAGCATTTTGTTGGTTAATGTTTGGAGATATTAAATACGTTGGTTTTCTTTCATTATTTTGATAAAATATAACAGTAGCAGTAGATCCCTTGTTTATTTTCCAGAGAATTTGCCTCACCCAAGAAAAGTCTCCCTATAACCTAGAAAACCATTTCGATTAAGAACTAGCTCCATTTCCAATGAGCATATTTGACAATGGCATGTTACGGAAAACCGCTAAATCGGCTCTAATAAAGATATTCTCACCAGAAACCGCGAATATTACAAGACTAAACGTATTCACGTTGTCGACGGTGGAATGTTGATACATCGGGTACCCCGGACGGGAAAGGAATTATTTGTTGAAATTTTCGGGAGATATGTAAAACATTTAAGAGATAATTATTCCCAGGAAGTCACAGTGGTTTTCGATGGGTATGAATGCAATCGCGATGGTATAAAAGGGTCAGAACGTTTGCTACATGCAAACAACATGTCATGCCCTGACATAAGGTTCGAGCCTAACATGGTTTTACGATTTCCAAAGGAAAGGTTTTTGTTCAATAATAACAATAAAATTCGCTTCATTCAGTATTTGAAAGGTGTTCTGGAAGAGAATGGCATTTCCGTTAGACAAGCAGTAGACGATGCAGACTCGTTGATCGTACATACGGCGTTGCAGAAATATGCTGTCAACGGCCCGCCAGTTGTAGTAGTGGCAGAGGATATTGACATCCTTGTACTGATAACAGCCCTGACCCCAAAAGATCAAACAATTTATTTCTTGAAGCCTGGAAAGGGAAAAACCCCGAGCAAATTTTTCCTCCAAGAGCTTGGATGCACGGCCCTTCGTTAGAGACAATATTTTATTTCTCCATGCGATTTCGAGAAGCGATACAACTTCCGCTATTTTCAGGAAAGGAAAAACGTCAATAGTCGACAAATTAGAGGGCAAGGTAACGAAGAACAGAGACACGGAACTGGAAGTGGTCATTGAAAGTTTTAAAAACCATAATCTTCCCCACGAGACCGTATTTCAGGACGGGCAAACTGTCATTGCGTCGATGTACAGTGATCATGATACACAAACCCTGACAAAAATTAGATACGAAATCTTCAAGCGATTCACCAGAGACAGAAACAGAAACCAAACCGTGCTGCAACCTTGCCACCCACACCTGAAGCTACAAGACAACACCATTATCGGGTATATCTGCAAATCCAGCAGTGGCTCGGAAACGGACAGTCACCAGAAAAATGGGGATGGAAACGTGTAGGGAGTACACTCATGACGGTCCAAACCACTAAAGACCCAGCGGTTCCCGAACTCTTAAAGATGATATTTTGTCAATGTAAGAAAGAATGTAAGGGAACATGTTCATGCAAGAAAGCAGGGCTACCATGCTCATCTATTTGTGGTTCATGTTAGTCCCGCCAGTGTTCGAATTATAAAGACAGCCAAGATACGTTACCCGCGGAGGTAGAACTAGAGGAAACTCTAGAGCCAGAAGGAGTTGTTGGCGAGGACGACGTTGATGACCAAGAATTATTATTGGACTCTTGTGACGGGGACTGGTGATTTACAGATTTATGTCATAATTTCAATGTATTTTTATATATTTTTCTATAATAAATGAAATTTAAAGAAATTTTATAACTCTTTATTCCAAAAACCTCGATCCGGATGGTTGCAAAAAAATTTGCAAAAATTTGCCGAGAATCTGCAAGAAATTGTGGTTGAGTATTATGGGTAAATATTCTTCACACTTTAGAGATTTTTAGTTTTCATTAGGGAAAACCTAATGAACTTAAATATTTTGCCACATGTGCAAAACTGATTGTCGCTAGTTTCTGGCCAATTGGTGGGGTCCATCCTGCTGTGATTAATCTTATGGTCTGCTTTCCTAATAGGTATAGCTTGAGGCCTCATTTACGAGAAAAACAAGACGCTCGGAAACATAAATATCCTTCAAAATTATATGGTTTACGGTGTTTCTCATTTATGGCCCCGAGGATTTTGCCAATGGATAGAATGTGGTGGCGCCATCTACAATTGGTTTACACAGTCCAAAACATTGAAAATAAGGTATTTCTAACACCCCATCTCAAATTTTGTAAAAAACTTGCATATTTCATGAGTCTGAAAATTTTGGATTTTTGAAACCGACTCTTTGCAAAAAATATTAATGTTGCGAAAAAAATCATCAGGACTATTTTTGTAGAAAATCAACTGATCTTCAATTTTTACATGAATAAAAAATCTCTAACTGTCATATTGTGGGAGATATTCGCGGAAAACCAATTTTCCGGGTCTTTTAGGGCCATTTTCTCCTCCTGTCACACAATATTTTTACGCAAACTCGGGATCATTTTCAAGGGAGTGCCGAATGCCACTCATCAACTAGCAAATAAAAATGGTAACTAATAATCTATAGGTTGACCTTTTTTTCCCCCTTCGTTTACTGGACTAGAAGTCAACGAATGAAAATTATATAGGATTTCAAAGTATGTTAACTGGAGGTATGTTATGTGGTCCGTATATATTGATCTCTATTTGGGTATTTGAAATCAATGACAAAATTTTAAAATTTGGTCAGTAATTAAATTAGGCCTACCCCAATAAAGGAATCCGACGATTTAAATTACTTCGGACTAAAAAAAAACAAAGTACTGAAATTCTGTCAAAAATGACCAAAAATTTGGTGGGTCCAAAACCATTTTTCTCGACGTTTTGAAAGTCTGGACGTCTGGATGTCTGGATGTCGATTATGATGAAATTTGACATGTGCTTTGGAAATAAGATTCCAAAATGATTTTCCGATGAAGTCCTGGAATATGGCCAAGTATGATGGAACTTGCTTATTTCCTGGATGGATTCTAAAATGATTTTTGGATGAAGTTTTGGAATATGGCCAAGTATGATGGAACTTGCCTATTTATCAACCAATTATGATGACATTCGGCTTGTGCATTGCAAATAAAATTCTAAAATGATTTTCGGGTGAAGCTCTGGAATATGGCTAAGTATGATGGAACTTGCCTTTTTCTCAGTCGATTATGATGAAATTCGACTTTTGTGTTAGAAATGGGATTCTAAAATGATTTTTGAACTAAGTTCTAGAATATGACCAAGTATGATGGAACTTACCTATTTGCCTTACAACCGATTATGATGAAATTGACATGTGCGTTGGAAATCGGATTCTAAATTGATTTTTGGATGAAGTTCTGAAATATGGCCAACTATGATGGAGCTTCCGTATTTATCAAACCGATTAAGATGAAATTTGACATGTGAGTTGAAAATGGGATTCTAAAATGATTTTTGGATGAAGTTCTGAAATATGGCCAAGTATGATGGAACTTGCCTATTTCTCAACCGATTATGTTGAAATTTGACAGGTGCATTGGAAATGAGATTCTAAAATGATTTTCGGAAGATGTTCTGGAATATATCCAAGTATGATGGAATTTGGCTATTTCTTGGAGGGATTCTAAAATGATTTTTGGATGAAGTTCTGGAATATGGCCAAGTATGATGGAACTTGCCTATTTCTCAACCGATTATGATGAAATTTGACATGTGCATTGGAAATGAGATTCTAAAACGATTTTTGGATGAAGTTCTGGAATATGGCCAAGTATGATGGAATTTTCGAATTTATCAAACCGATTAAGATGAAATTTGACATGTGCGTTTAAAATGGGATTCTAAAATGATTTTTGGATGAGGTTCTGGAATTTGGCCAAGTATGATGGAACTTGCGTATTTATCAACCGATTTAGATGAAATTTGACATGTGCGTTGAAAGTCGGATTCCAATATGATTTTTGGATGAAGTTCTGGAATATGGCCAAGTATGATAGAATTTGCCTATTTCTCAACCGATTATGATGAAATTTGACATGTGCGTTGGAAATGAGATTCTAAAATGATTTTCGGATGAAGTTCTGGAATATGGCCAAGTATAATGGAGCTTGCGTATTTATCAACCGATTAAGATGAAATTTGACATGTACATTGTAATTGAGATTCTAAAATGATTTTTGGATAAAGTTCTGGAATATGGCCAAGTATTATGGAACTTGCCTATTTCTCAACCGATTATGATGAAATTCGACTTTTGTATTAGAAATGGGATTCTAAAAGGATTAGCCAAGCTTTATCCTAATTGGCCATTCACATAATTTGTTAGGGGTTTAATTTGAAATGTAAAAGATTCAGTTTGAAATGTAAAAGGTTCAATTTGGAATGTAAAAGGTCCAATTTGAAATGTAAATAGTTCAGTTTGAAGTGTAGAAGGAATGTAATTTGAAGTGTATGAAAACCTGTATGATGCTATAATGGTATGATGGTATGTTGGTATGATGCTATGTTGTTATGATGAAAAAAGTTGGATTTGTCTTTCGTGCGTGTCAGGGACGTTTTTTTCTCGCATTTTTATCAGTTTTGTATTATTTTTTTCCATTTTGCCTATTTTTATTGAACGATTATTTTACGCCTCAACTAAAGTGTTTAACAAAAAAAAAAATAAATTGAAACAAGATGAATAAGAAAGAATATCAAAAGGCCGTAGTATGAGTAACGCAAATAGCTGAATCGTCACACGGATGCAAAAGTGGACAAATACAAAGCGCCTCCTACTGCAAGTCACGAAGATTAGAGAAAACAAAAATTGGATGTAGAATGGATGGCCCAGTCCATTAAAATGAGCTCATATGCTCAAAAAGGACCGTGTGGTTCTTAAAAATTTTATTGTATATAAATAGAAATGAAATAAATAAATAAACTAGATCGTATGATTGTAAGATTTTATGATGAAATGACGGTATGTTGGTATTATGGTTTGATGGTATGATGGATAGTACGTTTATATGATCGTATAGTGGTAAGATGCTATATACGGTAGTATGATTGTGTGATGTTATTATGGCATAGTAGTGTGATGGATTCAATTATTGTATGATGGTGTGATAGTATGATTTTATATATGATATAACGTACGATGGTATGACGGCATAATGTTATGACGGTTGTATGGTATGCCGATATCATAGCCTGACAGTATGATAGTATGATGGTATGATGGTATGATTATAGGGACACTATGATGGTAAGATGGTATGATGATATGCTGGTATGATTATGTTACGATTTTATGTTGTTATGATGGTATGAAGGTGTGGTGGATTGATGGTATGGTATACATCATGGTGTGATGGTGAGATAGTTCGACGTCACTATGGTACGATGGTTGTATGATGGTTTAATAGTATAATGTCATGATGGTATAATGAAATAACGGTATGATGGAATGATCGTTTAAGGTGATGGTGAGCAGCGTTTTAGCTAAAATTGAGTTGGATTTAAAAGGGAAGTTCGGTTAGGGATGATTTTGAGGTCGAGTTTAGGGTTTAGTGGGAGGTTAGATTGAGTTGAATTCATATACTCATATAGCTTTCGAATCAAGTTAATTTTGGGATTGGGTTGGAAAATAAGTGTAGAGTTGAGCTGAAGATTGACTTAAGATGCTCATTTCGAGATTGATTTGGGAGTTGAAATAATCAAGACCGAATATCTGATCACCTTAAGAGGTTTCAGCCCTTTTTTTTTTAGTTGTAGGTTTCTGAAAAACGCCTAAATGTTTATGTTTCACATATACTACCAAAAAATAGTTGTTTTCTATATTTAGGTATAAATAGTGGTTTTTCTATATTTAGGTCCAACCCTCAAATTCAGGAACGAACATTATTAATTCTTACAGACTTCGTTTTTCGTGGCTGAGATTAGTTTTTAAACCAAGATTAATGGTGTTTGGTCCCAGTTTAATTCAAGAAAATGGACAAAATGGGTCGAAAAACTCAAATTTTAAAATTGTCCAAATTTGTTAGATTTAGATATTCGGAAAAAATTCTACAACCATTGCCTGCACTTTTGAATTGCATTTGGATTTGTTCACCAGATATTATAGTCGAGAAATGGGAAACTTGCCGAAAACATCAATAATATTTCATGTTTCCTTTCAAACGATTAAGGAGAATGAGGATTTATATAAAAAATATACCATATCAAAATACTTTGCGTTTACCATAAAAAGTTCATAAAGTATTAAATCATCTGAAGATAAATTGACTTTATAAATACATAATTTTGCACAGTAAAAAAGAAAATGTAAAATTTAAAAGATTTCAATATTCTTATTCCTGGAATTGAAAAGCTATGTACATCAAAAATAAAAAATAAAATGTAAAGAAAAAAAAAACTTTTCGTATCTTTGTGCTTTCCTCTTTAAACATCAAAGTTTTAAAAGATTAAAGGCATATACATATTGTCTTAGAATACATAAAAAAACACACACAGATTCAAATATACATGTAAAATAAAATTAAGACAAATATATAAAAGAAAACGCATAACTATATATAAAACGATAGACAACATAGATTAGAAGTTTTTGCCAAAGATTGAATCAAATCCAACAAAAGTTGGAAAATAAACAAAAAATTTGTGTATGTGTGTGATTTATGCAAACAATTTGTGATTTTCAAACATAAAACATTACATTTTTTTGGTGTATACACATAAATAATAAAAAAATTATAAAATAACAAAAAAAAAACATAAAAATTACATAAAATTTGATTTTGATTATTATTTATACATATATAATTTCGGCTGTCTGTAACAGTGAAAATATCCCGCTTGTTATTTTTTTTTTTCTTGCGTTGCGCTTTCTCATGTCTTGTTGTAACAAAAAAAAAAAAAAAATCCAACATTTTTTTTTTGTTTAATATTTCGAATATCGTTGGTTTTGATACGTAATTTATATTAATGAAAATGTTTTTCGTATATACTCGTACATACAACGACAACAACAACATAAACTTTCTATTTTTTTTTGCAGCTGAGCCCGCAGTGTAACAACGTTAATGACCCAGAAAAAACTGAAAATTTGGAAACATCACAACCGCTTTTTATTTTTGTTTGCCTTTTTCGCTTGACAGAGCTTCCTTTTGTGCTGTGCTGTATTCCCTAGGTTTTTTTTTTTTCTTTCCTACATAAGTGTCATTCAATTTTTATGCTTTTTTTTCGAATCTGATGATGACGATGATGATGACTGATTGTCTGTTATTTTGAGTGTTTTCCATTTTTTTTTTGTTTATTTGTGTTTTACTGGAAAAAGTAAACTGGATACTTTTTAAGGTAAATGTTATGTTCAGTATATACATATTCTGGTTTAGTGCTCTGTTCAGTAGTTGTAGCAAAAAAATGAACGGACGGAGTTTTAGGGTTTTTGCTAAACGTTGCTTTTCATAATACAAAAGTTGTCATTAAACTATTTTATAAAATGTGTGGCAGGTGACTAATAACTCAACTGCTCATTCCAAGGCGTCTGTGACTTCGTCAAAGAATTGCAAAATGTTTTAGAAGCATTCGTATAAGAAATTTATTTGTTTTCGGGTATACAGTCAACACTCTATATCTCGAGCCTCTATAACTCGATTTTTTCTCTATCTCGATATTTTTATCGGCCCCTTCATTTTTTCAAATACCACGCATTCCGTTTCTCGATAATTTTATAACTCGAACTCTCGATAATACGACTAATCATATGTTGCATTTTAGCATTTTTGCATTTTTCAGAAATGAAACGTTAATGATAATTCGGATATTACTTTTATAACACTTGACCAGTCGCAAGGCCAAGCTAAGGGCACATAATACGTATGCCCTAGCAAACGGAAGGCGCCAATACGTGGATATGTGGAATAGGGCATGGAGATTAATCGTTTTCCGAACAAACGGATAAACAATTTGACATGTGTCTTGGGAAAGGGATCCTGAAACTATTTTTGGGTGAATTTTTGGAATATGGCCAATTAGGATGGAACTTGACTATTCTTTAACCGATTATGATGAAATTCGGCATGCGCTTTGGAAATGTGATTCTGAAATGAATTTTAGGTGAAATTGTGGAATATGACCAATTATGATGAACTTGGCTATTTCATAGCAGGTTTTAGTGAAATTTGACATGCGCGATGGAAATGGGATTCCAAAATAATTTTTGGATAAAGGTTCTGGAATATGGCCAGTTAGGATGGAAATTTCTTCTTTACTGACTTTCGATCTTCCTCACGCACGAAATGTATGCAGTGCTCCAAATCTTCCGCTCTCCGGACTGACTATTAAAACAAAGGCAAATCTATATGCAGAAACACTGAAAATCAGCAATTTTGAAGCAAGTGATGAACAGCTCGCAAAGATTTTCGAACGCCAAAGTTATCTTTTTAGAGTTAAAGGAATTTGTGGTGAAAACGGTGATGTGGACGTTGCCTTAACAAATAATTGGGTTACAAGTAATTTGACTTGAACGGTGAGACAGAAATTTTTTGTCAAGTGCATTCCACCAAAAACTTCCGTTTTCAAAAAAGAAACATGAAGGCAAGTATTCGAAGAAGTTGGCTTTACTTGTAATCGGTAAAAGTAAGAAACCCCGCTGTTTTAAATATATGAAGTCGTTACCAGTAATTTATGAGAGCAATTCGAAAATATGGGCGACTTCGATATTTTTTGAAAAGTGGTTGCGATTTTGCCAAGAAATTTACGAAAAAAAAAATCGAAAACGGGTTTTACCGCCAAATACACCTGTCTGTTTTACAACCTCTTAATCTTGGAATAATCAAATATTACAAGCAACATTATGGAGATACAACAATTGGTGCTTGAAAAAATTCAAAAAATAAAAAAATTTCGAACGATCGGAATGGCGACGACATTACAATCATGACTGCTATCAATATTTTGGCGAATACATGTTCAATAAAAGTAAAGCTCTCAACCATTCAGCATTGTTTTCAAATGGCTGGTTTCATACAAATGGTGAAAACAATATTCCATTGAATGTTCTTAAAGAAAGAATTCTAGGGAGGATGAAAGAGTTACATCTACGGAAGAAATGGAATTAGAAGAAACAGTACCCTCGTCTGAACAGGTAGATGCGCAAACCGTAAACTAGATCCTGAAACGTTTAAATTGTACTTTGACGCAAATTGAAGAATTTTCATCATCAGATTAAAAATTTCTTAAAATCAAAGGTGAACATAATTTACCGAGCAGTCATGAATTCAGCTGCTATGCAGTTTATTTATTTATTACCAACTTTATACTTATATACAATCTGGTTACAATTTCAATAATACATTAATTTAATTAAAAAAAAAAAAAGTAAAATTAAACAGACATGAAAAATTACCAATAATTTAAAAGAACGAAACGTCCTGAGAAAATCTCAGGACAGTCAATTTTAGCCACCAACAAGTCTCTAACCAATAAGCGCCAATTTCGATTCTGCGGATAAACAGCGGCTCAATATTTATTAATTTACATCTACCTCGATACGGTGGGAGTATAAAAGCGGGTAGATTCCCATCTCTGGGCAACATTCGCAGAGAAAACCTTAAAAAGCGCTTTTGAACACTTTCTATTCGGGCTGAACAGTTACCATAAAACGGATTCCAAATTGCTGCACCATATTCCAACAACGAACGCACAAACGAGATATATAATATTTTAATAGAATAAAGATCTTGAAAATCCCTCGAAAACCTTTTAATAAACCCAAACATTGAATTCGCTTTAGAAATGCAAATATCTATGTGCTTATTGAACGATAAGTCCGACGTAAATGTTATACCAAGATCCATAAACGTATCAACATTATCAATAATACAGCCATCCAGGAAAAAATCAAAATTAGCGGGCGTGATTGCACGGGTAAAATGGATTGTTTAACATTTGGAAATGTTTAGGGTCAAATTCTGAGCTGTGCACCACATACTGAAATTATTTAAGTCAGATTGGAAGTCTCTTGTGTCATTGGTACATGAAATGGTTTTAAAAATTTAATGTCGTTCGCATAGATGAGGATGTCGAATATTATGAAAAGCATAGGACCCAAATGACTACCTTGAGGCACTCCCGAAGTGACATTAATAACTCTGGATGTGAAACCACCAATCTTAACTATCTGAGTTCTGAAATCAAGATAAGATCTGATCCAGTCCAGTGGGAGAAAACTACAATGCAAGGAATCAAGTTTCTTCAACAGCAAGTTCATGATCAATCTTATCAAAGGCCTTACAGAAATCAGTGTAAACAACCTGCACAATTTTACCTCTATGTAAGGCATTAGAGTAGAGACACGATTTGTAAGCTAGAGTAAATTAGTAACAGTTGATTTGCCTGGAAAGAAACCATGCTGTTCAGGAGAGATAAAAGTTTTCACGTGAAAGAATAATTGATCTTTAACAAGTTTCTCAAACAACTTGGGTAAGACTGATATTATACAAATATCCCTATAGTTCTCAATATTACCACGAATCCCGGATTTGAAAATAGGTTTAATAAGCGATCGCTTCCAAAGAGTGGGGAAATATCCCTCTCCTAGACTTCTATTAAATAGAAAGCACACCGCGGAGCGGCAATTGCGTTACCGGTCAATTTAAAAAATAAAGGCGGTAACGAATCAAAGCCGGCACTATGGTTAATCTCAAGATTTGACAATTCCGTTAAGATTGTATCAATTTCCAAACGAAACATTGAAAATTTCTTATTACTCGTGACATTATTCAAGCTGCAGAGATTAGAACCTGAATCTGGATTATAAACGCTTTCAAAGAAATCAGCAAACAAATTAACCTTATCTAGAATGTTATCACAGAATCGGTCTTTCAAGTACATTGTGGAAGGGTACCCATCAGATTTTCTTTTATAGTTAACAAAATGCCAAAAGTGATTGGGTTTCGATTTAATTTGTGATTCCACCTCCAAAACATAATTACTGTAAAGAAATCGGTTAAGAAATATATACTTTTTACGTAAAACCTTAAATAAGTTGTAATTTACTGTATTCGGAGATAGTTTATAAAGTTTATGAGCCTTATCCTTTCTATTTTTTAAATTTATCAATTCATTGTTATACCACGGTTCGTACTCGGCGCCTGAAACTACCAATCTAGGAATGAATGTTTCAATGCCCATTTGAACAATTTTATAAAATTCGTTCAATATATCGTCTAAATTATTACTATTATAAAATGAAGATACCCATCAAGAAATGCACTTAAAGAAACATAATCAGCCATTTTAAAGTTATAGATGACAGAGTCGGTATTATTTTCGATTAATTCACTGTATTCAAACAAGACTGAAATATTCAGCGGCAAATGATGAATACTGGAAGATCCAGCTAAATCATCAGGTCTAACACGTTGTCACTGCAATTCTTCACATTGATACATTGTTTCAGACCCAACGAAAATATTTCAGATATGAACATATACTCCCATACGATACCTGGCAAGTTAAAATCACCAAAGATAAATAAGCGATCCTCAGGTTGAAGAAGTGCAGTAATATTAAGTTTCACGGTGTCCACAAACATATAGTAAACCGCGACGTTTGAATGACTTGGTATATATATGACACAAATGATCAGCGAGTATGAATGAAACCGTAAGCGCACAGCAACAACTTCAGTACCACAGTTGGTTAACTTTATCGGCATAGATGAGTGTTTGTTATAGACGGCTATTATAATACCACCCCCCCCCCTTCCCCCGGCATAAGTGTCCTGCTGTAGATGTTTGTCTCTCCGATAAACTGCATAAGTTGGTGGAAAATACTCCTCGGTTCTGTAATGGGCAGTCAACTACGTTTCCGTGATGCAAATAATGTCGTAATTCTCCTCCAAAATTGACAGATATAAAGACTTAGATTTAGTTCGAATGCCGCTCGAATTGTGGTAATATATATTTAAGAATGAATAAGGCTGGGGATTTGTTCCGCAGTTGAGAGGCTTAAAAGATGGTGTGATGGCAGGCGCAGATGTTATTGTTTGGTTGGGAATGTTACCCCAGTCCGGTTTTTTGCCACACGTGGATAGTTGGTAAATGGCCGAATTATTACCCTAAGTGGCCAAGCCTCAGAAATATTGAGCATATTGTAATGGGTTTCCTTCAATCCGATTTTAAATGAGATGAATGTTAGTGAGTTATCGATAACACGATCCTTGGATAGTAACAATTTACATTCAACATCCTCTGATGAACAGTCCTGCAGTTTGTCACAAATGTACTCCACAATTCGATCAGAAGTGACAGATGGATCAAAACAACTAATATATAAACATTTTTTGTTCGGCAGAGATACAGTTCTAATCGAGTTGATCTGTGTGCCAGTACCCATGACTTCCTGTGTTAGTCCTGGCGAAGTATAAGCTAATGGGATTGGACACTGTCTTAGCTACTATTACAGATAATGGTTTATTAGCTATATCAACAGTATTTTTATCCAGCAAGGCATTGATTAATTTGCGCTTTTCAGCAACCTCCGTTTCAATTTTTTTTAATTCCAATTTTTCGGCAGCTCTGTCAACAATCACGTCAATTTTTTTAAGAGCTTCGTCATATCCTTATTTACGAACCAAATTTTACAGCTATTTCAGAGGTAACATAAATTCGCAAACTTTTTCATAGAGTTAATAGCGGCGCGGTCAATTCCACAACACTCATAGCAAAATTGTACGTCACAAAGTTTGCATAAAACGATATCAGTATTCGAAAAAACTTTATTACATGTTATACACAAGACATTGTCAGTATTATTAATTCACTGTATTAAATATTTAAAAATGGACTCAAGCTCTATATGCAGCAAGTCGGTCAAAAATTAAGATTTGCAGCCAAAGCTGCGCATTCCGTCAGATTAAAATGCAGCAAATAAAGTTAGGCTGCGGTGTTTACGCAGTCACATTAAAGCGAATGCATAAACCATGTGTAAATGCCAATTTTTTTTTTAAATTCAATTTTATACATTATTGTTGGTTATAAAAAAGCCGAAAAAATCAAGTGTTAAATTCTTAATAAATATACGTGTGGGCATAATACACACACACAAATGAGGTTTCTCCATGGGTTTTTGATATTTGATGTAGTAAATAATAATTCGCTATATGAGAACGTTCTGGCCAGCTACTTAATGTAAATGGCTAGAGTGGAATTTTTTTTAGTTTGGTCGTAGCTACCTGATGAGTAGACCAACTTTTCAGTAACCAACATAAAGAACTCATGGAGGGTTCTCATTTTTGAGGAGTAATACATTAGTATAAATCTTGGCCCTTGGGCAAAAATTACGGGGAGGGGGGAAAGATTTTTCTACTTTTCTTCAGTAGATGATTTACCAAAACGAAAATATTTAGATTGCCATGAACAATTAATATATCTGTCTATAAGAAAACCGAAAAAATCAATTGATTATTGTTGGTGAAATAAAATAACAAAAACACTATTTCTTTCAATTATTGGTAATCACGGGAAATTATAAAAGTAGTTAAATGACAAATATCTTATCAACTAGTAGTTAGGCTGCCGGTCGTATAAAAATGCAGAATACATTTCAGAATCAACAACAAAAGAAATATCAATGACCTTCTCAATTTAACAAAATCGTATCTTTATTTCGACAATTCTCTATCTCGACAGTCCCTTCAAAGTCGAGATATAAAGAGTTGACTGTATCAATTGAAATATTTTAGCTAACTCTAGTGAGCCTGAAATAGATAATTATCTTCCTTTAATGGCATATAATGGATTGAGTTCAATGATAAATGAAATAACGCGTAATATTTCCGGGACTTGGATCGATTACACATTTTTTCTAAAATATCAGTTAAATGAAGTATTGAAAATTTTAATTTTAACGATCATAGCTCAATTTTATTTCAATGTTCAACACAGTCATTCTAGTATTTTTGTGGTTACTTTTGAATCTCATGTAATTGTACAAAGTCAAAAAGTTTAGTGAAATCAAAAAAATTAAAACCTTTTTTTTTGACTCTCTTCTCTCTTGGATTATGAAAGTACATGAAGCAATATACTCATAGTATCATGATAGGGATCAAAGGTCTTTTCAAGTGTTTTACTCAGATTCATATTATAAAAGCTATTCCGAATGCCTTTAGGTTAATAATAGAATTTTTTTTTATTTAATATTACAACTGATTTACAAATCATTTAGTAATTTATCTTTCTTAAATGAAGATTCACGTTTGACGGGCAGTAACCCAATGGTTACTCCCGTTTGAATTTACATAGTAATTTTTTTTCTGTAACCTAATTAAATGCAACTGCCCAATTCCAAAGGTTTCGCCTTTGAAATCTTCTTACTGCATTGGTGGTATCCAACCAACTTCGTATGTCTGCATTTTTGTGCCGAGATATCCGCTGAATGTGTTTCTTTGCATGATTTTGTATTTCTTCACGTACATATTCCATGTTTAAGTCCCTATGGAGGTTATCATTTCTAATGTACCATGGTGCGTTTACAATGCCACGCAGCACTTTGTTTTGAAAACATTGTATCATTTGTACATTTGTCTTCTTGGTACAACCCCAAAGTTGAATACCGTAGGTCCATACTGGTTTAAGTATTTGCTGATATAATAGCAATTTGTTATGTATTGTAAGCTCAGAGTTTCTACCTATTAGCCAATACATTTTCCTATATTTGATGTTCAATTCTTCTTTTTAATATGCTCTTTCCATCTAAGCTTGCAATCGAGAGTCATGCTACCTCGGCATGACTCTCGATTGCAAGCTTAGATTTGCATGCTTGCATAGCTGTATTTGCATTTGGAACCGGCCTTGAATTAAGTTCCACTGGAATCCAGTTACCTTTCTGGTTTATAAAGTTTACGTGAACCGATTTTGCTTCGTTTAGGCTAATGCGCCATACTCATTGTGTCGGTTGCTTTTTGAAGTTTGGTCGTTGCTTCTGATATACACTTTCCAGTTGCCAGAATAGCTGTATCGTCTGCAAATGTTGCTATGGTGGCACATTCTGTATTTGGCATATCTTTGGTGTACAGGATGTACAATATAGGACCCAGTACGCTACTCTGTGGTCTGCCTGCTGATATTCTCTTTAGTTCAGAGTAGGTACTCTCCGTTATATTTTACACGGAAATGTCGGTCTGCGATATAAGATTTAAGAATTTGATAGAACTGCTTAGGTAGATCTCGATGCAATTTAAATTCAAGTCCTTCGTGCCAAACTTTGTCGAAAGCTTGTGCTACATCTAAGAAGATGCTGGAGCAAATCTTCTTATTCTCCAGTGCGTCTTCGATTATATCCGTTATTCTGTGAACTTGTTCTATCGTTGAGTGATTTTCTCTAAATCCAAATTGGTGTGGTGGAATCAAATTTATCTCTTCTATTATTGGCTCAAGAGACTCAAGCAGTAATTTTTCAAATAATTTTGAAATTACAGGAAGTAGTGAAATCGGTCTGTACGACTTTTTATCGTTCGCTGGTTTGCCTGGTTTGGGGATCATAATTACTACAGCAACCTCCCATTGTCGTGGGACAAATTTTAGTCTGAAGACAGCATTGATAATTTGAACCAATTTTCGTAGTCCCTTATCGGGAATGGCTTTTACGACTTGTCCAGTAATTAAATCATATCCTAGAGCTTTTTTTGCGTTCAAATTACACTTGATCTCATTTTTTAATTCCTGTAATGTTACACATCGAATATTATATTCATCAATTTTGCTAACTGTTGTTATGTTTTCATCTGCTGTTTGCCTAGGTAACGGTTGAAAGGTGTCTTCCAAGTGAGCCGCAAATAAAATAGCTTTTTGCTTGTCGCTTTTGGCCCAGGTTCCTTCCCCATGTTTAATAGGCGGCACATGCATTTTGGTTCTTTTTAATAACTTTGTTGCTTTCCAAAGAGAGTAATCAGTATCTTTATGTTCGGTAAGACCATTTAAGTACTTGTTAATAGTTTCATTCTTAATTTCTTTTATAAGTTGTTTTAGTTTATTGCATAGAAAATTGAGGATTTTTTTGTTTTCCGGGGCGCGTGCCCTTTATTAGGTCTTTCTTGCCTTCCGCTTCTCTCTAACTAACTCCCTGATCTCAATAGGATAATTTTGATTCCTACGAGATTCGGTGTGACTAGCAGGAGAATTTTCCCATGCTGTTTGTTGAATAGTACTGTTAAGTACCTCTAATTCGTCTTCCAACTGTACCGGTGTTTTAATCGTCACTCGTAGATTTATTTGCATTTCAATTAGTTCTTCGAATATGTCCCAGTTAGTTCTATTATTTGTTAATTTAGGCAAGTTACCCTTATTATTTATTATTGTGCTGAGAGTCATAATAACAGGTGTATGATCGGAATATATCCCCTCGCTGTTTTCAACGCTGATATAATCCTCGAAGATCCCTTTCGTTACATAGAAATCAATGAGATCTGGTATTTTATTTATGCAGGCCAGTATGTTGGTTTACCTCCAAAGTGGAACTCGCAGTTATTTACTCGTCCGGCTTCGAATAGCTCTTTTCCTTTATGGGTTGTAAGTCTTGACCCCCAGTAGGTGTTTTTTGCGTTGAAGTCACCACCAATAAATAAATTGGATCCTAGTGATCTAAAGAGTCTATTATAATCTTCTTAGTTTAGATTATAGCGTGGAGGGCAGTAAATAGAGGAAAAACTGTATTCATTATTATTGTTAGTTTCAACTTTTATGGTTGTAACTTGCATACTTTATTCTTCGATACTAGGTTCTTCATAGTGTTTGAGATTCTTTTTCACTATTACTGTTGATCCTCCTATGGGTTTTCCTCCTTGGTGAACAGCATGGTAACATTCATAATCACGTATTTTAATAAATGATGTTTTTGTCAAATGGCTCTCCGATATAAGGCATATATCTATTTTCTCTAAATTTAGAAAAAATTCTAACTGTGGAATATGCTGCGCCAGTCCGTTCGCGTTCCAGGTGACAATTCTTAATGTTCTGCTCATTTTGGTATATGAGGGCTGTTGCCTCGTCCATAGTTTGATGCATATCTAGACGCTTATATAAAGCTTCTAGACCACGTTCTTGCTTTGCTAGCCGTATATTTATGACTTCTATGCTTCGAAATATCCTTTCAAGGGGGTTATCATTCATACCATTAGATGATTGCTGTACAATTTGTGAATAACTTTTCCGCTCTGTACCTATACCTGGTGGTTTTGGCTCCGCTTGGGTTTTAGTTGGTTTCTCTCTGGTAACCTTATGGTTTTGAGGAAACTGATGCTTGAAGTTCTTTGGCTAGGAGGATGATGCCCTTTACAGTTTATACATTTTGCAGGGGTGTTTCTACTTTCTGTACACTCTTTCGCGTTGTGTTTTCCAGCACAATTTACGCATCTTGGCTCCCGCCTGCAATATTTTTGCGTGTGGTTGAAAACCTTGGCATTTTTTGCATTGAGGTATTAGCCTCGTGTTTTTCTTTAGCGGTTCTATTTTAATCCTCGTGCTTTGATGTTGCAGATGTTTTCAACTTTCTCCTTTTTATTAAAAGTAAGCATAAAGAGTGGAAGCCTCCTTTTTTTGACTTGATTGTTCTCACCTCTCTCTCGTTTTAGGATGTTTACTGCATCTTCTATTTGCAGATCTTTTGACGTTAAATCCTCCATTATGTCCTCCTTCTTACACGTTGGATGAAGGCCTCTGGCCATAACCTTAATTGCGCGTTCATTTTTATCTTCGTATGTGAACCATTCTTTACCTTCCGCATTGAGCTTTGTTGCTAGAGCTCTATATGTATCTGAATCTAGTGTATTTTCCACACGTATTTTAAGGAAATTTTTTCTGTTAATTAAAAAAATTTATATTTGTTTTTTGAGGTTGTGCTGCAACACAAATTTTTTGAGAGGATTTCATTTCATGAAAACATGATTTAAGACAGGGCAGCATTACTTCAGAACCATTTCCTGCGTTCAGTCATTGGTCAGAAACTCGATGTCCAGAACCTAAGGCGAGGACGTAGCATGATGGATTTTCAGGTCCCAGTTGGGGAAAGCAAAACAAATAAAAATTCTGGTGAAAAAGTATTTTTACATTTTACCGAATTAAAAGTTCAAAAATTCCTCCATGATTATTAATACTAATACAGTTGTATCCTTCGTTCAAAGCTTCGAACAGTTGATAAGAGCACATACTGCGGTATGCTTCTACAAGCATTTGTCATTAATTGATTGTAAAAATGCCGGACTGAGGAGAGTGTAGAAGGAATCATAGCGCAGCAGCACGACTATAACGAGTTCGGAGAACGTGAAATTCCTGACAAAAAACGAAAACGTATACGTATACGATTCGAATAACAATAATAAAACTCTATAGGATTCCAATTTAAATGTAAATGTATTAGTAATTTTCAATAAACCTTTTGAGTATTTTATATTACTGGCAAAATAACAAACACTCCCATAGATTTGGGGAAGGTTCGGCTATAGAGCTCATATCAGCTGAGGTATCTGGCACATGATCCGGAAAATGTTTTATACAAACAGAGGATTCAGAATTTTGTTAATGGCCGTTATGCACTCAAATTTTTGAGCATTTTCTGTTGATGGTTTGTTAACAAGCACTTCCTGAGATTTGGGAAAGGTTTAGCTCTATAGGTCATTTAAGCCAAGGTAAGGGCACATTATCTAGAAGAAGCTTTTTCGAAACGGAGGATATGTAATCTTGCTGATGGAAGTCTTACAATTAAAATATTGTGCATTTTCTATTGATGGCCCATTAACAAGCACTCCCAGAGAATTTGGCAAGGTTCAGCTATACAGGTCATAAAAGCCAAGGTATAGGGCATATTACCGAAAAGAAGTTCTTTCGAAACGGGGATTTGGAATCTTGTTAATTGCAGTTTTGCACTCACACTATTGAGTATTTTCTATTGATGCTCTTTAACAAGCATTCTCAAAGATTTGGGCTAAGTTTGGTTGTTTAGGTCATGTAAGGCAAGGTAAGGGACACATTATCCAGAAGAAGTTTTTTCGAAACGGAGGATTGGGAGTCTTGTTAATGGTAGTTTTGTACCTGAATTATTGTGTATTTTCCATTGAAGGCCGATAAACAAGCACTTCCAGAGATTTGGGCAAGGTTCGGCTATATAGGTCATATAAGCCAAGGTATGGGGCGCATTATCCAGAAGAATTTTTTTTCGAAACGGAGGATTTGAAACTTTGTTAATGGCAGTTTTTCACTTAATATATTTAGTATTTTCTACTGATGGCCCATAAACACTCACTCCCAGAGATTTGAGCAAGGTTCGGCTATATAGGTCATATAGGCCAAGGTACGAGGCACATTATCCAGAAGACATTTTTCGTAAACGGAGGATTTGTAACTTTGTTAACCTTAGAATCGTGTTTGGCGTGCTGGGCTCCACAAGCATATTTCCACATTGAATAGAAGACACTATTTATTCCACACGATTATCTTGTCATTGTATTTTTTAATGTATTGTACGTTTAGCTATACAAAACAAAGTAAATTCATAATTTATTCTGTGTTAGTTTCGGTATCAGTGTGTCGAAACACAAACAGCCTAAATTCGTATATGAGGAGCTGCTTTCTTCAGTACATTTTGTATCTAGTAAATTTTTTTCTTCCATTCTACACTTACACAGATGCATACGAACAAATATAGAGTGTTATATATAAAAGTACCGTTACCGTTATTTCGTACATTCATAAACGATTTTTGATTGTGAAACGATAAAAAATAACTGCATTGTCAAAGGTTAGTTTCTCGTTTTGGATTTATTGTTTGAAACATTTGAGTTATTTGAAAAATTAGTACCTGAAATATCAGTACCTACAGCTTATCAGTGCGCCTATAAAAAATGGATAGAATTGTTTATTTGGTAAATATTCGTCGAAATTTGACTACAGAGGAACAACAAGAGCTTGCAGATTATTTTGATATAGGCGATGATGTCGAAACTGTGATTGAACCGATTGGTGGGCGAGATTATCCTACAGCTGCATTGTTATCTGCCAATATAATCAATACGATGAACCAAATTATGAACCGAATTGCGATGATTCCGATTTTGATGACTCAAACGTAAATGATGAACCGCTTCAAGACGTTAATTTTATATGGTTAGTTCAAGATATGGCAAATGCTGATGTCGTTGATAACGAAGGAGGTTCAGAGAAATTACCCCAAGCAGCAGTCAAGGCAAATCGTAGCCAGAAATATACGGTACAAGTCAAAAACTATACCACTATTTGGTGATCGATGCCTTGTGCTTCAGAGAAGTCGAGAACTGAAGATTTAAAAAAGAAGAGACTGGATACTGTGGCCTGCAGCACTGTAACTTTTATTAAAAAGCAAGACGCTTGAATGTCTTTTTTCAACTGCCTGTTGAAAATATTGTTTTGGAAACCAATAAAAAAACGAGAGAGACCAATGTGGATGAAATGTCCGCGTTTATCGGCATAGTGCTTTACGTCGGTGCTAAAAAATCAAGTTTAGTGACAGCTCGAAATTTATTCCACAAGTGTCATATGCCGTTTTATAGAGGAGTGATGTCATTGGAGAGATTTGAGCAAATCAGTCGATTTTTTGCGTTTTGATGATTCAAGAACTCGTATAGAGATAGATTACGAGAAGACAAGTTGGCTCCAATTCGTCATATATGGACTCTATTCAAAATGAATTTGAATTTGCTTTTCAGTCCATCGAAAGAACTCACAATCGACGAGCAGTTGGTGACATCGCAAAACAGATGCAGCTTTCGTCAATACAGGTATACCATCGAAGCCAGGAAAGTACGGCATCAAAATATTTGGATTGTAGACGCCAAAACAAATTATCCTGTATCAGCCGAAATATATTTGGGAACCCCGCCAAACGAAGAAAGACCCAATGGAATTTCTCATGCATTGGTAATGCGACTTGCACAACGCTATTTGAATATTGATGAGAACATAACCATGGATAACTTTTTACAAGTTATGCACTGGCAAAAACTTTATGGGCCTGCAACACAACTCTACAGGAGTTAAACGAACTTACAAGACAATCAATTATCATTCATGATTACAACGAAAAAAAGGGCGGCGTCGACACATTTGACAAAATGGTGCGCGGTTACACATGCAAAAGGAAATGTAACCGGAAGGAAAAGTTTGTCTGTATTAAATCAATAAGATTCTAATCAAATAAGAATCTTATTGATTTAATACAGACAAACTTTCTCTTTCTATTATTTGTGTGGGCATAAAATAGACAGAAATGAGTTTTCCTTGTGTTTTTTGTCTCATTTTTTGTTCATCGTTTTTGCCTCATACGTAATGTATGAAGTTGGAATTGTATTTTTGTAGTTTGGTCGTAGCTACCTGATGAGTAGACCGAACTTTTTTGTTTGTACGAGCTTGTCAGTATGAAACCAAACTACCATAGAGAAAGCTCAAGGAAAGTTTTCATTTTTGCAGTCGATATATTTTGTATTGACTTTGGGTTAAAGTATGCGGGGGGGGGGGATTTTGATATTTCTACTTTTTTTTTTGGTAGATATATTTATACATGATTGGCCTCTTCATTTTTCTGATTAACAAGTCGAAAATGTTGTGAATGCCATTATTTTTAATAAATTTTGTCTATAAAAAGACGTAAGAGTCTTATGAAAATATACCCGTATTCATAAGTATGTCTCTTCACAAATGCGCAGGTAAAAAAATGCAGCGCGCAGATGTGAGCCATGCAAGAGCTACCGGGCGAAAAACAGCGACACCAAAACAAAAGCACTATATTCAGGTTTGTGAACCATGTTATCTAGGATTTCGGCCAGGTTCACCTATTTAGGTCATTTAACCCAAAGGTATGGGGTACATTATCCACAAGAAGTTTTTCGAAACGGAGAATTTGTAACTTTATTAATGGCAGTCTTGTACTTAAAATATTGAGTATTTTCTATTGAAGGCCAATTAACAAGCACTCCCAGAGATTTGGCCAAGGTTCGGCTATATAGGTCATATAAGCCGAGATATAGGGCACATCGTCCAGAAGAGGTTTTTTTGAAACGGAGGATTTGGAATTTTGTTAATGGTCATTTTGCACTTAAAATATTGAGTGTTTCTTATCGATGGACCATTAACAAACACTCCCAGAGATTTAGGCCAGGTTCACCTATTTAGGCCATATAACCCATGGTATGGGGTACATTGATTGGTTGATGAATGAATCAATGGGGAACATTATCCACAAGAAGTTTTTTCGAAACGGAGGATTTGGAATCTTGTTAATGGCAGTTTCAATTAAATCATTGTGTATTTTCAGCTATTGCTTATTTATGGGCCATCAAAAGAAAATACTAAATATTTTAAGTGCAAGACTGCCATTAACAAAGTTGTAAACCCTCCGTTTCGAAAAAAAAAATCTTCTTTTAAGCTTTACGTGGAAACGTTCATTCACTTACATTTTAATTGCAATCTAAAACGATGTTTTTAGTTTGGATGTGTTTTGTTTGGAATCAAATAATTACGTTTTAATTGTTTGTTAGAAACTTAACGAAAAAAAATCACTCAGTTGATTCGAATAAAAAATTGGTTTTGAGTATTTCTAATACATATATACATATTTTTTGTTACTTGTTATTTTTTGTCAGAAACTTCAAGTCGGTCGAATTCGTTGTTTGATCAGTTTCGAGCAGTTGATCACCAGAATGTTGAAGTCTCGTAACATTATGTGGTATCGTTAATGGTTTTCTCATTGGGGCTTATTTTTTTGATAATACTGTTAACTCAGAAAGATGTATTAATTTTTTGACAAAAGCCTTCTAGTTGATATCGATTTAGAAACAAGAACACTTATTTGGCTTCAGCATGATGAGGCACCTGCTCATGGAAGTTTAGCCCAATCGGTTGAAAAGCCCATCGATCTTACGAGCCCGGTTTTTTTCTTCTTTTTGTGGGAATATTTGAAAAATACAGTTTATACAGAGGCTCCCACAACTAGAGAAAATATGATGGAGAGAATCACGAATGCTTGCAGAAGCGTACCGCAGTATGCGCTCTTATCAATTGTTCGAAACTTTGAACGAAAGATACAACTGTGTATTGATAGTTATGGAGAAATTGTTGAACATTTCATTCGGTGAAATGTAAAGTTGTCTTTGCTTCCATAAACCTGATTTTTGCCTCGATTGGCCAGTATTTTTCGGCTCTTATCTTCATTGATACGGCCCAAATGTGGCCTGAAAATCCATTTTGCTATGACTGAACTTAGGAAAGGATACTTAAGTTGTGCTGCTCTATCCTAAATCATCTTTTCATGAACAAGAATCGTTTTAAAAAATTTGTTGTGCTTCAAACCTCAAAAAACAAATATAAAGCAAAACCGGTACCGATGCAGGGATAGTCGGGCCCGACCTAGAAATAAGAATACCATTGGGTAGCACCCTTACAGTTTTTTATGCAGATACCTTTGCTATTGAGGTATGTGTGCTTCAATGTTTAAAAAAGAAATCTGGTCCCTAAGGACCTCGCTGAAAGGTCTGTTTACAGTTTCCTGCAACCTTGACCATTTCGCATCCTGAATATGATTCCTCCTTTGGGCTAAAAACTCATAGAGAAACTACCCTGTTTAATGCTTGTCATCATCGTAGCCCAAGCAAGCGTTCCTTTCTCCTTGGCCGAACGGTTTGCCAACGGTATTTCTTTTTGCTTTGTGAGAGCTTTATATGCTTTCCTTCGGGTCTGATAATTTGATACTCCTGGACGAGCAACATATATTAGAATCTTTGTTCTTATGCTATTTGGGAACCAGGCCAATATTCCCCCAGCAGTAGTATTATAGGGACCAGCAATATTTTTACTTATGTCCCGTTTCATATTGGCTTTGAAGCGGATGTCCCTCCAGCGGCAATTTCAGGATTTTTAAGAGTAGGCCCTTTTATTTTTATTTAAACCAGTTTCAATAACAATCCCACGAGTGGCCGAGAAAAAAATGTTCATTTATGCAGAGATTCGCGATGCACTGATAAGGCTACATAGTGATATTAAATACAGCCTGTATGTTTACTACAAAAATGATTAGGAAAAGAAGAAATTTAGAATAGATAGGATTTTTCCGTTGCGTAATATTTTGATTATTTTGAAACCAATTTGATGGCTAATTTAATTTTTAACTTCTTTCATAAATCCTTTAGTTTTTATGATGTTTGGATTAAGATGTTGGTTGTCCGATTTTTCGTAAACACATTGGGAAGCAACACGCGACAGGCTTACATCGCCATTTCGGAAACCAGTTTTTTTTTACTTATACCTACCAAAGGAGCAAATAAATATTCACAGAATTCTTGCTTATATACAAATAAAAGCCATATCCGTCATTTTTCAGGCATTTTAATTATCTTTATCAGCTAAACGTACTTACCTTAGCAAAAATATTAACGTTTTGCTAGAAATTACAAAATTACGTTTTAGGTAATTGCGTTCACAATTAAAAAGTGTTTAGCCTACAGCCTCTATAAAGATATTTCATATGCGCTATTAACCCGAGATACACTCACCTACTAAAGTACCAAAGACAATAATTTTCTTATTTATATCTTTTTTGCTTTACTGTTAAACAAACATTTTATAAAAGGTGCACACAATCTGATAACAAATAAAAAGATTCATTAATTTATAATCCTTAAGGCAGATATGCAAAAATGAAAAAAATTAAGTAATAGAACGCAACGAAGATGAAAGCGGCGGAAGAAGAAAAATGTGGTACACGGTGTTTTAAGATCTTATAATGAAAAAAAATAAAAATTATAATTAGAGAATATTCGTTGTTATTATTCTTCAATTAACATAATTAAGAACGGAGTAGCATATGTTGTTATATTTTATAAGCATGTTCACTTTTACTCGTACATGAACATAGCATGTGTACACATCTTAATCATATCTTATAGTAGAAAATAAAGAAAAGGAAGCAAACAAAACAGCAGCAACTTTATGAACTCAATCCCAATAAGCGAAATACATAATTCATGAAAAGTAACTGTACCTGTTACTAAGAATTTTTTTTTTGATGTTTAATCAGTTTTGTTTATTTTATTTTTATTAAGTTAGAAAAATCGGATTAAATTCATCAGCAAATTGGATGGTTAATAAATAATTTTGTCCGCTGGTTTCGGTAAGGCATTGTTTGTTGTAAACAAATTACCAGTTTTATTGTTTTTTTGCTTATTCTAGATCTTAAAATATTAATTTTGGTTGCCGTTTACTACAATAAACCTTAGGGTCTAACAAATTTTATATTTCATTTTTACATCAACAATTTCCCTGGATATTTTGTCTTTGTTAAAGACTGCAAATAAAATGTTTGTTCTTTGCTACAAACTCAAGTAATTTCTATGTTTTATTACCGCTTAGGGTGTTGTGTAAAGTAATATAAAAGAAATTTTTGCAAAATACAATTTTTGAGATGAAAATGCATTGTAACTGAATTTCCAATTATTTTGCTGGTAAACCAATTTCTTGTGTACTTTATTAGCAGAGCAAAGATTACCTCTGAAATTTTAAGAACATCCAGGTATAAATTAAAATGATTTTCTTTGGTTAAATTGACTTTATCTTATACAATTTCCATATCCAATATGTTGGGTACGTATCGCCACCAATAAACTTTCTAATACATTGTATAAACTTGATTTTTACACCTTAGTATTCAAAAGACTGAAGGTAGTGCAGTTAGACTATTCTATTCCAGAAATTTTTTTTACAGGTTTCTGATTTTTAGGGCTCACTGTAACTTAAATTTAGCCGTTTCATGTCCACAGAAACGCCAAATTTTGTTTGACCAAGAAGTATTTTGTGAAATTTTACTTTATGCTAAACACTGTGAGTTGTGGCAGAAAGCCTAAATGAAAGAGAAAAATAATGAAGGAAGGTTCCACGCTGGAGTCTGCTGAAGATTGGCACTGGATCGACTTCAATATCATTTACGGCCGCTTTAGATGTTTTCACGATAACAATATATGAATAAAATATAAATACGGTTTCTATTGTCTTGAGAACTTTCTTTGTAGGAATTAGAATAATAAGGTTCTCTTAGATTTTTAATGATTTTGTTTTAATAATTTTTGGTTCTTGTTATGCATTTAGGAAAGGAAAAGGAACCAACTTATGCATGGTTACCGATTTTAGAAGAACCACTCAAATAACTATCAGTGGAAGGCCTGAATGAAGAAAAGTGTGGATTCGAAAGTTGCATAATTTTTAGGGGTAATTCAATGATGACCTTGAATTTGACCTTGAAGTTTTTTTTTTCTTAAAAACGGTGGGTGTTTTAGCACGGAGCACACCAGAGTAGTCACAGAATTTGCACTGATCCGTAAGGGACCTTCCCATTTTATAAAGATGGCCGTTAAAAGGGCCGTCCCCTGTTAAAAATCAGGTTAGGGATCTTAGGGATTGGCGGTCCATCCTCGGTGCCTCTCCCAGACGTTTAATATTATAACTAAATAATTTCTTGGTCTGTCTCATCCCAATGAAGGACTCCCAGAGTAATTTTCTATAGTTCTGCTCCCAGTCCCTTATAACATCTGCCAAGTGGGTTTTGGAAAAAGCCATAATAGGACTGGGACCCAAGAAATTTCGGCTTGTTCCCATTTTTGCACATAGGTCTGCTGCCTCATTTCCTTTAGTGGTGGAGTGGTCAGAAAACCACAAAAGGGTGAATTTGTTTGCTTTACCCAGTTCTAATAAAATACAGTAGCCGCTCCAGATCAATTTCGAGTTGAACACTGAAGCTTCTAAGGCTAGCAGAGCTGCCTGGCTGTCCGAGATTATATAGATCTCGGTCTACTTATATTTCTTGTAAGCGAGGTCCTTAAGGACCAGCTGATTGTTGCTGTGATAGATAGGGCTCAGGAGGATCGGAGTATTGTGCCCGTAAATTGGCTGTAGATCGCACAGGAACTATATCAAGTTGAAGGTCTGGAGCCTGACTAGGGGTTGTGGCAAGGGAGGATATGCCGACCAAGCCTAGAGCGCGAGACTTGATCTCTGCAAACCCTGCGACCTAAAAAAGATTTTGGAGATGCTCCGGATTGGCAATCCGGATCTTCCGACCTCCAACTGAAAAATAGCTGGAGGCATCGAAGGCTGATGAATAGGACATCCAATTTTTGGCAAAATAGTAATTCCGGAATTTTCGAATTTGAATGATCTCGATTCCGCAAAAAATTAAAAATGAAAATTTTACAAAAACAACAAATTTCCTATATTTCGTTTAGAATATTAGATATTTTTATAATTAATTCTGCATCTTAGCGAACGAATGATACTAAATCGCAGTAACGATTAGTATATAGACAATTATTAGTGTGTCTGTTTAATAAATTCTACACTCTCAAATTTTACTTGTTTTATAAATACAAAAATTTCTTTCGTTAAATCCTATAAGCTTTAACAAACTTTAACTAAGTTCAATTTCTATAAATTTAATAAATTCTATAAATTCTATAGGTCCTCTAAATTTTATAAGTTCTAAAATTATATGAATAAATTTTAAAAATTCAATAAGTGCTTTAAATTTTAGTTCATATAAATTCTGTAAATACGATAATTTCTATAAACTCTCAAAATCCAATAAATTCCGTACATTTTATAAATTCTTTAGATTCTAAAAAGTTTATAAATATTATAAATTCTATACTTTTTAAATAAATAAAAATTTTATGAATTTCATGAATTCTATAAATTACATAAACTCCACAAATTCTATAAATTTTATAAATTCTATGTCTATTTCCAGATGGTTCTATAAATTGTTTTAACATTGTCTGTCAGTTCTATAAATTCTATAAACCCAAATTTTACTTATTTTAAAAATTCCATAATTTTTATAAATTTTAAAAATTCTTTCAATGAAGTTTTAAAATTAAGTAAATTTTATAAATCTCATAAATTGTTTAGTTCGTCTAAATTCTTCAAAATTCGATCAATTCTAGAAATCTTATAAGTCCAATAAGTTCTGTAAATTTATAACGCTTTACAAAGTCTGTAAATATTATAAATTCTAATACGTTTATAAAATAAATTTTATAAATTTCATCAATCCCGTAAATTCTATGGATAAAGTTTAAAATTCAGTAGGTTCCTTAAATTCTACAAATATGATAAATTCTTTAGTCCTTATTCTGTTAAGTTTTATCGATTGAATGAGCTCTATATGTAAACTACAAACTCAAATATGAAACGAAAATATAGGCCGGTATTCCGGAATAGTGGAATTCCGAATTTGGCAATTGGATGCGATAAGGCTGACTATAGGTTAGCTATAATTATCAATAATGATGAATCGATACAGGCTTTAGCGAGGACGAAGGGCGTGTTAAGCTTCAGCTTCGGAGCTCTCACCTTAAAAGTATACCAAAAAGGATGAGGTGAGTAAGTCTGAAGATCCCGGGTGATATCCTGTCTGGTGGAAATGGACACCTAATATGGAGAAGTACGGAGACAGACGAGCGAGGTAAGTTACACTTCGATTTTATTCTTAGAGTTAACCTAGGAATTTGTAATATTGTGTGTAATCCAATTGGTATAACTAGGAACTGACAAGAAGTACTTGATATCATACTTACCTCCGAATTTATTCAGGATAGTTTGGTGAATTGGAAAATGTCTAATGACGGTTCCTTTTCTGATCATTGCTATCTTTAGAATGAATTGGCTACAGAAACTCAAAATACAGCTATTTTTAGAAACAGGAGGCGACCCGACTGAAATACCTTCAGAAATAATTAAAGTAATTCATCGCCAGAACCGGTTCCAAAGCGCAATTGTCAGGGCCTCCGCTGAGTAATCCTTTGGGCAAACGAAGGCTACCTTGGTGGTCGAAACAGCTCCAAAGTTATCGTCAAAAATGCAAAAGGTTTTTCAAAAAAGCCAAGAGGACAAGAGCTGCTGCGGATTGGGACTGCTATAAGGAAGTCCTCAGAACATATAAGTATGAAATAAATATAAAAACTTGGCTCTAATTTGGTTGAAACTTTGCCACATTTCCAAGAAAATGGACTGAAGTAAACGTGAAAATGCAATCCCAAAGACCTTAGACCCATAAGCTTATGCCCTTTTCTATTAATACACTGGAGGAACAAGTAGAAGCTGATATTATAGACTCAATAGAGCCGGTTCGGTGTTCGAAATCTCAACATGCATACTCTAAAGGGAGATCGGTGTAAACCGTTCTACATTCCCTTATTTGCCCTATTTAGAAATCTCTAGAATAAAAGAAGTGCTTCTTGGTTACTTTTCTGGATGTAGAGGGGGCTTTAACAGCATTAATATGATGGCGATAATTCGGGTAATATCGAGTCCTGGGAGTGGATGAATCGCTCGGTGGCTGATAATTCTTTTTCTCTTAAATGTCATGTATACAAACAAATTTGGCGAAATCAACCCATCACATCAAAATGCAATTTTACGAATCAAAACGAGAGAAAATACAACGGGATTTGTTGGTTCGCATTGTTTTGTTTGTGTATTTCTCGTTCTGTGTTTTAGTTTCAGTTTATTTTAAAGGCACGTGGACTGCCTGGATTGGAAGTTCTCATCGAACAACCGTTGGATCAAAGCCGTTAATGACTGTCCTTATGCTATTTTTATATGTACAGAGTGTCAGCGTTCATTTAAAGAAGAAAACTACAGGGTGGCTGAGACCAAGTGTTACCAAATGAAAACGCTGTAATTTTTTTAATTTTGATTATTTTTTATTGAAATTTCGTGGAATATGTTGAAAACATATTACATTTTATGAAAAACATGTTACTGCTCGATATGACCTCCTTTGGCTTTGATTATTTGATTCAGTCTTCCATAGAAAGCATTGCATGCTGACCGAACGTGGGCTTGCGGAATTTTATTCCATTCTCGAACAAGAGCTGACTTCAATGCATCAACACTTTCGTATTTTTTAGTGGACACCTTACTCTCCAAAATGGACCATATGGAGAAATCCATGGGATTCAAGTCTGGTGAATATGGTGGCCATTCTTTCGACGAAATCAGCCGCGGAACGCAATTTTGTAAAAATTGCTGTGTCGCTCGAGCTTTGTGTGACGGTGCCGAGTCCTGTTGGAATGTCCAACGGTTCGTACCAAAGTGTTTACGTGCCCAAGGTAGCAAAGCATCGTTTAGGATCTTTTGGCGGTACATCTCTTGGTTTACCTTGACTCCATGTTCGATGAAAACCAGAGGAGTGCGTCCACCTGCAGTAACTGCAGCCCAAACCATAACATAAGCTGGTGATTGCTTGCGCATGGCAACTCTTGTGTCCAAATTATCGTTGGACTTGTCCTCTAACCAAACACGATCATTTTGTTTATTCACATGCTGTTGAATGGTGAAAATTTTCTCATCAGAAAAGACAATTTTTGGAATCTCATCACGTTCGGCCAAGGCCTTCAATGCTCGTGTTCTTTCAAGCCTAACTTTTTTTTGTGCCTCCGTAAGATCTTGAAATTTTTGTATCTTGTAGGGCTTCAAGTGTAGTTCATTTTTCAATATGGTTTGAATGCTGTATCGTGAAACATGTAGACGTGCGGCTAATTGATTGGCACTTTGACGAGGATTTCGTTGGATTCGTTTCTTCACCTTTCGTATCATTTCTTTTGATGTTGCTGTCTTTTTAGGACCGCCTCTGTTGCGTTTAGCGATGCTACCAGTTTCGTTGTATCGAGTTATGGTTCGATACACAAACATTTTATTCACATTCAAATGCTGGAGCTGACGAACTATTGCTGTTTGTGAATTTCCACCCAAATACAGTGCAATTACACTATTACGTTTGAATTCCATTACGATTTTTTTATTAAGATATTAATTTAGAACAATTATTTATTGACCACATATAAACCACTAACCAAACTTCAATCTGTCAAAAAATTAATGCGCGAAAATGACAACTACACAAATGACAGCAGAGTGAAGTTAGTAACATTTGGTCTCAGCCACCCTGTATATGACGTTGGGCATGATCAAATCCTCGTTGGATAATATAGATTCTAAGTTATCATTAATTGCCATACACCACTCTTCTCACCGTTATTTCAAAAAATTAGTCAGGCCGTCGAGTCTTTGGCAAATTCGTGTGCTTCGAGCCTATATCATTTGTCTGCAGCAAAATGGGTCAAAATCTGTGATTGCTTAACCGCTCACGCTGGCACGCCTTCTTCCGAGACATCGACTACAACTATTCGGGTTATTTTATCAGCAGCAGCAACCGTGCATCGCCCTTCGTACGCTCCGATAAGTAGAACCAAACCATGTTCTCTGGCTAACAGTATCCAGCAAGACAGAAGTTTTGGTTTCTTTTGTCGCAGTTCGATCCCACTGTTGAGAATGCTGCGATTGCCGATTTTGTGAATAACAACTTTGGTATTTCTAGTGCTGTGGTTACTAAGTTGATACCAAAAGGGCGGAAACTTACCGACATGGAGTACGTATGTCTGTTTTAAAGTGGGAGTTGATGTCCACGGTCATTGATGTCCCGTGTTATATCCACGGTGAATTGGCTAAATGATGTGTGTTATTGGTTATTTCGCAACAAACTGTGCCAGAATCCGGCAAGTACGCTCCGATCGTTCTAGCTTCACCTCACTTTAATACCACAGCGCCTTTAGCATTCGAGGTAAAGCCAAGTCTTTTCGACTAGGCGTTCTGGACAATGATTATGATATCATAATAATCTGTGAGACCTGGCTTACTGTCAATATCTATTCTGGAGAATATTTCTCACCGGACTATGTCGTTCACAGGAAGGACAAATATGATTTTGTCACCAGGCTTAGAGGGGGCGGGGTATTGATTGCGATTCAAGTTTCTATTCCTAATGAGTTGGTTGCCTGTAATCCTAGTCTCGACGTATATCGTCGTAGACTATTTTGAAATGATAATCAATTTCATTGACTCAGTTGTGATGCCATCAGTGTGTCCTAATGATCAACTTGTCATTGTGGGTCATTTTAATCTGCCTGATATAACTAGGCTTGAGGTTGATGGTGTTTTTACATCGCTTTCCACTGACGAAAGGGCATTACACATTATCGACTAATTTGTTAGCATTTCAACCCAGGAACTAAACCATACTAGCAATAATCAAGGGCAAATACCTGGACCTGTTATTTGCCAATGACGTCATGCATTCCGAGGTTTCATCATGTCTGAATTTCACCGGCTGCCAGAGCATCTACCACATACCGATTAGGATAAATATTTTTCATGTAAATTGTACAACTGATTCTTTTTCTAACAAGTTTTATTTTAATTTCAGAAATGCCGACTACGCTTCCTTAAATTAGTTCTTCAGCAATTCTGGTTGGGACTTTTTGCAAAGTGGTGGTAATTTAAATGACATTGTTTTGATATTTAACGACCTTCTCAAGAGTGGTATTGAAAGACACATTCCGTTGGTCATAAATGTCTTATCAGAACTCCGTCATTAGTCAACCCTCGGAGATCTGTAATTAGTTTGTTAGCTTTTTTGCCTCAGTATACGAACCAGCCACGATGTCCTCTACCATGACTTCAAGCACTCACAGTTCCGTGAACTTTAACTTACTGAGCAGGAAGTTTGTGATGGCTTGCTTAATCTTGTCTAGTTTGTCCCGCCCAATTACCTTAATGTCTTGGTCTTTTGAACAAGGTAGACCTTGGAAAATTTCCTGCCTCAATCCCATTTTCAAGGCGGGTGCAAGAAACGTAGGAAGTAACTATCGGGGGACTGCCATTCTTTCCATCGTACCCAAGCTATTTGAATGTATGGTTCACAGGCTCTTGATTTTCCATACTAGATCATTAATTTATTCTGCTCAGCACGGGTTTTATCCAGGCAGATCCACAGTGAATATTCTGATTTCTTTTTGTGGCAAATTATTTAGGAGTTTAAACTTTAGACAGCAACTGGACGTTGTTTACACTGATTTTGCGAAAGCTTTGCTCCCATTGGCAATCCGTTAGGATTTTTGATTCTATTTCCCAGCTATTTCATGCGACATCTGTGACAAGTGTGCCAGCTGCCTCCTGTTTGCCGATGATGTGAAAATGTTTGCCCGGGTCAACAGGGTGTTCGATTGCGTGAAGCTGCAAAATGATTTGGACAGATTTTGTAGTTGGTCTATTAGCAATAGACTGGGTCTCAACGTGAATAAGTGTAAGACTCTTTCATTTTATCGTATCCGGTCACCTCTGTTTCATCAATATCGTCTGTATAATGAGGATATTGACAGAGTGGAGTTTATATCTGATCTATGGGTATAATTTTTTCAGCTGATGCCACCATTCAGACATATTAACACCATTGTACCTAAGGCATACATTATGTTGGGCTTTATTAAGCGGAACTGTAAGGACTTTATTGACCAGATTACTCTAACATCACTGTACGATTTTTTTTGTTCGTTCTATTTTGGAAAATGCATCGCCGGTGCATTCACCTTCTTATCACTGTCATTCGGATAGAATAGAGTGTTCAGAAGCAGTTTCTTGTATACACACTTCGATGTCTACCTTCTACACGGTCCGTTGAATATGTTCTTTTACCTTACAAAGATCGCTGTAACCTGTTGAACCTGCACTGGTTAGATTGTCGACGGTTGTAGCATCGGCATTTTTCATTTCAGCGAGCTGCTTTCAAGCTTAAATCTTTATGCTCCAGTACGTCAAATGCGTCCACGCGATGGACTGTTACTCGTCAACTAGGTATCAATAAATTACGTTTTTTCTGAACCACTTTTGAGAGGATTGCGAGAGTTTAATTCAGTGTATGGTGTTTTTGATTTCAAATTCATTTTAATTAATTTTTTTTAAATTTTTATGTAATAAAAACAGAAATAGTCAGCGTTTTCTGTCTATATTTATTGTTTTTAACCCAAAAGTAAATTGGCATCCTTTCTGTACAGAATGAATGAAACGTAGGCAAACCGTAAGGCGGCTTGTAGGGCAATACAACATTTTACCCAAACGGAAGTAGCGAGTATTATGAATGGTGATGATTCTGATGATGATTATTTTGATGGTTTGGAAGTAGACAACGCAGACACTTTCGAAAGACAAACAGAAGGATTCCGTTGAAAGATAAATATTGAAGATATCGGACTTCAGATTCATAAGTCCCCAGAAGGTTTACCAAGCGATTCGGAGGTGTACCCAACTGATATTGACCAAAACTATGTTTTATTGGCTACAAACGATATTGCAATTAATTGTGACAATGTCCAGTTCGAATTATTAGATGAAGCCAATACTCAAAACAATTCTAATAGAGACAAAAACTACATTGAATGGTGTCTCGGCAATGTGCTGTTTGAAACCAACGAAATTCCGTTTTGTTCGAATGAATTTTCTGAAACCAATACCATTACAAATTTTCGAAAAATATTTCCAATTGGAATTTTTCGAAAAACTGTACTTTTCACTAACGTCTATGCAGAAAAGAGCGATGTCAGAGGGTAAAAGCCAACTAACAATGATTCCAAGCGTCAGAATGAACAGTAACATAGGAATGGATTGTAGTAATAGATGTAATCAATGCTTGAAAGCTCCTTAGAGGAAAATGTATCCATAGAAGAACAGATGATTCCATTCAGAGGAATATTTCACGCCAAACAATACGTCAAAATGAAACCGTACCCATGCGAACTTAAAAATGTCGTGCTTTGCGGAAAAAGTGGATTGCCTTATGACTTTGTAGGTTTCCGGTTTATGTACCACTTTTCAATTTTTCGCCCTGAGAACTAAAACAAGTTATATTTTTAGCAAAGAAATAAGTTTCTCTCGGGCTAACTTCACAAACATGAGATGACTGCCGATGCAGTAGACAAAAATTTGACTTTTGGTATCACTATACCTCATTTCGCTTTACACATAAGCAGGGGCATAACTACAAATTTCTTACAAAAATTATTTCTTCCTATTATCTAGCCTACAGTCTCGCTTTGTTTAAAATTATCTGATTTCGAGAGGAGCATTTAAGAAATTGCGCAAATTTTAATGTTTACAAGTTCATATTGAGACCCTGCAGTGCCCGAAAAAAATCTCAACTAATGCATTGGAAGATAGTTTCTTTACCGGTAAAACCTTTTACCATTTATCGATAAATTTTGCAATTTTCCATTTACCTGAAGCTTTTACCAGTAATTAAAATTAATCAAAATGTTGCTTAAATTCGTTATTTTTGGTTAGTTTTTATTCGTTAATAATTTCGAAATAATCACAAAAATGTTGAATTTTCTAAGTATCTTCTATATTCTAGAAAATTCTCAAACGTCGAAATATTCGTGAATATGTAAAACCGAAGGAAATCCTGTACGCGATAATCACTGCCATATGAAATGTAAAAAACCTGAACATTCTTGAATAATTTCGCGATTTATATGTATGAAGCTCAGAATGTGAAAATCTCAAATAATAATAAAATTGTCGAAAAACTTAAGAAATCTTAAATAAACCACGGAATAATCTCGATTACCTCGAAAAAATTCGAATAATTTCTGTTTTATATGAATCTCGATTGATCTCGAACAATTTCAATAATAAGGGAAAGTCTGGATATTAATGACTAATTTCGGTAAGCCTTTTAGTAAACCCAAGAAAATTTCTATCTCTTTTTATTTGTCAAATAACTTAATGTTACTAATCTCTAAGCAAAATGCTACTATGCAAGATAAGGCTAAGCTCAACCAAACGTATAGTAGTATCGGATAACCATATTATTAGAATAGGCTCTACAATTCTCGAGTAACATCGAACAATCAAAGCCTCGAACATTATGTATCTCATCTCCATACTAAAGGGGAACTAAGAGATATGAAATCGGGAAGCGACTAAAATTTCCAGAATCAGGAGAATCTCAACGAGAACAAACAAAAAAACACCATCCGATTTACAGTTAGATTTACCGGTAATCAAAAAGAGCCGGTAAATGACGGTAATAGTATCTATAAGCCGAACGAAATCTAATTCATTATAGAGGCTGACTAGCTAGTTTGGCTCAAATTTCCATTGATTTTTTCTCTAAAGCAAAACCGCTTCTAATAAACGAAATTGCTTTCAATCGTGGTTAGATATTTTGCTCAGAAGAAAGTTTCAACAATTTATTTCTTCTTGATTTTTATAAACATCACAATAATTCTTCGCTAACTGCTTAGTAGCATCTAGCTCGCTTTTTCAAATCATATTCAACATTTTCTGTTCAGAACTTAATTAAACCCAAGAGTGACAGAAACCCTGTTCATTCTCTAAAAATTTGACCACCGTTTTGCTAATTTGAAAATGTGGTCTAATTTTAAGCTTAATCTAATATTTAAACGCTTGATAATTATCGTGGGGCCCAATAACCATGGACCACCCGTGGCTGCGGGTACCTGGTTATGCCACTGCACATAAGCAATGGTGGTGTGTTACCAATTCATTAGGTAACATAGAATAAATTTACAACTAAAACAAAATTGTTTTATTCTCCAATAGTAAAAAGACCTCAAAAGTGGTAATCTTTTTACTATAAATAAAATATAAAAAAAAATATTTGTGTAGTGAAAATTGTATACATACATGGTCCTTCGAAGCCAAAAACCAACCGGCAATTAATCAAATAAACACGCAATTATACATTCAACTGTGGATACAGCTAAACAAAAACCAGCAGATAAAAATTCAGCGAATTTTATCAATATCCAGAAAAACCACCAGATTCTATCGAGAAATAAGCAATGGAAGAGCTTCTTCAAAATCCAGAACAAATTGAAGGAAAAATCACCACTCTACAAACAAACTACAATAAAGATGGGGAGAGCCGAAAAACCAAAAAATATTTGGAAGGTAAAATCGAACAGCTAAAAGCACTTTACGTTGAATACATAAAAGCAGATGAGCAAATTCAAAGAAGTGATGCACCACTATAGATAAAGATCATGCATATAACGTCGCAAGAACAGTGATTTCAAATACTTACAAAAAATTTATCGAAGATATGCGACGTCGGCTATCTACGGCAACACCACAATCCAGTCTTGAGTTCGCCATTCCATCAATAGAAAAAATCGATTTTCATCAGACAACCGAAGTTTCAGATGCACAATCAAAGGGATCCTGGCAAACTAACAACAACTGAGAAATTGACAATGCAAAGGAAATTCTTATAGAGCAACAAGGGAAACAAGCAATGCAATTCTCTCTACAATATATGAAACTCGGAATGGAACAGATCATTGACAAACACGAAGAAATATGTGTCGAGGCAGACGATGACCAAGACAAGTTGGGGTCTTTTACAAAGGAATATTATGAAAACTTAAGAAGAGGGTACAACAAGATGGCAATAGGAATGACAAGTGCGATAGAAGAGAATACAACAAAGGGTGATACGGAGATGGAAATAAAGTTGAAACCTATAGAAATACCCGTATTCTATGGAGATTATATGAATAGATCAAAATCAGCGGCTATCTGATACCCACAAAATCAATTTTCTGAAAACACATTAAACTGGAGCAGCGGCTAAGCTAATTTGTCATCTAGAATCGACGGCAGATAATTATGCAAAAGCTTGAAGTATATTAAACAACCGATACAACAACAAAAGACTGCTCATCTCAGCTTACCTAACTACATTGCTGAACCAACCAACCATTGCTAATGAGTCGTCATCCGCAATTAGAAATATGCATGACACCACTATCGAGTGCCTACACGCGATTAAGAACTTTGGCACAAACGTCGAATCCTGTAATGCATTTTTAATTTTAATTTTATTGAAAAAGTTAGACAATGCAATGCGACGACTGTACGAAAGTTCACTTAAAGCCCATGTGAATTTCAAGAAACAACCGATTCAGAAAGCTGTCATCGTCCGACAGGCGTCAAATTATATTATTACATAATTATGTACAAGGTGCCTTGCTACAACACATCAAATACAACAATGTAAAAACTCTATAAGTTGCTCAATTTGTAATGGTCTACACTATACCATTCTTCACTCGCCAAACTCTCATCAACAAAAATCAGATGGCCAAGAGATAAAAAGTTTGAAACTCGAAGCAAATATAAACAGTCAAACCGAAAGTATCTTATTAGCAACAGATTAAGTCAGCGAAGCCAAAGATGATGGAAACCAAACAACATTAAGAGTCTTGATAGATCCAGGCTACCAGGCAACTTTTATAACGGAAGAAGCAGTACAAAGATTGACGCTAAAAGGTAATAAAATACATGCGAAAATAGCGGGAGTTGGTAATCATGACATTGGAGAAGTAAGAACGATAGTCTTCGCCTCGACGCCTTGGTATTCCAAAAGCTGACAAAACTCCTACCAGATCAAGAGGGGAAAACGGGAAACTGGCAACATCTCAGCAACATTGCCTATGCAGATCCTAATTATAATAAACCAGGTTCAATAGATATTCTACTTGGGGCCGATTATTATCCAAAAATCATATTGAACAATATCATAAAAGGGGGCCCAGATCAACCAATGGCACAGAAGACCGAATTAGGATGGATTATTTTCGGAAAGTACAAGAGCTACATCATCCCGATACACAGAATACAATCAATGGTATCTTATGTCGACCTAGAAAACCAATGGGAAATTGAAGAAGTTGGACAAGAGCGCGAATTTACTATTGATGAAGAAAAATGTGAGCAGCACTTTCAGAATACATGCGAGAGGCAGGTAGATGGAACGTACCAAGTTGCATTACCATTCAAGGAAGATAGCTTCACATTAGGCGAATCAAAGAAGAAAGCGGCAGTACGACTATTTCAAATTGAAAGGAAGTTAAACAAAAATTCGACAATGAAGAATGAATATGCAAGTTTCATTCAAGAATACATTATGCTAGGCCATATGGAACACCATGCAGTCATGAAACAAGACAGTTCAACAACCAAGTTAAGAGCAGTTTTTGACGCTTCTGTAAAAACTTCAAATGGGGTTGGGCCCCAGAGATCAAATCTACCAATTAATACTATGGAGAGACCAACAAGGCAAGATCAGCACTTATAAGATGAAAACGGTGACATACGGATCAGCAGCAGCCACATATTTGGCCACTAGAATACTTCATCAGTTAGCACAAGATGACGGTGAACAATACCCTGCAGCAAAAAAGGCGCTCAATGAAGATTTTTACGTGGATGACGTATTAGCAGGTGCGAACACGCTAGAACAAGCAGTATTAATGCAACAACAATTAACAATGCTATTAAAGCAAGGCGGTTTTAATCTAAGGAAATGGATTAGCAACAACCAAGAAATACTCAAACCCACACAAAAGGAACATATGGACGCATGCAGCCATATGATAGAAATTGGTGAAACAATTAAAACTTTAGGTATCATCTGGAATCCTATAGAGGACATATTGTGTTGTGTTGGATACTAAAGCACCTGTTACCAAGAGGAAAATGTTATCCGAAACATCCAAATTGTTTGATCCAATAGGATAGTTAGCCCCCGTTATCGTAAAACCAAAGATTACCATGCAACAACTATGGACATTAGGTTTAGACTGGGGTGCATAATTGCCAAATGAAATCGAAACAAAGTGGATTTCCTATGTCAAGCAATTACAAATGCTCGAGGAAATTAGGCTACAAAGATGGATCAGGCATGACAAAGATAAGCTAGGTGAACTGCACGGTTCCTTTGACGCATCGGAAGATGCATATGCAGCTGTAATTTATTACAAATCTGGTAAGGCCGATGATAGCAAGGTGACCATAGTGGCAAAATTAACAATTCCCAGATTGGAGTTGTGCGCCGCAGTGCTCTTAGCAAAACTGCTAAGAAAAACAAAAAAAGCGTTACAACTACCTGATATCAAAACATTTGCGTGGACAGACTCTATGATAACTTTGGGTTGAGTCAGAGGAAAACTAAATAAATTTAAAACGTTTGTTGCGAACAGGATTGTCGAAATTCAGTCTGTATTATCTCCACTACAATGAAATTATGTAAAGTCAGAGGACAACCCGGCAGATTGCGCATCAAGCGGCCTAAATGCTTCAAAGTTACTAAACCACCAATTCAGAATGGGTTGCTGCGAGTAGGCGGCAGACTATCTAACGCCAGGATTGCTTTTAATTCTCAACATCCAATAATACTGCCTTATAAGAGTCACTTAACATGGCTCCTAATAGATTATGCACATAAGATGACCTTACACGGAGGAAAGACGCTTACACTGGCTTTTATTCGGCAAAGGTACTGGATTATTAAAGGTCCATTAGCAGTAAAAACTTACATCAATAGATGCATAATCTGCCACAAACAATACGCGCAAGCCTTAAATCAAATGATGATGGGAGATCTTCCAATATCTAGAGTAACTCCAACACGGCCTTTTACTCATAATGGGGTAGATTATGCTGGGCCTTTCCAACTACGGTGTTCATCAGGTCGAGGCCAGAAAAGCTATAAAGGTTACTTAGCAGTATTCATTTGCATCGCAGTAAAAGCTATTCACATAGTAAGCGATTTGTCATCAGGAGGTTTCATAGCAGCATTCAAACGTTTCACAGCACGCCAAGGGTTTTGCTCGAACCTTTATAGTGACTGCGGTTCCAATTTCATAGGAGCAGTAAAACAACTATCGGGAAAATGGTCAGAAGAGCTTTCAAAAGAGGGTATTCAATGGCATTATATACCACCAGGAGCACCACATACGGGCGGACTTTGGGAATCAGCTGTTAAATCCATCAAACATCATTTGCATAGGATAATTGGACAACAACATTTAACATTTGAAGAAATGACTACGGTAGTTTGCCAAATAGAAGCATGCTTGAATTCTCGATCACTTTTTCCAATGACATCTGACCCTAACGATTTCACGACATTAACACCAGATCATTTTCTCATAGACGAACCTACGAGAACGATGCCCGTCCTGCAAAAAATAACTCAAGAGTTATTCTATAAGTTATAAGTACCCTACAAAAACGAAGCAAATGGACCAAAAAACAAGATAATATATCAAAAGGGGAGCTAGTCCTCGTTAAGGATGATAACCTACCTCCAGGAAAATGGCCTTTAGGAAGAGTTCAAGAGATCCATAGTGGAAACGATGGCTTATTTAGAGTCGTAGCCATAAAACGCAGCAATGGAGGATTGTTCATAAGGCCAATCACTAACTCAGCCATCTTGCAATTGAGGACAGTGACGAGATGGAAGAAATGGGCCCACCAAAACCTAACACGGAAGATAGGCAGGCATCACCGGCTGCAAACGGTTGTGAAGTAAGCACTTTAAAACAGACACAATCGATACAACACAGACGAACGACGAGAGCAAACAGCAAATTAACACTGTTACTGTGCTCGCTCGCAATAATCTGCATGATGGGACACGGTTCACTTCCCATCCTGGTATTTATTTTGATAAAATTGGTCAAGGGAATCTTATTAATGGGGAATGGAGGATTATATCCTACTACAACCTCACATCCTATTGGGCAGAGCTAGACCACCTCGAAAGGGGCGCTCATCAGCTAGACGAAGTATGCGCTAATGCAACACAAATACCAGCGGTACACGCGGACACATTCATATATTGCGCAGCAATTGTTTCGCAAATAAGAATATTCTACGCCCTATGTGGGAAGAACAAGATTATCCGCAATAGAAGATCACATTTGACTTTGTTGGTACAATTGCCAATGAGTTGTTTTGTGTGCTCCACGAACATGCTGGCAATGCTTACAAGGATAGCATAAAAAAATTAAATTCAAACCAACAACACCACCAGAAGCTATTACAACAGCAAATGTCGATATTACAATCAACGATCAACTTGATTGAGCACATTTACGAGAGGACCGATAAAAAATTTCAGACATTCAACAACATGGTGGCCAGCATCATTATCCACGAGGAATTCACCGACCTTCGATAATTGACACCATCACCGAAGTTCATCAAGGCAAACTCGATCCTCTAATTTTGACACCACACCAACTTCAGGAACAGATTAAACAAATTATACATAATCTAAAACCTAATCAGGATATTCAGTACCTTAACCTAGACATAGCAGCTATATATAAGATAATCGACGTCAAGTTCCCACGATCCACCGGCAAGAATATACTATATGTCTACATCATGCTATCTTCTAACTACTTGATGGTTGGACTACAACAAAACCAATACATAGCCCTAACTGCGGATGAGTTCAATACGTGTAATTGCCTTAACTGAGAATATTTTTGTGATGTTCATCGGCCGCTATATGAATACAAAGCATATACAACTAGCTGTGAAATAGAATTATTCAAACAAAATGGTGACATTCCGAAGAGCTGTCAGATTCACAAGATGGACGTTAATATGCTATGGATTCCTTTACATTGATACAATGGGTGGATATTTGCGATGAAGTCAAAAACTCTCGGTAATTTAATATGCGAAGATGACAGTAATGCAGTTATCGAAACCACCACTGAATTCATGGAAGGAGAAGGGATTTTAGAATTCGATCCAAACTGTGTTTTAAAAGGAAATACGTATACAGTGGCAGGATATAGGACATTTAGCAGTAGATTTATTCTTTCCTTTATACCGCAATTTAATTTAAGTGATAAAGGACATAGACATTACCCGATATTCGTAAATACAAGCTCAACACGCACCTGGTCGGAGATTAATGTCATTGAAGCTTCCCCTCCAAGACTATAAGAAACATTTAGATTTTACTTTATTAATTTTTTGTTGAATGTTAATAAATTCATATAATTTCTAATATGCTACCGGTGATTAAACCATTTTAATTGTGTTTTAATTAACACGAGAAGTATATTAGTATTTACGAACAATCATTCAACGAAATTTACTAATAGACAGAATTCTATTTATTTAATTTTTTAATTTATATGATTTTAATACGTTCCGAAGATTGTAAGAAAATTCAATCTAGTTTCGAACTGATGAGCTTAGGATTATGAAAAAATCAATCTTCTCATCAGGCCGCGGCGACTGGACTGATTATACCACAATTTACATTCTATATATACAGAATGTGCTGTGTGTTAAGTACTAGCGAATCATAACTAATGCAGATAAATTCTCTTACAATTTTTCCTAACATTCAACAAAAAATTAATAAAGTAAAATTAGCGTATACAGAAATAGAGCTGTGTCGTGAAGAGGAAAAAATGTATATGATTCCTAATACTTAAGGCACAGCACATTGTGTATATATATAGAACGTAAATTGTGGTACAATCAGTACAGTCGCCGCTGCCTGATGAGAAGATTGATTTTTTCATAATCATAAGCTCATCAGTTCGAAACTGGATTGAATTCTCTTAAAATCTCTGGAACGTATTAAAATCATATAAATTAAAAAACATTTAGAGTCAACAACAATCGATTTAAGCAAACACGATTACCACCACTACCTGGCAATCTATCTACTCATTCCAGCAGTTTTGGTTACAGTTACGTGGTGCATGTACAGAAAGATAAAACAACGTAAAGCTGCAGCTGAACCTTCAGCTTCAGAAGCCATATCAGTTGACTTCATAATCCGCAAATGGGCCCTGGGAATATGTTACCAATTCATTAGGTAGCATAGAATAAATTTACAACTAAAAATTGTTTGTTCTCCAATAGTAAAAAGACCTCACCAGTGGTAATCTTTTTACTATATATAAAATATAAAAAAAAAATAGTTGTTTAGTGAATATTATACGGGTCGTAAGCTCACTAAAGCTAATAACTGTTTGGTAATATTGACCTGAGGTCTTGACAAGCTGTAATTTAGTAAAATGGATTTAGAGAATTTTGCTAAATCACTTAACATTTTTCAACAAACTTTATAAGGTGTGTAGCAAAACTGTAGATATTTCCCCTGGGATCAGGAAGTAAAATCATGATAAGTAGAATACATTTGTATTTGTTTGTGTTCCATATAGTCGATCATAGGTTAAATAGCAGCCCTTTTTAAATTAAGAAAATCTTTCTCTTGAAATCTTGTACTTAAGTTTATACAGAATATTTTCAAAACCAGCAAATATTAAATGAAAATTTATCCGAAAATCTTCAAAGCAATTAAGAACCTGCCAATCATTTTGCTACATTTAAGCTTTTCATTGTCCCGTCGTTCGTTTTTTTTATTCGTGTTATCGCCATATTAAATTATTCAACATTATTCTTCTCGTATACAAGCTTGGTTGGCTTATAGTAGATTACATGATTGAAATCACTTTGTAGATTTTTTTTTTTTTTTTTTTTTTCAGAATTGTAAAACATAAACATAAATAAATAAATAATTCAAATGAATAATTTAATAACTAAAATAATAACATAAATTGTTTATAATATATAAAATGCAACATAAGTAATGTACGTGTGCATAAACATGGTACAAAGAAAAACAAAAAAACCAAAAAAATGTATGTAGGTAAAATCTTAGATTACATCATATATTTAGTAGTAGTATGTATTATGTTATAAGAAAATGAATGACTTACCTGGGTTACTGGATTCTCGCCCGGACGATATACCACATTGTGCAGCGGCCTTTTACGTCCCACATAATTTACACAAACGAATTCTAAGAGTGATGCATATATAAAACACATGCATACCCCGTCCCATACATTCATCGCCGTTAAATTCGAAACAACTGGCAATGTACTGCGAAAGCCATTTGATGTTGTGAAAAAATTCAACATTGTTGTTACACCTAAAATTAGAAAGGGTGTTAATGTTAATATTTTGTAAATTTTGTTGTTGCTTTGAGCGCCTGGAATAATAAAATTTATGTAAATCGTTTATCGCGCGCAAATTTTACAATCAATTAAATATTAATTTGCATTTTTTTTTTTGTGTTCCTACTCTTGTGTGGTGATTAAATAATAGGATTTTTTGATGAAAAGCAGATGCATACTTGTATACTGTTGACATGTTTGCTTTTTTATGATCAGTGGGCTTATAATTTTTATAACTTTAGGGGTTGGTTGTGTTCTCAAAGAAATCAACAAACGACTTATTCATTGAAATAAAATATTTCATATACACTCCCGAGTAGAGAGTTGCTTTCCTGACTATTTTTTAAATCCCGGGAGCCGGGAGCGATAAACCAGAATTTCCCGGGATCCCGGGAAATTAACTAAACAGGCTGGAAATCAATACAATATATGGAAACATCATTTTTTAATAAATTTTTACCTTCTTTCGAAAATTGAAATTCGTTTAAATTGTTTTCTAATTGGACAATGTTCTGGATTAGAATCTATAGTTGTGAGGGTAGTTTTTCACATGATGACCCCAAACACCGAACACTTTCCTTTAGATGTAGTTTAACTTAGGTAGAGTAATCTGAAGTTCTTTGGCGCCAAATATATTGAAAATTTGAAATTGCAGTAAACTTTTCTCATAGAAAAAGGAAGGATACAAGAAATGTAGTTTCAGGAGGAATCAAAAATACCTTAAAATTAATATAATTAATACGCAAAGGGAACCCGCGTTCTTTACTGCTTTGTTTGAAAAATCTCAGAAAACGTATACACTGCAATCAAACGAAGGCTGAGGATACTATGAAGAACGTTTTTATCTCATGCTCTGGTGAAGTCTCATTTCTGTAGAGACAGTGACTCCGCCAATAAGGGAAACCAGGAATCATTCCCAGTCGGACTCTCAGGAAGCTTTGTAGGAAGACAGGATCAACAACCTCTTCTCGGTTGAAGGCAGTGAATGGCCGTGTAATTGCTTTGATTTTGGCACTGTTTGAAAATTCGCTAAATTCATTTAAAAAACTAAAAAGCTTAAGGCATCAAACGAAAACAGTTTTAGCTTTGGAGCCTTAAATTTTAATAAGTTATTAAGCCACTTTGCTGACAATTTATTACACGGCCACTCTGCTTTCTTCTTACAATCAATCAGCTCGAAAGTAAATTGGTTTACTCTTCTCCCTATAAAAATAGCCAACAGCAAATATGGTTCTAACTGCTTGACTGTTCCATTAGAAGCGACTTTGTTCCAATGGAACAATCACTTAGAGAATGTAGCCAATACGCCAACCCAACTATCAACGCCTCAGTATCCGTTTGACTGCACCAACTTCACTTTTCAAATCTTACATATTTTTTTTTACAAGACGGCAATTACACTTTTGATTGTTTGTTTCCATATTGACGAGTTTAGTAAAATTAGCTGCATTTCTTGACGTTTTATCTGATTCAGATCAGATCATGTCTCATGAAACGACACCAAAAAGCGAAAACAAACAAACACCGAATTTCGATCGTTTGACAAAGATGAATTTTCAGAAAAAGTTATGATTCAAAAAAATTATTCAAATAAAATACAACAATTTTGAAAAATTTGACTGAAAAACTTGAATAAATTTTGAGAAAAATATAAATTAAAAATTCCCGCGATTTATGATGAAAATTCCGGGAGTCGGGTTTAAACAATTGTACCTGATTTCCCGGGAAATTTGTCCCAAGATTCCTGGGAACAACTTCCTACTTCCGAGCAACTAAATCGACTGAAACCTCCGCGCGTACAAAAAGACATATTTTCTAAAATGGCTTAACCGATTTTCGTTCTGAACCGGTGAAAACAATTGGCGTGCTGCAATCTTCTGTATAATACCACGTTGACCAATATTTGCCATCTCACGGGCGTCGATGTGCAACAGGAGCTAAGACAAGTTCGAGATGTAGCTGTTAGTCCACATATAGTAAGAAGACGCTTGAAGGAAGCCAACCTCACTCTAAGACGGCCCGCTACCGGCTTGAGGGAAAAACACGTCTTGTTTTCATATCTGATGGAGGCCGTAGAGGAGGTCTGACTGCTGAACGATATATCATAGACATTCTCTTGGATCATGTAGTGCCCAACGCAGGATATATAGAGGAAGATTTCATATTGATGCATGATAATGCCCGATCTCACACAGCTCGAACCACTCGGCTGTTCTGGTTGGACTCGAGATGATGAGGTTGCCAGCCCTCAGTCAAGACGGGAATCCAATTGATCATTTATGGGACGAAATAAAGCGGAGGGTCCGAGCCAGAAGTCCGGTACCAGCTAACACCAGTGACCTCAAGATTGTCTTTGTCGAAACCTTAATAAGACCAATGGGGAACTGCATGCGAACCGTTGTATACACAGGGGGGGGGGGAATACTACGTATTAACCAGTAAAATTGTTTTTGTTTTGCTTGAATTTTTGTTGGAATTTAAATTTAAATATCCCAAATATTTTTACTTTCTTTTACTCTAGTAAAATAAAGTATAGTAATCATGAAAATTTTGGACCTTGAGATTTTTAGAGATTTATCTGTTTTGAGGTCCCCTGAGTCCGAACAAGTGGGTTTCGAAATGGTGTCAGTCTGTCAGTCTGTCAATCTGTCAATCTGTCAATCTGTCAATCTGTCAGTCTGTCAGTCTGTCAGTCTGTCAGTCTGTCAGTCTGTCAGTCTGTCAGTCTGTCAGTCTGTCAGTCTGTCAGTCTGTCAGGTCTGTGTCTTCTCTACAGCCCAGATGGTTTAACCAATCGATCGAAAACTTCAGATTTAAGCTTTTTTGATAAATTGGGAAGTCCCAGTGAATTTTACTCCAGATCGGTCAACCGGTAGTGGCCACTCCATTGGTCCAGAAAATTAATTTTTGCTTAAATCTGAAGTTTTCGTTCGATTGGTTAAACCATCTTGGCTATAGAGAAGACTCAGACCGATAGACAGACAGACAGACAGACAGACAAACATACAGACAGACTGACCGGCCTGGCTCAGCTGCCGGGGGGGGGGGTCAGCACGGTGGCGGATAGCTGAAAGGCCTATAGATATATAGGTAGCTGCGAATAACCAATAAGCATTCCCCGACCGAGCGGTAGAAGCGGCGGATGTGCTGAAAAGGTAACATTTAATCCTGTGAAGTTTCTATGGCAAACAACGCGAGCGTATACCGCTATAAGTACACAGAAACCCGGAAGCGTCTGTCTCATATTGGGCGGCTCTCCTGTCAGCGTCTGTTCTCCATGTCAGGGACGGCTACATTCATACCTGGCAGTAGGTATAAAATGCTATGGGAAGGAACCCAGAATTTAAATACGCAATGGAGACAACCATACAAAACAATGTTACGGTGCAGGGATTCAGAAACCCAGTACCGGCGGCTTTAGGGAGTGAGCAGCAGGCTCCCAGCCGTCGAGATCCAGCGACTGCAATGCTGTAGTGGTGACCCACCTGGCCGCTACAGTAGATGTGGCAAAAGAATCTCTAAAAAAAAAATCGATTAAAGCTCCAATTCGAATAAAACGCCTAAGCGTTGTAACTGAAATTTTCAAATTTACAATTAAAATAGTTTAAAACAAACCAATACACCTATTGTCAACAAATTTTTACTTTCTTTTACTCTAGTAAAATAAAGTATAGTAATCATGAAAATTTTAAACCTTGAGATTTTTAGAGATTTATTTGTTTTGAGGTCCCCTGAGTCCGAAAAAGTGGGTTTCGAAATAGTGTCTGTCTGTCTGTCAGTCTGTCAGTCGGTCTGTGCCCTCTCTACAGCCCATATAGTTTAATCAATCGAACTGAAACTTCAGATTTAAGCTTTATTGATAAATTGGGAGGTCCCAGTGAATTTTACTCCAAATCGGTTAACCGAAAGTGACCACTCCCTTGGTCCAGAAAATTTGTTTTGCAAATATCTTAAAAAGTATAAGGTTTACAAAAAACTAATAAAGCAAAATAATTCCAAAAATTAAAAACAAATTAAAAAAAAAATTTAAAAATTTAAAAATTAAACAAAAAAATAAAAAAAATAAAAAAATTCTCAAAATTCTTTGTTCGTAAAAGAAAGTCGTGTGTGGCCACACCTCAATTTTAACTAGGTAATTATGGAACCTATTCCATGTGCTAGCGAAATCTTTATAATCATTGTTGAGTGCGATTTCCAAAAAATAATTTCGTAGAACTTTTACTAAACGAACGATCCGTATGGATTAGGGTTTTCTAACGAGGTAATTGAGCAACCTATTCTGTGCTAGCCAAACCTTTGTCATCATTATTGGCAATGGCCGATATTGGCCGTAGAGAGTTGAGTGCGATTTCCAAAAAATAATTTTGCAGAACTTTTACTAAACGAACGATTCGTATGGATTAGGGTTTTCTAACTAGGTAATTAAGGGACCTATTCCATATGCTAGCGAAACCTTTGTCATCATTGTTGAGTGCGATTTCCAAAAAATTATTTTGTAGAACTTTTACTAAACGAACGAATCGTATGGATTAGGGTTTTCTAACAAGGTAATTGAGCAACCTATTCTATGTGCTAGCCAAACCTTTGTCATCATTGTTGGCAATGGCCGATATTGGCCCTTGAGAGTTGAGTGCCATTTCCAAAAAATAATTTTGAAGAACTTTTACTAAACGAACGATTCGTATGGATTAGGGTTTTCTAACTAGGTAATTGAGCAACCTATTCTATGTGCTAGCCAAACCTTTGTCATCATTGTTGGCAATGGCCGATATTGGCCCTTGGGATTTGAGTGCAATTTCAAAAAATAATTTCGTAGAACTCTTACTAAACGAATGATCTGTATGGATTAGGGTTTTCTAACTAGGTAATTGAGCAACCAATTCTATGTGCTAGCCAAACCTTTGTCATCATTGTTGGCAATGGCCGATATTGGCCCTTGGGAGTTGAGTGCGATTTCCAAAAAATTATTTTGTAGAACTTTTACTAAACGAACGATTCATATGGATTAGGGTTTTCTAACTAGGTAATTAAGGGACCTATTCCATGTGCTAGCGAACCCTTTGTCATCATTGTTGAGTACGTTTTCCAAAAAATAATTTCGTAGAACTTTTACTAAACGAACGATTCGTATGGATTAGGGTTTTTTGACTAGGTTATTAAGGGACATATTCGATGTGCTAAACTTTTACTAAACGAACGAATCGGATTAGGGTTTTCTAACAAGGTATTTGAGGGACCTATTCTATGTGCCAGCCAAACCTTTGTCATCATTGTTGGCAATGGCCGATATTGGCCCTTGGGAGTTGAGTGCGATTTCCAAAAAATAATTTTGCAGAACTTTTACTAAACGAACGATTCGTATGGATTAGGGTTTTTTAACTAGGTAATGAAGGGACCTATTCCATGTGCTAGCGAAATCTTTATCATCATTGTTGAGTGCGATTTCCAAAAAATAATTTCGTAGAACTTTTACTAAACGAACGACCCGTATGGATTAGGGTTTTCTAACTAGGTATTTGATGGACCTATTCTATGTGCTAGCCAAACCTTTGTCATCATTGTTGGCAATGGCCGATATTGGCCCTTGGGAGTTTAGTGCGATTTCCAAAAAATAATTTTGAAGAACTTTTACTAAACGAACGATTCATATGGATTAGGGTTTTCTAACTAGGTATTTGAGGGACCTATTCTATGTGCTAGCCAAACTTTTGTCATTATTGTTGGCAATGGCCGATATTGGCCCTTGGGAGTCATCGTAATTTTGGTGGAGTGAATAAAACAAGTAAACGCTTCCTTTAACTTCACTTTTGAAAGTGTATGCTTTAATAATTTAATAAATTAGTACTTGATGATTTACAAGGTTGTGTGTAGGGAGAATTAAGTTTATCTTCGAAATATATTTCAATCAGAACAGTCAGACTTGTTAATATTTAACGACGGGAAATAGATACATTCAAAGTAAAGAAAAGGTCATGCCTGAATGCGATCGAATTCAAATGTATTTACAAGATTCAAATTTGCATTGAATCAGAATTGAAGGAAATGCGGTCGTTTCTAATTTAAATCATCTGACCTCCGACTTTTTAGCACCTACGTCTAAGGATTTTGATGGTCAGAAGGTCACCAGCTTTTGTCGATATAGAAGAATGATTTGGTCCAGGTTCGCGCATCATTAAAAAATTGAACAATTTTTACCTTATTTTGGTAGGAAATAATTGGGTCTGAATTGGAGCCGCTTTCTATTGATTGGTAATCCATAGGTATTTTTTTCATAATCAAAAATTTAAAGAATAGATCCAAATAAAGGTTCAAACCTTTTTAGGAAATAACCATATTTTCAATTGGAGTCCGCATATACATTCATATACGCAAATTCCAATTCGATTATACGTTTACATTTCTTTATACATTTCTAAACATGGTGTTTCCAATTGGAATATTTTTAATTTCGTTATTTTATAGAACGCAAAAGAGTTGGCAACCGAGACATTTTCGGCGTGAGACTTAAATCTCTGGTCTCCGGTTCAAGATTCAATAACTCTGGGCCAAGTTATGGAAATGGTTTTGCATTAAATTGAGTTAAGGTAGTTAAACTAGATTGATTTCACCTATTAGGTAATTTTAAAAAGATGGAAACCTAACTACCGAAATTTTAAGGGAGGCATCAATCCGAAAATAAGAAAATTTGGTCATAACAATCATTTTATTTAAAGTCTAAAGAATCCAATACTTTCTATAGAAAGGAGTTACTCTGTCCTGGAAACAGGGTAAAGAATGACTGAAAAAGAATGGGTTAGCTCTAATGGAAGTGGAGAAATTAGAAAATAAGCTGCCATCAATTTTGCTAGATATTTTACAAACTCTGGATCAGACAAAGCTTTTTTGGAAAATTTCTTTTGATGGTTTTGAAATTGTATTTTGTATAAAAATACGTTTAATCCATTGTGTATGAGCACATGCACAAAATCGAGATTGTAATTGTTAATTTTAACGTTTGGACTCATCAACCAATTTTTTTTTTTTAAATTAACTTTGGAAGAAATTTTTGTTCAAGTTAGCGCATCATTAAAATAAATCAAACAATTATTTCTACCATATTTTGATAGGAAATCGTTAGGTATTAATTACCATTTTCAATATGTATCTTCGGTCTCCAACTCACTTACTTTGAAGTCCCATTGTTGCCATTTCCAATCGCATGTCCAATTAAGTACAAACGGGTGTATTGAACACGAATCATCTTAAATTCGCTGTGCTACATGTTTCACAATCTTCTCGATCCATTATATTTAACGACTACTTTAACTTTCCAAAATCATTCTCCCATATATTGATTTAAGGTTCACTTCCACGAGATACCTTAAATTCTGACTGAGTAAAACCCGCAATTTTCGAACTATGATTGTAGACCATACTTGGCGTTAATAACTTGACACGTTCTCCAAATTTCGTCAATATCGCTCCACATACCTAATGTGTAAGAATATAAGCGGAACCCGCTATTGACATTGCGAATAACTCTCTCCTTCTGGAGTTGATAATACTGCAATTCCAATTTCATTTATTTACTACAAAAAACTAATAAATAAAATTATTATTTAATACGCAAGTGCATCTGCTTGATTTTCAGAAAACAATGAAAGTATTATAAATGTCAAACACTACCAACCTTTAAAAATAAATCATGAGAATTGGTTGGTTATTTCTTTTGACCAAGATTGAATTCCAATTCCAATTCCTTGGTCAAATGAAATGCCACTGATATGGGTTGTTGGAAATTGAAAATTTTAAATTAGATGATAACTCAATTGGAATTCCAAGAGTATTTGTTAATAAAAGGTTCACTATAACGATCAAATATTAAGGACGGGTTCAAACTAATCGTGACATGACGTAAAGCATATTTTCGAAAATTTTCTTATTTGCCAATAAAAAGTTTTTTTTAGAAGAAATGCGATAATCGCTTTTCACATTACAAACACAATTCACAAAATTGCGGAAAATACGAAATCCGATCCATTTCATAATTTGGCCCCAAGAATAGTCCACTGAGAGAGCCCTCCACCATTTTATATTTCACGTTGAAAATTCAAAATTTATAGCGGATTGCATTTTGATTGAAAATGTCGAGAGTATAGTAGAGTTTTGAGTTCCTATCAAAAAATGATTAATTTTGTTGCTAAAGATATAAAGATGAAGCCTCAATGTTTTTTGGTCAGAAATTACTCATGATAGTGAGGGTTTTCATTTAACACCTTTGTTGTTAACTCCGTAAACAATAGTACCAGATAGGAGGAGTTAAAATTCAACAAAATATGACTACCGAAATGGATTCAAACGTTGTTGTTATTTGTTGCGCAGTAATTTTTTAATCAATCATCCAATGATCTAGAAATCGATTTTATAATTTTAAAGCAAAAGAAAATTGCAGCTATCACTGTTTTCAAAAAATCAGTGGGTGTTGTCCAACAAACATGGTCATTTTTCATAAATATAAATTATGTGAAGTGTAGCAATATTTTACTAATATAACGCCTAGGGCGCTGTATTTGAATAAAACGCCCAGTAAGCGTACTATTCGTTTAAACCCATCTATTTTAAGTTACAAGATAGCAAGAACTTTTAATTTAATATAAAAATTTTTTGTCTAAGACAGGTTCATTAAAATGTATACACTATACAGAGGATCATTAACGAATCATAGGAATAAATCATGTTGATTTACATCCGCACACACTCACCGTCAAAAAAGTCATTTCATCATAAACCACCCATATACATATGTATATTTACTGTATATAGACTAAATTAAAATTTATTCAAAAAATCTAATTTAAATATTTTGACAGAATATAAAAAAAAAATTTGTATGTTGTAAGCCTGTACACAAATTTTCACATACCTTTTCCATTTTTTTATTATTTGCACATACTATATGGTACAAAAAAAAACCTGTCAACAGCAAATTTGTAATCAAAAAATCCTATTTATTTAATATCCGTTGATTTGTGAACCACACTACGTAAATATAAATTAAAATTTAATTAATAAATTCTCAAAAATTTTATAAAATTTTCATTTTTAATTGATCGATCGATATAATATGTAGAGAGATGAGCTTTTTCTCGTTTATCATAAAAAATAAAAAAAAAATAAATGTTTTCAGCATTCAATGAAAATAAAAAAAAAATAAAAAAATCTACATATCATGCAGGTAAATCAAGAACATCTACTCTATAGTATAAAATATAAATAAATGAGCATAACACAAAATAAAAAGCATGTTTTGGTATAGTTGTGTGGGTATGTTTATGTATTGTAATGTTTGTGTATATACACATAAAACGTGTATGCTTTATGATGAATCACATATGTAATTGCTGAGTATTTTTATTTTTTGCAAAAGCTTTTCCATATTTTTCGAAATTTTTGTGTCAAGTTTTCTTCTTCATTTCATTACATACAAATTTATATAAATATGGTTTTGCCCGACTTCTTGACACACAAAACTGGCATTGTAAAAAAAAAACTGGATGTATAAAATTACATGTTCTCTACCGCCATACCGTACTAATAATAATATAATTTAAAAGCTTTTAGTCAGTGATTTATGATTACAAAAACAAAAAAAAAATGGAACAAAAACTAAAACTTTGTTTTGTTTTCTTACATCTTTTATTGTCTTAGCGACTAAACAAAAATTACAAATGTCTAGAAGAAAATATAAAACGGATTCAAAATTAATTACAACTTTTATTAATGTAACAATAAAGCTTTGATAATAATTAGATATACTTATATCTTCCAAGTAATAAAAATGTACATGTGTTTAACAGAGCTTTCACAATGCAAAAAAACTGTTTACTTTTCACATACAGGTTTGTATGAATTTCCAACATAATGAACAAACATTTTTGCTCGTTATGTTGGAAATTCATAACAAACCTTGTAAGTCAAAACTAAAAACTAAAAAGTTGTTTCATAGTGAATTCTTTCTTTGTAATAGTTTTTACTGGAAAGTTTTTTTTTTTATATTTATTTGGCTCACCTGACTGACTGCAGGGTGTGTAATAATTACATTTTTTTTTTTTTTTTGATGCTGTATGTTCAATATTTTTTGTGTATTTTTATTAGAAATTAAATTTTTATAAATTTTTCAAGCGTCGACAAAAATAAATTTTTATATCGTAATATTGATTGACCTAAATAAATTTTTAGTATTTTTAGTATGTGTGGAGCTTTCATTTTTTTTTTTTTTTTCTGAGTAAAGTAAATCGTTTGTTGATTGATATTGGGTGTGAGATAGCTAATGAAAATTGTAAGGAAATGGCATGGTTCAATTAAATTTTTGATGTAACAATCGTTTAAAATCGTTTTTTTAAATGTAAGCTCGCTTTCCTTTTTTTAACTTCAACAGAGGTTGGTCAATAGGGTTTAAACAAATTTGAATAAAACTAAATATAGTTGTGGCTAAGACATGTTGGACAATTTCGGTGGACATATGGTACCCGTAAATTTCATATAGGAAAACTATATATCTAACCACTCCTCTTGTTTGTATATTTGAGTACAAAAATCACGCAGCTTTTTTCGTATAAAAAGGTTTCTTTAAAAGTTTTTTAAGTATTTTTTTAAAAACTTAAAAACTTTTATTCCTGAGAAGTAACCTGACTGATTTTACCGGATTTTATCATAACCGGTTAAAAAGGTGAATTACATCATAGCCGAGTAAGAAATAGTTCTGCAATCTGATCCTCTTAAAAATGTTTTTCCGTCATTACGAATTATTTACTAAACAAATTATTCTGCAGCCAACATGCCAGGTAGAGTATCCAAAAATGTTTCTATAGCGAAATTAATCCCACTTCCAATATGATTTAAAACCACGACATTTAATTTTTGTAAAACGAAATAATTTCGTATGGATTTAATTAAATTTGTTTTCAAATTAACTGTCGTGGATTTAATTCATATTGAAAAAAAAAATTAATTTGTGCGGAATAAATTCAAATTTATCAGCGAAATTAATTCGTTTCCAAATGAATTTAACTCCGCCGATAAATATGAGTTTATTCTGCCACAAAAATTATAAGGTTGAAATACAAATATTGTCTCAGACACAGACTTTATATCTACTCGAAAAAGTACTAAAACACTTATTGCATTACAAAACATTGAAATGAATTTAACGTCTTCAAATGATATTGAAAAGTTTCACATGCTTTACACTTTCATGAAAAAATACTAAAAACTAAATTAAAATTCAATTTTCAAAAATTGTCGAAAATCTCGCGAAATTATTTCATTTTTTGCGGCGGAATTAATTCCAACGAAACATCGGAAAATCGATTTTGTTTTAAACTTTTAGTTACCTTTTAGTTTCTTTCAAGTTGTATTATTTAATTATTAGAAAATATGTTAATTGTAATGTCTAATTCTTAACCTACATAGAGGACTGTTAAATAGGTTTAATGTAGTCATTGTAAAATAAAATTTCATTGGATTCAACTAAATTTTAGCATGCATATATCAACCATCAATTTATGTGCGCTCACAAAAAATATTTTTAACATAATGATAAGCCAGTTCCCAAATTTAAAACTACGGATAAGAATGGTAAGAATCGAGTCATTGGCGCCTCAAAACCAATATCAAATCACCGTCTGTTCTCCAGGTTAGGTGCGGCTGAAGCGGGTGTCGGTCTTGTATCAAGCGTCTCGCTACATAAATGTGTTCAAGGTAGGACTGAATGCCTTAAGATTCTCACCAGTACGTGGCCCACGCACGTAACAAAGCGGGTTGAGCAGCAGGTGAGACATTAACGACATTAAAATCATCGTGGGCGACTTTAACGCAAAAATCGGTAGGAGTGCAGAAAATACATCGTACATCGGTCCTAACAGCCTGCACCTAACAAGTAACAACAACGGTCAACGCGTCACCGACCTGGCAATAACGTACAACTTAGTTGTATCAAGTACGTTTTTCCCACATAAGAGAATCCACAAAGTAACGTGGAGATCGAATGATGGAAGAACGGAAAACCAAAACGGTCACGTCATGGTGTCTAAGAGGCACTCCACCAGCATATCCGACGTCAGATCTTACAGAGGTGCAGATATGGACAGCGAACATGTGCTTGTCATATTTAAGTATAAGTGCAAACTGTCATCTACGTTCAACAGACAAGCACAAAAGATCGTTCGGTGTGATGCTTTAAAGGACCAAGCGCCACTGTAGAGTTACCAATCAGCTGTCACTAATTATTTAGACCGGCCCAATAACAACGAAGAAGCTCCTTCTAACATCCAGAAGCAGTGGCACGCTTTAAAGTCAGCCATAACCACCGCGGCGCAAAGTTCCATCGGAAGAAGGCCTCCGAGGTCCCGCAATGATTGGTTCGATGATCAATGCCGAAGGGTCATCGAAAATAAACGAATGGTTCGTGAGAAATGGTTGGCTCGCAACACTAGAAGCACTCTAGCAGAATATCTCCGCGCTAGGAAAGCTACGACTAAATACCTTCGACAAAAGAAGCGCGATCATATGAGATCTTGCATCGAAAACATCAGCTTCCAAGCGGAAATAGGAAACTCAAGGGACTGTTTTGCTAACGCCAGAAATCTAACTAAAGACTTCCACCCAAGAAGTACAGCCATCAAAGATGCAAATGGAGGGCTGAGAACAAACGTGGCTGATGTTCTCTCTGTACGGCAAACTACTTTCAAAATCTGCTAAATCGGAATGACGAAGTGACCCCCATTAGAGCTATAGCTCCTCCAGGTGAAGAGGTCTTTATCGAATATCCCACAGTAGAGGAAGTAGATGCAGCTATTAGTAGATTAACAAATGGAAAGGCACCCGGTATCGACGGAATTCCCGCAGAATTGATTAAGCTTGAAGGCGCTACTCTTGCAACAAATCTATATGATCTCATCGTCTCTATTTGGGACCAAGAAGAGCTGCCGGAGAATTGGAAGACCGCACTCATATGTCCGCTGCACAAAAAAGGAGACCGTCTTAAATGTGGAAACTATCGTGGTATCGCCCTATTGAGCACTGCTTACAAAGTGTTGGCCAATGTTGTACTTGCCAGACTCATCCCTTTCGCCGAAAACATCATTGGCGACTATCAATGTGGTTTTCGTCCCAACCGATGATCGACCACTGGCCAATGTTTTACCATGATGATGATCTTGAAAAAATGTTGGGAGTACAACATAACCATACATCAACTTCGCGCTATATATTTAATAAATCAGGCCAAATTCTTGGATATGCAGATGATATCGTGCTTCTTGGCCGAAGACCTAGCGATATCAAGGACAGTTTCATACAGCTCGATCGCTGCGCAAGAAGACTTGGTTTGGAGGAGGTGAATAGCAGCAAAACAAAATTGTTATCAACACCCAGGAACATCTCCATGGTAAATCTCGGAATTAGTGACCATAACTTTGATAGCGTCGAAAACTTTAAATACCTCGGGTCGAGCTGGGCCATGACCTCTAATGATTGTAGATTGTTATCAACCTTCGAAAGGAAGGTCATTCGCTCAATCTTTGGTCCAATTAAAGTCGCGGACAACGAATATCGGATTCGTATTAACCACGAGGTAAGGCAACTTCTTGGAGGCTGCGATATTATCGGATTCATCAAATCCAATCGAGTTAGATGGCTCGGCTACGTTACACGGTCTCCACAACAACGAATGACCAATAAAGTGTTCCTTCAACAACCAGCTGGTGTTCGTCGTAGAGGAAGACCTCGACTGCGCTGGCGTGACGACGTCGAACAAGATCTACTTGTATTAGGATGTCGAAACTGGAGGACGAGAGCGATGGATCGAGACGGATGGAGGACCTTAGTCCGGGCGGCAAAATCCCTCCATGGGATGTGAAAGCCAGAGAGGGAGATATGGTAAGAATCGCCGGTATCCATCAACAAATCATTTGTACAGAATCATTATTTGTAAAAGCAAGGAAAGTGGTTTTCAAACCGAATGGTTTATTAATGCTCAGGTCCAGATTCACAATATTTTAATACGAAATCACCAAAAATGTCATATGTCACTTGATCAGAATTCATCTCAGGTTTAAACATTTTGTGTATTTTTTAATTCCCGGGTACCCGGGCAATCGGGGTATTAAAATAAACAATACTCGAATACCCGAGTACCTCGAAATTCGACTAATTTGGATACCCTAAAGCTAACTATAAATACATTTAAATTCTGTATAATTTAAATTTACAAAAAATATTTTAATAAATAAAAACTTGAAACAACTTCCGAAAATTTAAAATATATATGACTTACGATCCTCGACTATCCACAAAAATATGTTGCCAGTAGTTTCTCTTCTTGGCGCCAGATTAGTAATTTTTTTAAAATCAAATTTTTTATTAACTTAGACATAGGGAGGGAACGGCGCCACTGATCGTCTAGATTTTCGAAAGTTGTTATATTATATTGATAGAAATATGTGGCCACTTACGAAATATAAGAATCATGCCCGTTCTAAGTCACTTATCGCTAGATTTTTGATTTCCTATATTTTTTGGTAAGAGAGGAGCCTCGACTACCCATAAACAAATGTGGCGAGTTGGGTGCGACCTTTGGGCCAGATTCACCACATTTATGAGCGTAACACGCCTGTTTTGTGAGACTTTTCGTCTAGATTTTCGGAAGATGTTATATTTATGCATAAGAGGCGATCCTTAACTAATATGTTGCCACTTGTGTATCAAACACAACAAATACAATCTCTTATGAAAAAATGGATCGACTAGGTCACTTATCATCTAGATTTTTGATTTGTTATATTTTTTAGTTAGAGAGAGTCCTCGATTACCCATTAAATGACGTTTCTACTTAGGTATGGTCATTGGCCATGATTGGCCAATTTTTAATATCGAGTTTCGTATGAACTTACATACAGGACAGAACACACTTGTCCTAGGTCACTTATCGTTTGGATTTTCGGAAGTTGTTATATTTTTTGATTAGATGGGAAGGATTGAAAAATTATTGAAAATTCTATATCGTATGAACTTACATATACTGGACCCAACACATCTGCATTAAGTCACTTATCGACTAGATTTTTGGAAGTTAGTATATTTTTTGGTTATAGAAAGTCTCCGACTAGCTATAAAAATAATTGTGTATAGCCATAGCTGTATTTTGCCCAGTCTGGCAAGTTTTTTTTTTAACACACCTATTCTGAGAGGCCAGACTATATTTAGTAAGTCTCTAGTCTTAATCAGTTTAGAAATGGCCAAGCTTCATTCAAGGTGGCAATATCCTACGACATTTCCAACTTACACTCCAGTTGTCGGTATTGCAAAACTTTATCAAATAATCTCACAGAAAGAAGTAATATTCAGGCGAGTCAGTTAATCAATTTCCGCTTTAGAGAGTATACAGGCAAACAGACCGACAAACTGGAATTTACAATTTTTTGTATTGAAGATTCCAGGAAGCCATGGGAAGCAATTAAATTTTCATAGTTCGGTCAAAGCACCTGTTACAGGGCATACCGCTTTTAAAGTGTTTATACATGCTGCCACTGTTTGTCCCACTGTCGGATCAAGGGTTGCAGAGAACTTCAAAAGTTACAACAAATTTTTCAATGTGCTGCTTCACTCGAGAGCTAATTGCAGATTACATTATGCATTCTTTGTAGGACCCACAATACACAGCTTTATTGCAATAATTCAACAAAAGCCAGTAAGGGTTAAATCCAATACTTCCTGGTTAATCACTAAGGATCGTAGTTTTATTACCAACTGCGGTAATTATAGTTGCAACTGGTTCTGGCTTTCTGAAGTGCAGAGTACCTTAGCAAAATTACATAAACCCATATGCTGGCGAAATTCGACAATTACTCAGTGCTCGGTCGAGCTGCTTTAAAACATTCTTGACCAATAGAATTTTCACACTAAAAAGCAGTTTTCCTACAATAATATGGCATGATGTGGTGTGACACGAGAACGCTGCAGATATGCCATGTGCCATCAACCGAGAGATTCGGGAGGCAGAAAAAGAAGTTCCGGCGAGGAAATTCACAATCTTTAAAATTCCAAAATGTTAGATAAAAAGTGCAAACTTGCTGTTGTTATTAAATCCAACGATGAATGAATGCGGCATGCTATGTATTAATGGACGCCTACATAATTCAGGGCTACTAAACGGCATATAGCGAAATTGTAATACATATTCTTGGATAAGCTTAACTCATGGATGATTATCAGTAAAATTATCGAAGGAGCTCATAATAGTGGCCTGCAACAAGCCCTATTTGTATATATATATAACAATTACTCGTAAGGTTGTTCATCAATATAAACAACCTTAAAAGTAATTGTTATAGATAGCAGACCGACCGTGAACTATACACGGATATCATCCTGATAACAGGATTTATTTTGTAGAAGCAAGTGGCATTCTGGAGAAAAACTAGTACATCGCGATAATAATATTACCAAGCGACATCGACTGAACTACAAACTGAAGTTAAGTCTGTAAAATTTCACCTTAATAGAATCGGTATTTAAAAAATGTTCTGCTCTATCAACTATTAGTCTTAATATTTAATAAAAAGTTTGGTAAATACTTTAATGGCATCAGTGGAATCCCAGATAGTTCTGGTGAAGTTTTATAATGTTATAAATTAAAAGGAAGTTCAATAAAGCTTTCGTGACAAAAGTGATGAAGTGAAGAAAGCGAAACTATTTTCTAGCTGGGTAAATGCAACATTTAGAAAAATCGTTTAATGTACTTTGAAGAACTAAACCATAATCAACCAAATCTGACACAAAATAAACCTAGGATTTACCTCTACCACACCGAAACATAAGTAAAATTTATAATACCAGTTTTTTGCTTACTGTATGAATATTTAAATAAAAAGTTTCGTTTTTTGCTGGGTTTTTCACCAAATTTCTCTACGCATAAAATCAAAGCAAAATATTAATTTTATTGTTAGGGGTTGTTTCGTTTATAAAGTCAGCCCTAGCAAAACCCAACAGAGAAAAAACCGCGTCATGAAATCTGGTCTGTGAAAATATTGAGCCAATTTTCGTTCAGTAGCTATTTTTCTAATGACCGGTTTCACAAAAAAAGGCCATCTCCGCATAAACGATGTTTTCTAACTTTCTTCTTTTATGAAATTGCTTTTGTTTCATCAAGCTGATGGAGAGCTAAAAATGCAATTTCGTGAAAGAAGAAACAGTGAAAATATAACTTGAGAGTGGCTATTTTCTATTGTGAAACCGGGCATAAGTTACTACATACTAGGTATTGGAGCTGTCAAAAAAATAAATAAAGAAACAAAATTTGTTCTTCATTACAGAATGGTTTGTGAATTAAAATTGATTTTATTTATTTTAAAATGGTCATTAGTCGCGACCATAACTATTCTTAGATGTCCTGCTTTTAATACAAAAATCTATATTTTAATGCTGTAGTCTTTCTGTATTTCCTCTATTCCGACTCTGAACATCCATAAAATTGTCGATTAAGATTTTCAATATGAATTTTGTTTATATGAATAAGGTGAATAAGGTGATCCGTTTAACTGGACTATTTCCATCAAAATTCAACCGGTGCCGGATTTCTTCTATTCATGTCCAACCCATGCATATGCCGGTTAACCATGAGCTGCGATGAATGGTTATGATTCTGTGTTTTGGAAACTTGTTGGTGTTTTTTTTCAATTCAGTCATAACACACCATCTTCCGTTAACGCTGCGGTTTCCAAACTGTGGGTCACGACCCAGGTCTTTTTCAGAGAGCTGTGTTACCATTACATCCATCGTTTAGTTTCTTTTATTAAGTTAAAGTTAATAGTAATGTGAACACCTATTTTTATTTCATAAAACTGAATTCTTGGGTGAGATTTATAGATAGAATATTTTTTTAAAGTTTTAAAGAATTTATATTTATCCCTATCAAAGGAATGGATAAGTTTTTAATCGGTTATAAAAGCAAAATAAGTAATAATGAAGATACCGATGCTAGTACCAATAAAGATAGTGGAAATAAAAAATACATAAGTGAACAAGGAAGTAACACCCCCAAGTCAAGAAACTACGATTCATTATATTTATCATTAGGATTCACGAGTGTTCTGGGGGCCTATTCTCGAATTCCACATCCATTTTTCACATGTGGACATCTGTCAAAGTTCACACTAAAACGTTCGGAAATTATAATTCATATATAAAACACTTGCGGCATGAACATTTTCCTATATGGGGAATTTTTTCCACATGCTTATACCCATTCGGAAATATTCCCTGTACCGAAAAAATTCAATTTTTATGAATTTTGACAGATGTCCACATGTGGAAAATGGATGTGGAATTCGAGAATAGGCCCCCTGGTAAACGAATTGGAAAAACCAATGTGTGTGGTTTGTACGAAAGTTTTGTCTGTTGAGAGTATGAATCCAAGTAAATTAAGGCGTCATCTTGAAACTATGCATTTTGAATATATTGATAAATTCATAGATTTTTTCAAAGAAGACCAGAAGAGGTTAATAAAAGAAAACAAACATTTAAAAAAACAGTTTCTGTTCCGTCAAAAGCACTGTTTGCATCATACCAAGTTTCGTATAGAATTGCAAAATGTAAAAAACCCCATTCAATAGGTGAAACGCTAGTACTACCAGCAGCTATTGATATGGTTGAAACAATGTTTGGAGAATCATATGCACAGCAGTTGCGAAATATACAGCTCGCTGATAATACAGTTGGTAGAAGAATTGCTGATATATCTGAAGATCTTTGCGATCAGCTAGTTTATCAACTGCACACTTCAAATTCGCTATACAAGTAGATGAGGCTACAGATGTAGCTAAAGATGCTCATTTAATTGCATATGTTCGGTATGGTGCAGAAAATAATGTAAAAGAAGATATATTATTTTGCAAACCTATTTTGGGCAAGGCCACGTCTATGGAAATTTTTAATATAATAGATAATTTTTTTGTTGAGAACGAATTAAAATGGGATAATTGCATTGGACTCTGTACTGATGGTGCACAAGCAATGTCAGGACGCAAAGCAGGTCTTCAAGCATTGATTAAAAATAAATCACCTAAACTTATATGGACGCACTGCATGCTTCGTAGAGCAGCTCTTGTATCAAAAAATATGAGTGAGGAATTTAATAACATATTTCATATTGTTACAAAAGTTGTAAACTGTATCAAAAGCAGTCCTTTGAAAGCAAGATTATTTGGAAAGTTGTGTGAAGATATGGGAGCTGAATATACATCACTCTTGTACTATTGTGAAGTACGTTTGCTATCTCGATCAAAATTTATTCAAAGAGTGTTCGAACTTAAAGACGAAATTGCGATCTTTCTTGCTGAAAATCACAAAGATGAGGCATCTTCCTTTCGCAACGATAACTTTATTCTTAAACTTGCTTATTTAGTTGAAATTTTTAAAAAATTAAGCGATTTAAATAAATCAATGCAAGGTCCACAAATGCATGCTCTGATTCAAAAAGGCAAAGTCACGGCATTCATTGAAAAATTGGAGCTATGGATATCCAATTTAGAACGCCGGTACCAGAAACAATATTTAAGCAAACAAAAATCTTTTTATAGAACATTTGCAAAGTTTACTAAAACATTTTTCACATTATTTCAACGATATTGATTTTACAAAATTTGCATAGATCCAGAATCCATTTTGGAATAACCAAATTGATGCATTTGAATTGACAATTTTCGAAAAAGAACAACTGATTCTTGCGATACTTCATTGCAACAGGAATTTGATAGTAAAACTTTAATTCAGTTTTAGGTGGAACGAAAAAAAAATTATATTACTTTGTCGGACAGAGCTATAATAGTAGTGCTGTTACCATTCGTAACATCATATTTATGCGAAACCGGATTTTCTGCTTTAGCAGCCATGAAATCGAAATATCGAAATCGTTTAGTAGTGGAAAAAGAACTTCGGGTGGCTATTTCAACAATAACACCACGATTTGAGAAACTTTGTGCTAACAAACAAGCTCATCCATCACATTAAGTTTTATTCTATGAATACATTACTTTTTACAACTTGAAAATGTGCTTATATTATTTTATTGTTTTATCTAATAAGGGAGCCGCCAATTTTTTATTTTTTTCTTATGTGGGTCGCAGTATCAGAAAGTTTGGAAACCGCTGGTTAACGTAATAACCAGAGGCAACTGGGTCGATCAAAACAACGCTTGTATTGCATGTGTAAATGAATCTAAATTTTTAAATACAAAATAAAAGCAAAAAACAAAAATATTTTTGATCCATTCCATCATCAACCTTCGAGCGAACCACAATTCTTCATCTTATTTTTCCTATCTTTTTTACGTGTTACATTCCATCATAAGAACCAAATTTTAGACATCTTAAATTTTTTGTTTTATTTTCATTCACCACACCACACTAAGGCGTCACAAGAAAAACTAGTAGTCACTGTTTAAATGCAGAAAAAACTGTTCGGATCTTGTAGCATCAATGTTTAGGGTACACATAAAAGCTTTTTTGAGGCTTATGATTAAACCTGAAGTGTTCAAAAACCATTGGTTTTCAAAAATTTTGTTCTAACAAGAGCTTTGCTTTTCTGAATCAATTTCTTTTAGGAACTTAATAATTTTCTAACAAAAAATCTCGAATAATCTGGAAACTAATCTCAAAATCTTATTAATCTCGAATAGTATTCAACGAATAACCTCGAAACCAAGCAAACCGGGAAAATTTGAAATATTGCCAAAAATTGTTCTCTATCATCATCTCAACCAACTGCAAACTTATCTCTTATTGAAAAGCTTCAGAACGAGGATTCTTAATGAGGGGCAGCTCAAACCTTTGTAAATTTCGGCGACCTAAGGTACCAAGTTAGTATTGTGTTAGTATATTCCTCATTTAAAATCATTACTTGCTGATTATTTTATATTATTTAATAATTTATAGTTGAACTATTATTTGAAAGTCATTCAAAAGAAGAGCCTAAAGTTGCTTCCATCTGTTCGTAAAATTTTGCGCTCTTTCCGAATCCGGGGTCAAACATAGGGATTTCTATTTAAAAAATTCAATTTAAAATGACATTGAAGGTCGAAGTCAAGGTCGAATTGAAAGTCATCATCCGATGTCTCATTCGAGTAATGTTCTCCTGTCTAGCACCGTTCAAGAGATAAAAGCCTGATATTTTTAGTACAACACTCACTCATTAATCTCGAAAAGATCGGATAACCTCGTTATTCTCAAGAAATTCCCTAAAATCTAGAATAAAACTAGAATTCTAGACTAATTTTGAAAAATCACAAATTAAGTAAAGTAAGTAAATAGAAATCAATAAAAATATCTTTCTCGAAAAATAACTAGAGGACATCGAATAGTCTCGAGACTATTGAACATTAGTTGATAATTTCAACCTAAAGTTAATCAAACCTCGAAATATATAGTTTTATTAAAAAATCTTCAAATCTCTAGTTTCAAGATGTAATCCAATGCTGCACTTAATTCATTTCGAACTAAGCTCGAACATTATCAAAAATTTCGCTTAATATATCTGTATAACACTGCAAACAACTCTCTAAAAAGCTTGTTAACCTCCAAAAATTACATATTGTAAAATATTGAAAATATCTATGTGTTACAACGACCAATTTCAATTCTAATGTAAAATTTACAACTTAATTCAAAAAAAAAAAAATGTAAAACCACCAAATCCGAAAATCGGGACCACTGGTGGATTTTGCACTATTAAACGAGATTCGAGATTTTTTTCGAAACTGTTTCGAAATTCATATATGGAGCAATTTTGTCAAATCACATATTTTTGGAGGTCAAGTTTTAATTTTCAGTTTTTTTTTTTTTTGAATCACCCATTCACACGAGTCGCGCTTACGCCGTTGCATTTCTTCGTCTCTTATCTCTTTGCACTGTTTTTGCCTATAAACTAAATTTTCTTTGCGTGTAGCACTGAGTAAAACAAACAATTTATGAAACTTAATTTTTGTTATTGTTGTTGTTTTTTAATATACAGGGTGTTAAATATTTAAAAATTTCATGCACTTGGTATTGTATTTACTGCTATCGAAAAAAAACTAATTATCCGAAAATTATAATATTGGGCTCATTTTAAAGATACATAAATGGGGATTATAAAATAATACAAAAGAAAGGCGCTATCGTCTTCTACGGTTAAACCTCTTAAAATCAACTTGGGATTAAACAATTATAATAAACCCTGGTTTTATTATTATACATTCCATGACTCGAAACATTAAAATTTATTTTGGAAGATGAACAGATTAAATTGAAGTTTACTTCAGATCAAGAAGTTTACATCAAATTGGGGGTTTCTTGGAAAATTTTTGTTCAGCACAAAGTTATTACAAACCGAATGTGTATTAATTGCAAAACGTTACACATATCAAGCCAATAAATTGGCTTAAAAATGTTGATTATTTTTTGGGACAGTCCCTAGCAATATTTAACAACGTTAATGGAACTGTTAAATGTTTAACAATCAAAAACATTTTAATTAATAAAAATTCTTCAAATGTAGCTTTTACAAAATAGGATTACATGAAGTAAACATTATATGTCCTCTACTTCTCCTTTCATAACCCACACAATTGGACAAGTCAAATATGGCACATTAACATGGTCAGTTCTCCAATTTTGGTGAAGTAACAAAATTTATATTTAAGCCGTACTAATTAACTTATTTTATCCATTAGATCAAATTTAAATTATTGCATCCGTTCGATTAGTGGCTAAAATTTGGAATGCTACGCGAACAATCAAAAAAGCTTCTTGTTTACTGATGGCCTACAATATTTTAAATTCTTCAAATTAATTTTGTATTCTCTCGATTTTTAGCAAACGCCGCAGGAATTGAAGAATCCAAGTTAGTTCTTGAATCCGATGGAACTCGAACGAGAAGTGTTCCAATATTATGGAGAAAAAAATGAAATTTTCCAATTATTGCCATACAAAGTTAAACGGACATCAACTTTAGAAAATGTAAACGAAACCAGCATTGTAGACAGCAGGATGTCGTAAATATTGACTCCAGTGACATTAGCAACTGGGTCAACACTTCCGCAAATATAAATAGTATGTCAATAGTAAGTTATGTAGCACTTCCAAATTCACCTTGAAGTACTACAGTTTCAATGTCCAGCGGGCGAATTTCTTCATTAAATTCAGAAAAATCGGACTATAGTGGTACTAAAAATACTCAAAATTATTCTCAGACTATCAAATACTTTACAACAAAATGCAGGAAGAATAAGTTAGTTTATTAAATGAACATAAACCTTTAGGCTGATTTTATTCATATTTCTTCGGTCTAAAAAGACCAAATTATTGAAATCCTGTCAAAAATGATCAAAAATTTGGTTGGTCCAAAACCACTTTTCTCGGCGTTTTGAAAGTCCCTGAGTCTAAAAAAGCTAAAATATAAAGAGCTGAAACTTAATAAGTTGATCAGAACTTCGGTCTTCATTAATTCAATTCAAAAATCATTTTAAATTCCAACTTCCAACCCATATGTCAAATTTCATCATATTCGGTTAAGGAATAGACAAGTTCACTGATACTTGGCTATATTCCAGAACTTCTTCCAAAAATCTTTTTAGACTCACATAATCATATAATTTTAGAATCACATTAATCCAACCCCAATTCATCCCGCAAACGGCCCCCAACTCAACCCTCTACCCAAACGCAAACTCTCTTTCAAATCAATCCTCAAACCAGCATTTATAAAAATTAGCTAACTGCTCACTATATCTTAATCCAACCCCAACCATCCAAGTCCAACTCAACTTCAAATCAACCCGCAAATTGATCCCTGGCTTATCCTTCAACTCAACCCCAAACTCAATGCCGAATTCAATATTCAAACCAGCATATATAAATAATTGGTAAATATTTCTACAACCAGGTATTTTGGGTCAATTCTTTTGGCAGGTACCCGACCCTCTTGACGCACAGATTCCAAAAGCTTTTCAAATCTCGGCCTTGACCAGAGGAACAGATTGGCAAAAAAAAAATCTAAATCGAACAAGCCGTTCTCGAGATACCCTGGGTACAGACATACTCGTACAGACATCCAGACAGATGGATGGACATTTTTTTTTTGCTTTTTTAGATTCAGGGACTTTCAAAACGTCGAGAAAAGTGGTTTTGAAACAAACCAAATTTTTGATCATTTTTGACAGGATTTCAATACTTTGGTCATTTTAGACCGAAGTAAAAAAAAATGTCCGTTCGTCTGCCTGGATGTTAGGATGTCTGTATGTCTATACCAATGGTATCTCGAAAACGGCTTGTTCGATTGATATTTTTTTTTGCCAATCTGTTTCTATAGTCAAGGTCGAGACTTCAAAAAATTTTGAAACCTGTGCGTCAAGAGGGTCGGATACCTGCTGTACGAATTGACCCAAAATACCTGGTTATTGAAATATTTACCAATTTTTTATATGTATTTGCTGGTTTGAAGTTGAGGTATTATTGAGTTGGGTATTGATTTTTGAGTTGAGTTGAAGATTAAGTTAGGGGTTAATGTGCGGGTTGAGTTTAAGTTGAGTTGGAGTTAAGTTGGGGTTGGGTTAAGATATAGTGAGCAGTTGGTCAAAGTATATATGCTGACAGAGAGCTTGCTGTTGGGTTGAGGGTTGAGTTGGGGGCCGTTTGCGGGTTGAATTGGGGTTGAGATGGTATTTGACCAGTGTTTAGTGAGCAGTTGAGCAATCTATAAAATAAAGTGAGTGTTTGTATGTATGTACAGCATATGTGTATAACATTTAAACAAATCCACACGACGTGACCGATTTGAACCAAACCTTACACAAATATTGTTTAAGACTTAAGAAAGGTCACTTTTAATATCTCAAACCTCAAATTGAACCTTTTACATTTCAAATTAAACCTTTAACAAATTAAATGAATGGCCAATTAGGATGAAACTTACCTATTTCTTAACTGATTTTAGTGAAATTTGACTTCCGCGTTGGAAATGGGATTCTTAAATGAGTTTTCGGTAAAATGCTGGAATATGGCCAACTATGATGGAACTTGCATTTTTTACAACCGATTATGATGAAATCTGACATATGCCATGAACTTGCCTATTTTTTAATCAATTATGATGAAATTCGGCTTGCACATTCGTAATGGGATTCTAAAATGATTTTTGGGTGAAGTTCTGGAATATGGAAAAGTATGAGGGAACTTGCCTATTTCTCAACCGATTATGATGAAATTTGATATGTGCGTTGGAAATTGGTTTCTAAAATGATATTTGGAAGAAGTTCTGAAATATGGCCAAATGTGATGGAACATGCCTATTTCTCAACCAATTATGATGAAATTCGGCTTGTACATTTGAAATGGGATTCTAAAATGATTATTGGAAGAAGTTCTGGAATATTAATAAGTATGGTGGTACTTGCCTATTTATTTAACCGATTATGATGAAATCTGACATTCGCGTTGGAAATGGGATTCTAAAATGACTTTTAAATAAAGTTCTGAAATATGGCCAAGTATGATATAACTTGGCTGTTTCTCAACCAATTATGATGAATTTCGAGACTAGTATTGGGATTTCAAATTATTTTTAGATGAAATTCTGGAATATGGCCAGTTAGGAAAGAACTTGTCATTTTTGATGGATTTTTGGGAACTAGGATTTAAAATAATATTTCTAATTCCGAAACTCTGCACTACAGTTAGTAGTTGCAATACAGAGTGGCGTGTCCGCTACACACTATCTTTTTTAAACAAGGACAAACTTACCGCTCTGACAGCAAATACACAGAAAACATAAGCCAAAATTTAAAGCGAAGGATTGGTAAGAAAAGTTTCTAATGGAATTTGAATATTATTACGGAGATAATCTTGATTGTATAGCAATTGAAATAGTATGTTTGCGCTGTCTTAAAGAAACCTCAACAGCTGCAAGATTCACAGAAACCTAAATAGAGATATTTCTCACAAGATCGTCTAAAAATAATTTTTGGCTCACATTTCCTTCTATTCGTTGGAAACGTCAAAATTCATCATAATCAGTTAATATCTAAAATATATTCTTATTCATATTACAAAACTTTATCCAAAAATTATTTTAGAATCCCACTTCCAACGCACATGTCAATTTTCATCTTAATCGGTTAAGGAAGAGCCAAGCTCCATCCTATTTGGTCATTCATATAATTTGTTAAGGGTTAAATTTGGAATGTAAAAAGTTCAGTTTGAAGTGTAAAGCGATCAATTTGAAGAGTAAAACCTGTAAGATTGTATAATGGTATGATCGTACATATGTTGGTATGATGGTATGATCGTATTATGGTAAGATGGTATGATGGTATGATGGTACTACGATACCGAGATGGTATATATGATAGTATGATTGTATGATGTTATGATGATATAGTGGTATGATGGATTAATATTATTGTATGATGATGTGATGGTGTGATTGTATATATGATACAACGTACGATGGACGGTTTTTATTCTCGAATGATGGTGTGATGTTATGAGGGTATGATGGCATGACGGTATAATGGAATGACCGTTGGATGGTATGATGATATCATGGTCTGACAGTATGATGGTATAGTTATATGATGGTATGATGGTACGATGGTACGATGATATGATAGTATGATTATAGGGGCGGTATAATGGTACTATGGTATGGTTGTTTGAGGGTATGTTAGTATGATTATATGATTGTATGATGGCATGATGGTACGATTTTCTGATGACATGATGGTATGAAGGTGTGGTGGATTGATGCTAATATATCCATTATGGTGTGTATCATGGTACAATGGTACGATTGTACGATGGTTTAATGGTATGATGGTATGATGTTGTAATGGAATAATTATATGACGGAATGCTTTTTTAAGGTCATGATTGTACAAGTATACGAAGAGATGTAAAAAGAAGAGGAATAAAACAAAGGCACAAGATGTCTGAAAGTTGAGGAATACGCTACTAAAATTATTATAATTGGTTAACAATAAATGTATTTAAAAGTTGTAGTGTGTTTAATTCTATTTCTAATTTGTGTTGAAAATTGCTGTTCACATTCGTGCTCATAAAAACCGCAAGCCGGTTAGAACGTCTTGATGGTAATCCACAGGAGAATTGGAAAACATTTTATGTGCATTTTTCTATATATGCAAAAGCCACCAAATTAACGGAAGAAAGTGAAGAGGTTCAAGTCGCACAATTGTTGCATATCGCAGGTGAGGAGGCTATTGATGTATTCTTAACATTTAAAGTAACAGAGACAGATAAAAAAATATTGAAAAAAGTTGTGACTAAATTCGAAGAATATTGCAACCCTCGTAAAAATGTAGTCTACGAGCGGTATTTGTTTTATACAAGAAGTCAAAAGGATGATGAGCCATTCGACCATTTCTTGACTGATATTACAAAATTAGTTAAAAGTTGTGACTTTGGTACCACAGAGGATGACATGTTGCGGGACCGTATAGTGCTTGGTGTAGCAAATAATGACTTACAAGCCAAATTATTGCGAATAGATGATCTAAAGCTTGATAAAGCAAACGAGATAAGCCGTATAGCCGAATTAACTAATGTCCAAGCAAAGGAAATCCAACAAGGTGCTAAGTTAGCAACACCACGTGGCATTGATAAAATAACTTCAAAATCGGGTCCGTCCAAAGTCAATGCGTATCAAGAAAATTCATATCATTCAAAATTTGCAAATAATGGTAGTAAAATGCAACCAAATCAATTCCAAAGATCTTCGAATACACCAAATTCATACTATCACTCTAAAAACAGTCAAACTGGTACTGCTAGTGCAAATATAACAACGTTCAACTGCAACAATTGTTCTTACAAGCACTTATATGGACAATGCCCAGCGTTTGGAAAGCGATGTAAGAAATGCAACAAATTTAACCACTTTGCTGATGCATGTCGTTCGGTGATGCAAATTCAAGCCAAAATGGATGACCTTGCAAATGAGGACAATAACGGTCATTCGTTGGATACATTCTTTGTGGATTCGGTTAGTGCGGTGAACTGCAAAGTAGATGTCATATAAGATTTACATGATAAATCATGGTATGAAAATTTAAAAATTGGAAATATGATAATCAAATTCAAATTGGATAGTGGTGCGGATGTCAACATTTTACCTGAAAGCTTATATGGAGCAATTTCACCTAAACCAATTATTCGAAATTCTTCATTGTCATTGGAAGCTTTTGGTGGTTTCATGCTCAATTTAATTGGTGAAATTACTGTCAACATTCAGTATAAGGATAAAAAATATTTTACGAAGTTTGAGATTCTGTCTAATTTGGAGGCAAAACCAATTTTTGGTCTTCAGTCATGCGTTGAAATGGGCTTGATTAAGCGAATTCACAATGTTAATTCACTGCAACTGCAAGAAGTAAAATCTTTCATTCTAGTAAATAAAGATGTGTTTGAAGGTATGGGTTGTTTTCCTGACAAATGCTCATTGAAAATAAAAGATGGTACAACACCGATCTGCAAAGCTCCTCGTCGCATACCATTAGGAATTCGTGATAAAGTGTTAAAAAAGCTCCAGCAAATGGAGAATGCCAATATAAAGACAAAACTTAACGGTCCATCTGAATGGACACATAATATGGTACTAATTACTAATCCATTCGAATTTGTCTAGATCCATGAGAATTAAACAACTATTTAGAATTCGAACATTATTTAATACCATCTTTGGATGATTTGTTATGGCACCTGTAAGACATGAAATATTTTACAGTCTTAGATTTACGTGAAGGATTTTGGCAAATAAGGTTAGACGACAAATCAAAAAAATATACTACGTTATCCACACCATTTGGTTATTGCCAATTTAATGTTCTTCCATTTGGCTTGAAAATAGCACCAGAGGTTTTTCAAAAAATAAATTCAAAACGGTAATTTGCCGGGATGTTTTATATACATTGATGATATCCTAGTATGTGGCAGTACTGAGGAAGAACATAATAACAACTTAACAAAGCACGTGAAATTAATATAAAATTTAATCCAAATAAAATTCATTATTGTGTTAAAAGCGTAAAATACCTGGGACATATATTTTCAGCAAATGGTATGCATCGCAACGAATTAGAAAAAATTTTAGGTACAATCAATTATCTTCGTAATTTTATTCCAAATTATTCACAATTAAATCTATCGTTACAAAAAGTTTTTACAACTCAGCTGAATTCAATTGTGCACAAATTGAAAAAGAGATGCTTGCTATAGTGTTTGGATGTTAAAAATTCCACAATTTCATTTATGGGCGAATGGTCAAAGTGGAAACAGATCATAAACCTTTAATATCGATTATGAGAAAGTTAATATCTGAAATTCCCTCTAATAGATTACAGCGTATGCGAATAAAATTGATGATCTATGATTTAGATGTTCAGTACGTACCGGGTAAATATTTACATGTTGCTGATTTATTATCTAGAAATTCTAATTTTGATTCAACGGATATTGAAACATCACTGAAAGACGTCGTACATACTATTAATATTAGCGAGGAAAAACAAAAAAATTATCAAAGCAGAACTAATTCAAGACAACATTAAGCATTCATTAATGAAGTACTACAAGGAAGGTTGGCCAAAAACAAAAGCCAAAGTTCCAGATGCATTAAAATTTGATTGGCCTATGAAACACAAATTATATGATGAAGACGAGTTGTTGCTTTACGAAAATCGAGTGTTTATTCCAATTAAATTACGAGATGAAATCTTAAATACTTTGCACGAACCACATTTTGGAATGTCCAAAACAAAAGCAAGGGCCAAACAAATTCTGTATTGGCCTAACATTAACGCCGACATTGAAAAAATCATATCGAAGTGCCGCATTTGTGAAAAGTATCAATCGTTTAATTATTCTCAACCAATGATAAGCCACACAATCCCAAATTTGCCTTTTGAAAAAGTAGGTTGTGATCTAATGGAGTGTTTTGGAACCAATTATTTTGTTATGATGGATTATTATTCCAAATCGTTAGAAATCCATAAGGTACCTGATAAAACGGCTTTGTAATTATAGCGATGAAAAAAATTGTTTTTAATCATGGAATTCCAAAATATATTGTTACAAACAACAATCCTTTTAATTCATATAAGATGAATGATTTTGCAAAATGGTGGAATTTCAAGTTTATATTTTCAAGTCCTCAGTATCCACGATCGAACGGCCTAGCTGAGAAGGCGGTGCATATTGCAAAAAGTATGATCAAAAAAGTGACAGAAAGTCAAGGTGATGTATCAAATGACTTACTTGAATATCGAACAACTCCAGTTGCAAATACAGGGTTATCACCCTCACAAATGTTGACGAATAGACTATTAAGAACTAAAATTCCAGTTCATGATAATCTATTACAGCCTACACTGGTTAATCCTACTGAACGATTGAGACAAAATCACATAAATAACAAAATACAATTTGATAAGTTGGCCAGAAGGAAGGAAGTTGAGCTAAATCCTGGTGATAATGTAGTGTACAAATCAAATAATAAATGGGAACCAGCTAATGTAGTATCAAATACTGATCATCCTCGATCATTTTGTATACGTAACGAAAATAATAATATTATTCGTCGAAATTCTATGCATCTGCGGAAATCAATGAATGCACCAAATATTCGCCAAACTGTAAACGATGATGATATAAATGTTTCAAATTCTGATAATCACGAAAATTTGATACGTCAAGCAGATTCAAACAATGCACCAGCAGCAGGATCGAATGGTTATATCACTAAGTTCGGTCGTATCACTAAAGCACCAGATTTTTAGATTTTTAGCATAAGCTTTTGAGCTAACAGGGGGGGATGAGGCATATTCAAAGTAGGATATTGAAGAGCATAACTCTTTTATATTTATGAACATAATATAGTACATGGCATGAGCGCAGTTAATTTAATCAAAGTGTACATAATTACATTTATGAAAGTATACTAAGAGATGTCAAAAGAAGAGGAATAAAACAAAGGCACAGATGTCTGAAAGTTGAGGAATACGCTACTAAAATTATTATAATTGTTTAACAATAAATGTATTTAAAAGTTGTAGTGTGTTTAATTCTATTTCTAATTTGTGTTGTAAATTGCTTTACATATTCGTGCTCATAAAAACCGCAAGCCGGTAGGATTATAATTAATTCATTATTTATTATCAGGTTAGAACATAATACCACAAGTTCGGACAGGAATTAATTTGAGGTCGAGTTTAGGGTTTAGTTGATCGTTAGAATGAGTTGAGTTCATACACACACGTAGCTTTATACAATTGTCACAGATATGCGAACCACTTCGTTTTATACCCCACAAACGATATTTCGTAAAATTGCGGCACAACTTTTATTGTTATTTCCAAAAAGCCTCGGTGTTTTAAATAGTGCTTGGCAATTGGTTTCTGAAGAGTCGATTGGTTTAGCTAAAAAGTTGGTAAACCATAATAATTATATAAACAGAACATCAAAAAGTGATTTAGCTAAGCCAACGAAACGAAGGTGTCCCTGATTTCAACGCCAAGGACAATATCCCAATTTACTCAACAGCTCAACAGACGAAAGCGAAGTTAAACGAGTTTGGCTCAAGGTGTATTTTAAAATGGATATTACAAACATCGAACTAACGCAGAAATATGTTTACGGCGCAAACAAAATTTTTAATGGATAATCCGAACAAAACATGATGTTCGACCTCACATATTGTCATCGTATTTCTTGACCTTACACTTTGGAAATTAATTGAATATAGACAAAAATACCTTGATGGAAAATCCTTAAAATAAAAACCATAGAATTTTCACAAAAGTAAAACATAAAATTTTAAATTTCATCTATTGACGATAACTTAAAAGTCTTGTCAACATTTCAAGGAAAATTTGGAATTAATGATACGTCAATATCCTGTAATTATTTACTGAATTAATTCAACTGTATGTAAATAACTTACAATATTTTTTGTTCTGTATTTTCAGACAGGAACAACAGAAAATGAAATTGAGGCTTTGGGCGCTACACCTTGCTTTGCTATTATAAGTAAGTATACATAAGTCAGTCGGAATTTATTGACAGGAGAGTAAAATATTACTAATATGTTATAGCCATGCCAAATTTTAACTTTTTAGCTTTGTTGATTTTAATACTGACAATTTCAATACTGAACTGACTGTTCTGTTTATATATACTCTGTGATATTAGTGAGTTATAATAACTGACAATTTGCTTGTTGATTCTAATTCTTTGGCGAAATTATTTTTTCCACAAAATTTATTGAATAATTCAAATTTGGTTAAATAATTTCATTTTGGTTCGCTCCAATCTATTTCTTTTCTCATTAAAATTTTCATTATTTATAAATTTTTCTATTCGTTGGCTTATTATTTTCCTTTCATGTTGGTTTTGAAACAGTCAAAAATCGGCCTGTACTAAAAACATAAATAACGTGGCAGTTAACTGGTCCATCTAATTGGCATAACCCCACTAGAAATAATTTCACTTTAGACAATTACAACGAAACAATTCCATTTGGATATCGTCCACTGATGTACAATATTTGATAAGTTTTTAAAGAACCATAAAGCAGCCGTTTTTTATATTACATACATCCAAATAGACATTTAATTTACGATCATTTTATGTATGTCATTGGGATTAGAAAAATTATTTGAACCACAAGAAAATACAAAACCAAACATTAAAATACAAATAAAATGTAAATAAAGCACCTCCCATTGGTATTGTTTTGTTGGTGCACCCTAAAGTCTCATATGATGAATTAATCGATAAATCTGTTCCCACAAAACAAAAATCCTTATAGGGAAAAATGGGCAATTTAACCACAAATGAATGTGATTAAAAGTTTTTTTTTGTTATTTTCCTCTCTCGTCTTCATTAACATGAGAATACGGTTTTAGTACAAATGAAACATTTATTAAAGTAGACTTTTACGATTATTACCACCGCTAAATTATTGCCACCCACCCTTCCCAATTTTTTTTTTCTGATAAGAGCAATAAAAATATCGAAGAAAGTCATAAATATCACAACAATCAAAAATTTATTGTAATTATTAGGAGTTTTAGTAAAATGTGACTGCACGCAATATGGTAGCGTCTTAAATTTGCCAAATTTTATGGTATTTTCAAAATCATTGAAATATTTAATTTTGTCAAAATTATCTAACGTATCAATATATATTGAAGCAACTAGAAACGTTTCATCACTACAAATAAAATGATTCAACTTGTGGAATTAGAATTATAGTTTGGTACTTGATTAGCATACAGTACTATTGAAAGCCTACAAAAGCTCAAAATTAGAAATTCATATGATGTTTGCAGTGCCAACTTTTTATCCTAAATAAAGAAAACGTGAGAAATAGAGAATGAAGGTTTAATTTGGCAGAGTAGTACATAAGCTACATAGGTTCCGGTCTCGAATTTCAAGCAAATAGCAGTAATTTCAATATTCGTATTCTAGAGGTAAATGAGAAATAAGCTTAGAATTGTTATTGCAAAAATTTAGTTCAAACTTAATGACGATTCATAATATCATTCAACGCTATATCGTTACAAATTTTTCTCTAATACCTTCTACCATTTGAACATTCTAACATATAAATAATTAAATTATTGATTTAAAAAATTCCAAAATAATTCGAAAAAAAAAATGCGCTAGACTTTCCGACGACAAAAAAAAACGTGTTTTTCAAAAGGGTAAATCATTTGCTTTAATTAAGATCAACTGGAGTATAAAAATAAAAAATAAAAAAATTTGTCGTTTTATCATTTTGATTAATTATCCGAGAGTATCAAACACACAAAAAAAAAAGTTTTGCTTTTTTTATTGAATTTATTATTTTTAACTTTGGAGCGATGCCAAATGAAAATGTTTTGTACACAAAAATGTCGAACACACAAAAAATAGTCATCTGGTTTCAGAATAACTAATGTGTAACAGTTTGTTAGATTCGTTTTCATGTATTTACTATATAGACGCAAATATAGCGAAAATTTTCGTTAAACGTTGAATAGTCTGAATATGGGACACGGTACATATAGAGATGTGCACACAAAATATTCTATTTTACTACCAGGTGGCAGGTGCGATTCAATTGAAATGGGATGTTTATCTAGATATTTTCACATGTTTTGTGTATTTTTTCCTAGTAATTTACACAACCAATTTATGATGCTTTAAGAGATTGTATGGTGGAAAATAATAATCGTGCATTATCAATATGTATATGGGGTGGGATTATAATTTTATTGAACATATATTGACATAATTCCCATGAAATGGTTGTCCGTAAATAGTATAGATTATAAGAAGTGGAGAAAACGAGTCATTGCAATACGAAAGTGAAATTTGCAGCCTAAGGGATAGCGAGGGCTGCAATCACTTGAGCATTGCAATTACATGTTTCCACACGAGTCCTGTAATATTTATAAATTATTAGCAACATAAAAAAAACTTGTACGAGTCAACAAAACTAATAACTGAAACGTTCGAAAATTGAGAAATCGTTGTGCAATGAAATTAAACACGATTTATGCAACGCATCCTTCCCGAAAGCTTATAGTTTATTGCACTATCGTACATTCGCACTGGTACATTCGGTCAAGAACCAGACGATTTTAGGTAACATAAAGAAATAATTATGAAATTATGTTCAATCAAATTATTAGGGACACATCGAACCGTGTTGGGATATGTTGACTTCTGGCGATGTATTTAACTATACATTGTTGCATTCAAAACACAAAGTTTAGCTTTGTACTAAAAAATATATCTAAAACATATTTTTTTTCTAAATTAGATAGTTCTTCAGAAAGAAAAATTTTTTCTATCAGATTTAGCTCGAAATATTGAAAATTTTTAGGTTTGAAGTTGACAAAAGAAATAAACGAAATATTGGGTCATCAAAAAAATTTGTAGCGTTTTTTTTTTTTTCTATAGATGGCTTTAGAGTAGCATGACTTTGGTAATACTAATCCTGTCAGGCTACGCTATAGAGCATTTCAAAGGTAACATTCGATAGATTATTAAAAAATACACATTGTGACATTTTTAATTTATATGAGGGGAGCAAATGCTCTTCGAAGAGGAAAGACGTGTTTTTTCTATCCTCTTCAAAATTTTAATTTAATTTATATTTTTTAGTGTTTTATTTATTTATAAAATAAAAATAATAATTAAAGTGAATTAGTGATATAATAATTAGTGGTATAGTTTATTTTAATGTAACAATAATTTAAGTGTTAGTGAAATAATAATTAAAGTGTAATTGTGGAATGGAAAATGCAATCCACCGAGATGCATTTATCAGGCAACGTTTTATATTTTAATTACTAAAGTCTAATAATGGGATAGTATTAAAATAGATTTTAACTTAAATAGAAATACGTCTAGTTAATTTCATATTAGATTTTATTTTTACGCCAACTTGAATGTGTTCTTGTGTTTTATTTTATGTACAATCGACACAAATATATGCTTGAAACATGATACATAGCAAAGCCAACGAAATATTTATACATCCGTCTCTTTCGTTCTTTACACAGATCCTATCAAGGAAATGTACTATATATTATTGGTTTTGTCTTATAAAATACAAACAACAACAAAACGGAGAAACATTTTTGTTGGTTCTGGTATAGTCGTCACAAATATTTTCCTGTACCTTGATACATAGATCAGGTATGTTTATATGTTAGCTATAAGGATATTATCTATAATATTATGAAAACATGATAAGTCTACTGCTGCGCATATAGAAGATGGTAGAAAATATTTACCTTCAATGTGTGTTGGTGGTTTAGTATATAAGATTATGTTATTTGCATGCGGGTGTTGTTGTCTCTCTTTGTGTTTTTTGTATTCATGAAACAACTATGGTGTTCTTGATAAAAGATGATCTATACAAGCACAATGAAATTTTAGTGTATTCAACTCGAAAAGGATTCTGATACTTCGTATAATTGAATAAGTTTGAGTCGAATTGGAAACCATATAAAATAGTTTCGAATTGGAAACCATATAAAATAGTTTATTTAGGTATGATTAATTTTGTTTACAGGGTATTACAAACTGCATCAAATTGATTTAAATTAATTTAATTAATATTATAAAATTATAAATTAACTAAACTATATAAATAACATGCTAATTTGGAAATGTTGATTTGAGTTGAGTTGAGATTTCGTTTTCAACATATAATAACGTATTCATTTATGTGTGCAAAATTTAGATCAAACTAATGTGAACCACGTGGAATTATGTAAAAACATTTCGAAAGGCTAAATGTTTTGAATTTAATTATTAACTTATTGGAATTCACTGAAGTTCAGGTTGTAGATTTCACACGCAAACGTCATGATTACTTATATGGGACACCGATAACTAATAAAAAGAAGAAATACCATCCCCCTGGGAAAAGCGTTTTCCTTAAGCTCCTTCGGTAGTTTAGTTTCGTACTGATAAAAAAGTTGGTCTACTCCACAGTACCCATATATAAAGGTAATATACTCTGATGTTTCATTTTCGTTCGATTTTCTTGTGATCTGTCAAAAATAATCTAATATGGCGGAAACTTTGAGCAAACAAATCGTGTTTGTTAGTTTCTTGTAACAATTTTGAGTGTTGAGTGAATATAAAGAATTAAATTTTATACAATTTTATAATGAGGTGGTCGGTATATGGGTCTAATATCGATAATAATGCTAAGGATTTTTCTAATACCATATCCTTTCATTCATTTCCTATTAACAAAACTAATTGTAAACGTTGGGTATATTTGTGCCGCAGAAAATGTTCAAAGCATTTTAAGCCAGATCAATCCCTAGCACCCATGAAGAGGATTCGTCCGCAAGTCGTCCATCAACTTTGCACGCTCAACTTGGCCAAGATGATTCCACATCAGAAGGCTTTATTGGTGTTATTGGTTCTGGAATTAATAAAATAATGTGTGCAGAAACAGAGCGGATTATTTCTAACATGAAAGATTGCAAAATACAGACTCATTTTGAGACAACAAAATCTGAATGTACACAAACTGATTCAAATATGGTTTCATACTGGTAGCAAGTAAAATATAAAAATAGACGAAAATGTTGGAAACAGGAAAATGTCCGTAAATCTAAGAACATATTTTCACAAAAGGATAACTAAAAAATTGAAATGTCCTGAGAATGATCTTCCTATAAGCATTCCAAATGGTCAATGGACGACATTGCTAATGCGATTAACATTCACGCTTCTGGCCCAAGAGCATATCGATAGATGCTTAAAAAAATATCCGCTTCCCGCCGTAATAACTTTAAAAATATGGTGTGCTAAAATTAAAGTGTATCCCGGAATTCTTTAATGCGCATTGAATATAATGAGAAAAGGTTAAATGACAGGTGCTGATAAAGTGTGTATCCTTTCCTTTGACGAAATGAAGGTAAAAGAAAAAATTGTGTGCCATAAAACAAAACATGAAACCTTAATGGCTGGGTAATATGCCCAAGTCGCAGTGGTGCGTAGTATATTTGGGAATTGGAAACAGCCCATATATGTACTATGATTTCGACCAAAGAATGACAAACGATATTTTGTTTGAAATTGTAAATTCAATTTAAGTTTGCGGATTTCACGTTGTAGCAATTGAACCAAGGATTACTTAGAAATTTAAATATAACGGTAACAATACCTTACTTTTCAAATTCGTGCAACGAATCGCAAAAAATCTACGTTTTTGCTGATGTGCCACATTTAATTAAACATTTGAGAAACAATTTCGTTGACCATGGTTTCGAAATTGATGGCGAAGCCATCAGTCAAAAAATTATCGAAGAATTAATTACCAAAAACCAACGACATATCGGATCTTCAGAGACGTACAATGGCAGAAAGTAAAGCTAGTAACAAAACTTTTATCCCATACTGTTTCCAAGCCATTTCTGCGTGCTTGTAGTTTGGGTGAACTGACGTCAGATAATTAGCTCAAAAACGTGGAATTTCTTAAATTGGTACGTTTAATTTTACAAAATTTAAGAAGTTTTATATTATGTATGTTATTTGGTTTGATTGCCTCAACATAAGAGTACCCTACAAGGACAGTTGGCAACGAGTACAAGCCGTTGGGCTTTCAGAGTCAATCCAGTTTGAAATTGTCGACCAAATGTCAGCAACTGTACTGATTGTTCAATGATATAAAATCACAAAATGGCATATCATATTTATTGACGTACCGCCTAAGTCAAAATGTTTTAGAAAGCTTTTTTGGAGTTATTCTCTCGGATCACACAAGACAAGAACCTGCAGAGAATGAATTACAATCTCTACAGTAAGATGTCTTAGAACATTTAGCTGGTTATATTTGCCATAAAATTAAGAACCCAGAGTTCGTGGTAGATAATTCTTTAGTGAATACATCTCAAGATTCATCCTTCACATGGATCAACCAATTAACTGAAGCCCACACTAATATAATTTGGAAGTTTTTTTAATTTGTCTGTTATGCCTATGTTTTTTTTGGCTTTTCTTATAGACACATATATTATTTTTGACAGCACCCCAACAACTACTACTAGGTACTAAACGTTAAAAGTAAGATTTGTATTTTTGTAGTTTGGTCCTCAGTTTGGGAGTAGATCAACTTTTTATCAGTACGAAACCAAACTACCGAAGGAGCTTAAGGAAAACGCTCATTTTAAAGGGTTATATACTTTATATAATCCTTGGGGTAAAATTACGGGCGGGAGGGGATGATATTTCTACTTTTTACTAGTAGATGTATTGTGAGTAGATGGCTCTTAATTCGTTGAAAAATTCGATGAAATTCTCCAAAAAAAAATTTGGAAAAACCATTTCATCTTATGACATCGCTGCGGAACTAAACATTGACCAAAAAATAGTTTTAAATCATTTGTGTAAAGCTCAATATAAAAAGACGCTCGATATTTTGGGTACCACATGAATTAATAGTGAAAAATTTAATGGACCGAATTCCCATATGAGAATCGCTGCTGAAACGAAACAAAATCGAACCATTTTAACCAAAACGTGGGTCACATATGACAATAATATGCGAAGACCGTGATCCAAGATAGAGGAAGATGTATGAACCAAGATAGGTGAAACCCGGATTGACTCCGCTTAAGGTAATGCTTTGTGTTTGTCAACAACTAACGCGATTAAAACGCGCAATTGAGGTAAAGCGATCAGAATCGACCAACAGGAAAAGCGTCGTCTTCCATCATGACAATGCCAGATCACAAATATTTAATTACTCGGCATAATATGAAAGAGCTTGGCTGTGAAGTTTTCCACCGAATAGATAATTGACCGGACCTTGCCCCGTCCGACTATCATTTATTGCTCTCTCTCTGTAAATCTCTCTTAATAGGGTAAAGCTGACTTCAAAAGAGGTGTTTAAAAATCACTTGGTTCAGTTTTTCACCCAGAAATTCCAGAAGTTCTACAATGATGGCATTAGAAAATTGGTAAAAGTTTATCGAAAAAACGCCACCGATTTTTTCCTTGACCTAATATTTGACATCAATTCTCAGAGATTCGAAAAAATCCTAAAAATAATAAACATAATTTAATTGCTAGTTTTAAGCTTACTATCTTCTATTTATATACCTACATTTCGATGGCCTTATTCCATCACCATCAGGGTGAAATACAATAATAAGTATAAAAAAAGTATATTCCCAACAATTTATAGAAAAAACAAAGGCCTTACACAAATGTTCACTGGGTTGCTTTTAAAATCAAGCATTAAATATGTAACTGCCTAATTTCGGTCATTTAAATATTTAGCTGAAAGCTAAACATTTCTATGTAAAAAAACACAATCAGCTTGCATTCAATTTGTATTATGAAGAAGAAAGGTTGGAAGTATTATTTAACTGTCGGTTGGTAATTTTTTAATTACCGACAAGAAAAATATTAACTTCAGAATTTGATATATCTCCGATAATATCGGCCACATATCTTGGCCACACAAATTATAATCTTTATTGCACCCAAAAAAACTTACTACTGTAGAACTTCTCTAAAGGCGAAGATACTGAAGGGCTCCAACTACAGAGTCAACTGGATGTTTGGCTCTGTACACTTCCGCCTAAAGAAGGAAGGGTTGGTGGATGCAGTCAAGGGGAGAGTGGTGGAGCCGAATCTGCCCGGCACGTCAAGGGCGGCTTTGGGGGGGAGACCTGGCACCTCCGGAACAGGGAGACCGGCCAAACCAGGCCGAGGAAGGAGCGGAAAAAACCATGGGCTGACTCCTAGAGGAAGGGTGGCACAACAGCAACCAAGTAAACCAGGCTCTCCGGAGCCTAAGAAATGATAAAAAAAAATACACATCATAGTGATACATACCAAACCTACAACAACAACGAAACTGAGATTAGTGTAGATTAATCTGCACCGATCGAAGACGGCTTCAAACAACCTAAACCGTCTATTTATGATTAATGACTGGGATATAGCGCTCTTAAAGGAGCCTTGGACCAACAATGGGAAGATTAAAGGTTTTGCAGCCAATACAGGTAAGCTAGTTTACGACACGGCTGCAGATAGGCCGAGCACATCAATTCTCTGCCGCTCAAGGCACAATATCTTCTCTATTAAGCAATTTATTTCTAGGGACATCAAGGCTGTTTCAGTAGAAATGCCCTTACCAAAAGGAGGCAGGAGGGTGACTAACATCGCTTCTGCATATTTTCCCGGGGATGAAATTGACCCCTCCTCCAGAATTGATACAGAGATTCGTGAATTATTGCACGATTTATCACCAAAAATTCATCATTGGGTGCGACGCTAATGTACACCAAGTAGTCTGGAAAAGCAGCAACACCAATTTAAGAGGTGAGCAACTTTTTGAATTCTGTCTTAGTAACAACTTAGCAGTAAACAATAAAGGGAGTGATGCGACCTTTATGAATGCGGTTAGGAGAGAGGTACTGGATCTTACCCTGTCTGACATGGGTACCTCCAGTGCAATTCTCGACTGGCATGTGTCCATGGAAGCATCCCTCTCAGATCATATGTACATCAGGTTTGATATCAATATCCCTTCGAGACAAGAGTTGATGCTAAGGATACCAAAACACACCAACTGGCCAGTCTATAACGAAAGACGTTTGGATAACTTAGCTGGTCTACAGACCACGATAACCTCGACAGAGTAGCAAATGACGTTACAGAGGTAATAATTAATGCCTACAACTCAAGCTCACCCCTAGTGCGTATTAGAGGCACAATGGATGTTCCTTGGTGGAACCAAAACTTGGAAAACATGAGACGAAATGTCCGTAAACTTTTTAATAGGGCTAAGAGGACGAACGTTTGGACTACCTATCAGAATTCCCTTACCCAATACAACATAGCTCTTAAGCAGAGCATAGGATTAAACTGGAGAGACTTCTGTAAAAAAATAGATAAGTTACTTATGGCGTGTCGACTCCAGAAGGCACTCTCCTTGGAGCACAAGAATCCCTTGGGATCTGTAAGGCAACCAAGTGGAGATACAACCAGAACCAGGGAGGATACTCTGGAATGTCTAGTGAGAGGTCACTTCCCAGAATGTGTAGTACTGAGGGATCAGGAAGAATCCAACGCAAGTAGCGTACATCCGTATCTGGTTCAGTTTTTTACGCCGGAACGGATAAGCTAGGCAGTCAAATCATTTGGCGCTTTCCATTCACCGGGAGGGGCCTGCGTATACCCAGCCTTTTTACAACAAGGCCTACAGACTTTGTTGCCTTATCTTACTATACTCTCCAGAGCCAGCTACAGCTTGGAATATGTCCCAAAATTCTGGAGGGAGTTTCGGGTGATTTTTATCCAGAGATTAGGTCTTATAGACCTATTAGCTTCACATCATTTTTACTGAAAACCATGGAGAAAATTCTGGGACTTTGTATCAGATCCAATACTCTCCAAAGATACCCTCTGAACTCTAGGCAGCACGCCTACCAAGCACATCACCAGAAACGGCTCTACACGAACTGACATCGGAAATCGAAGATCGCTTTTGATAAAACTAGTTTCGAGGTAATTCAGGAACAATCACTAACAAGGGGTATAAACCCCTCCACCGTAAGGTGGATTATCCACTTGCTAAAAAACAGGTCGACCATCACCATAGCGGTCACCAGGGGTTGCCCCCAGGGAGGTGTTCTCTATCCCTAATTGTGGCTGATCGTGATGGATCAATTACTTACTAGACTGAGAAATTTAGTCTTCTCGAATAGTACTTATGCGGACGACCTAGTCTTGATGGTGAGGAGCAGATTCACAAATATAGTAGGGGAAATAATGCAACTAGCCCTAGAGGTAGTAAATGAGTGGTGAAGGGAGGTGGGCCTTACGGTAAATCGTAACAAGGTCAACTGCACTCTCTTTACTAGCCGGAGGAAAACTGTCCTCCCGACGATAGTCCTTGGGGGAGGGGGGTAACTGTCGACGTAGGTTAAATATCTGGGTATCGTATTTGATCAGAAATTAACGTGGAATCCTCACTTAAATCATATCACAAACAACACCCAATCGGTTGAAAGGCCCACCGATCTTACGAGCCCGGTTTTTTCTTTTTGTGGGAATATTTGAAAAAACAGTTTATACAGAGGCTCCTACAACTCGAGAAAATATGATGCAGAGAATCAGGAATGCTTGCAGAAGCGCTCTTACCAACCGTTCCAAGCTTTGAACGAAAGATGCCACTGTGTATTGACAGTTATGGAGAAATTTTTGAACATTTCATTCCATGATATGTAAAGCTGTGTTTGCTTCCATAACCCTGATTTTTGCCTCGATTGGCCAGTTTTTCGGGTCTTATCTTTATTGATAGGACCCAAATGTGGCCTGAAAATCTATCTTGATATGACTGAACATAGGAAAGGGTTCTCAAGTTGTGCTGCTCTATCCTAAATTATCTTTTCATGAACATGAATTGTTTTAAAAAATGTGTTTTGCTGAAGCCTCAACAACCTCAAAAAACAAATATAATTAACAAATATAAACTAAAACCAGTACCAGTGCAGGGATAATCGGGCCCGACCTAGAACTATGCATATCACTGGGTTGCTACCCAGTTTTTTAGGCAGAGACCTTTGCTATTGAGGTATGAGTGCTTCAATGTCTGAAAAAGAAATATAAGAAGATCTATATAATCTCGGACAGCCAGGCAGCTCTGTTAGCCTTAAGAGCTTCAGTGTTCAACTAGAAATTGATCTGGAGCTGCTACTGTAATTTGTAAAGTCACCCCAAGCCGAGATTTCTTCGGTCCCAGTCCTAGTATTGCTTTTTCCAAAACCCACTTGGCAGATGGTATAAGGCACTGAGAGCAGAATTATAGGAAATTACTCTGGGAGTCCTCCATTGGGATGAGGCAGGCCAAGAAATTATTCAATTATAATATTATACGTCTGGGAGAGGCACCGGGGATAGACCGCCAATCCCTAAGATCCCTTACCTAGTTTTTAACAGGAGACGGCCCTTTTAACGGCCATCTACATAAAATGGGAAGGTCCCTTAAGGACCAGTGCAGATTCTGTGACTGCGGTAAGGAGACATCGGAACACCTTCAAGGATGAAGCGTCCGACAATTTCTTTTCGATTATTGATTTTTCTAAATATTCTGTAAATACTATTCTAACATCACTCAAACTTCTGTAAAAACATTCAACAAAATTAAAGTATCGCCGACCTCAAGCTTACTAATTTACTATCCAACCATCAGTTTTCTCCTAAGGAGGGGGGGCGGGGGCCATTTGTGAATTCGTTTCGAACGTATCCGAATCATCGAAGAATTCGATTCTTATTTGAATTGAATGAGATTTGTTCGCTTCTTATTTAAATCAAACACAAATCTTATACTTCGTAGAGCCGAATACGTTCAAATTGAATTCACAAATAGCCCCCAGATATCTAAGCACCTTCCGAAATATCATTGCGATCTTCATAAAAATCGAGCAGAAACCATTGAAACTTTCTTGTTTTCCTCATTAGATGCGTATTTATCTGTCGAAATAAAATTGTACTGCTAACATGGCAAAGGATACGGCTAAGGAAATAGGGTTGGTATAGTTAGCTCACTGGATTTGACTCGGTTTTTAAACAATAGGTGCAGTTTTGTCAGTTTGTCTTCGTTTTAGGAAGAATTTCATATTTTTCCAATTTTTGTTAAGGATTTCATCATTCTCCATCATTTATTAAGGATTTTTTCATTCTCCAACATGATTTGTTTTATTTTATTAGGAATTCAAACATTTTATCGGGTTAACTGTTAAATTTTAAATCTAGCGTTTTACTAAAATTTGTAAATTTTTCATATATTTCTGAGCTCTTCGATAGCTCAGTTTGATGATTAAAGTGGATTTAAATAGTTGGTAACACGGTGTCACATTTATTGCACATCAAAGTGTTTTCCCCTTTAGATTGACAGCATCTCTCAAACATAAAATTACACAGGACCACAAAAAAAAGATGAGTGGAGGGTTCCTTCAATCAGACCAAGTGGATTATATGTTTTTTGGGTCGCTGAAACCGAATCCGGAACCTGTTTTGCCCCATCACATCAGCGTTTTTTTCTAACCTCAAAAAACAGCTTGAAACTATAAAACCCAACAATATCAACCCTATAACGTTATAACCATGTACCTTCATAGCTCAATAACTTCGAGATAGGTAACCTATAACCCTAAAACCCATAACCTCAAAACTGATAAATCTCACATCCCAATAAACTACAAACCGAAAATGCAGCAAAAAAAACAAAAAACTTACACGCAAAACTCAAACCTCAATATCGGAGAGTTTTTAACCCCAGTAATCCAAAACCTCATGACCCTCTAAACCCAAAACCCCATAACCCGACAGCTCTTAAATGCGCGAAAAAAATACTTTGAGGTGGACGGCTAAAACTCCACGATACATGTAACCCTATAACCCCGCATAACCCTATAATCCTAAAATGCAACAGTAAATGTACATGCACGCTTGAGTTCTGAGTCTGACAGTTTTGCCGTGTGTCGGCATCCAGAGCACCTCCACGCGGTGACGGTGAGCAACGGAGTTCTTCCGCGATCCGGCAAAGTCCCTGGATAATGGCGCTCATGCCGTCATGATCGGCACATTTAAAATTACAATGTAGGGAGTCGGAACCCCAGTATCGGCGGCTGGTCAGGGTGAGAAAGTGGGCCCGCAGACGTGCAGCTCTACATCGGTGGGTAACATGGCCTTTGAAGAGTATAACGTTACAAGAAAGATATCATGCAATTATTTCGTAGACTCTTTCTGGGTTGTTTGTGGATAATATGTTGTGAGTAAACTTAGAAAGTTATTCATAGATAGATGTACTTAAAAGTAGGCATCAGTACTTTTTTGGTGATGAATCATTGGACTCTAAAAATGATATGTTTAAGATGCTCCTTGAAACTTAATAAACAAAAGAAACGGACATTTGTTTCTCCAATGATCTGGCGGGAACCAAAAAATCATGAAAAGGATTGCTATTTTTCTTTAAGGAAGGTTTTTGGGCATAACCGAAAAACCAAATCTTGGATTTCTTATGCAACTGTTGAATCTGTGACTGGTCATACCATTCTTGAAGCTGAAGAGAGTAACAAAAGTAGTACTACTAGTGACGAATATAAAAGTTTAATGCAAATACAGATGAACGATGAAACACCACAAGAATCAGAAGACGAGACTAATAAAAATCCCAATGAGTTATCTCAAGAAGAGCTTAATGACTTGTTCCGAGCAGTCTTGCTTCATAATGGCAACCATCTTGCCCCCGCTACCTGTACGTCATTTGGTTGTACTAAATGAGGAGTAGCACAACCTTTGCTTCCTACTCGAAAAATTAAATTACGCTAAATACAAATGAAAAATATGTGCAGATTTCAAAATAATGACAATTTTATTAGGTCAACAAAGTGCTTTCACTAAATATCCATGTGAATGGGACAGCCGAGCACGTGCCAAACATTATGTGAAAAAGGATTGGCCAACTAGAAACAATTTAACTCCAGGATCTAAAAATATTATAAAACAGAGTCTAATACCACCAGATAAAGTAATCCTTCCACGGAGAGCATATATATTTGAAAAGTTTTCTAAACTGTCTGATGCAAAAATAAGAGATGGTGTTTTTGATGGACCACTGATTAGAGAACTTTTGAAAGACAATGGATTCCAAAAAAGAATGACTAAGGTGGAGCAAGCAGCTTGGCAAAGTTTGAGATCCTAACTACGTGACTATGGTTGAAAATATGGTAAACAATTTTAAAAATATGCGATGCCCAATGAATCTGAAGCTGCACTTTCTTCATTCTCACATTGAGTACTTTCCTGAAAATGTAGGCGATTTTAGTGAAGAGCGCGGAGTGTTGGTCTTTGAAGAGAGACACGTCAAACCAACACAAAAGAAAAGCACTACGAAGGTCATTTACAAATAAACGAATATCACTCTAGAACTGAAAACACATGAAATGGCTACTTACAAAGTCGCAAAGCACCGCAAAGGGAACAGAAGTCTGCTCGTCTACGTCATTGTTCCTGGGTATAGCTATATATAGTTTTGGAGACCCAAAGTTTATGAGAAATATGATTAAATATCTGGTTCAAACTTTCTGCAAAACAAGAATTAAGTCTCGAGCATAAGTTATAATTGTAGCTTTCTGAGATTACAGGCTCTTGAAGGCTATAAGGTTATGGAATTTCTGGGTTATACTTTTGGGGTTACGTAGTTTTAAGGTATGGGGATTTGGATGTATGGAGTTATGGGGATTTGGAGTTATGAAACTTAATTCTACATGCGTCGGAGTTATGTTGTGACAAATCAATTTTCTTATGTTACACTTCAGGATGGTGAGGTTTATGGGTTTTGAGGTAATGAAATGATGGACGAATGGAATTATAAAGCTAAAACTCTCCGAGATTTAAGATTTATGAGTTTTAAGATTATAGATTTTGAGGTTAAGGGTTTTAGGCTTATAGGTTATTGATCTCAAGGTTATTGACCTATGAAGGTTATAACGTTTAAGAATTGATACTGTTGGGTTTTATAGTCCCAAGCTGTTTTTTGGGATGAGAAAAAACTCTAACGTGATGGGGCAAAACAGGTTTCGGATTCAGTTTCAGGGACCCAAAACATATAATCCACTTGGTCTGATTTAAGGAACCCTACTCTCACTTTTTCTTGTGGTCCTGTGTTATTTGTTACTTTCGCAACATTTTTATTACAAACTATGGTTGGTTATTTTATTTTATTTAACATAATTCAAGCATTCAATAAATAAAGTCTTAGAAGTCAATGGTTTTAGAACAATATCACAGAAAAACTAGAAATTGACCACATGAATTGAAATTGAGCTGGTTTTGAATTAAGTTGGTTTGACTTGCAATTTTGGTTAATTATGTGTTTTAGTTTGGCTCAGACTAAACTTCGAACGAGTTAAGAGTGACTCTAGTCCCCGGACAGAATTAAGAAACGACTGCAGCGTACAAAAATACTGACCTATACTAAGTATAGACGAATAATTATAAATTTGTAGGTTTTATTCAAAACCTATTGGCCAAGTGGAGAATCATTTGTGAAAGATAGATTGGCGATAAACAATTTTCTTTAATTTCGAAATTCATGATTAAACGATCTTTTACAGATAAGCGCTCTACATCGTAAGTGGTTTTACCAAGCAGATTTAATCTTAGAAAATGTAATATAAAACTGGTATCCGACCTAAATCACATTAAACCGATGAAATTTAATATTTACCATAATAAAAAACCAAGCTCATCAAAAAACTGCCATAAGCTTATTTTTTACATAATGAACATTTTAGATTTATGTATGTGTAAGTAGTAGGTCAAGAAAATTTGGATTTTAGTACAGCTAAAAAAAAAAAAAATCAGTTTCCACAACAAAAATATCTTTATGTCGACGGTGTCGAATAAAAAAAAAAAAATCTGTGCGCACGCAAACTGACCATTTATCATTTTATCTGTCAAAATTATTAACGTGCAGATAAATTGAAACAAGAATATACCATCGTAAATAAATGGGTTTTTGGTGGTTATATTATAGGTCATACAGAGAGACTGTGCAATAACAATGGTGCAATCATTTGGGAATTTTCTATACACATTCTCGAGGATACATCTAACATAACCGAAAGGTTATAATCAAAAAATGAAAAAATCACACAAAAGAAGAATGATATGATGAAAATCGTTAAATTTTCCGACAAAAAGAAAAACACCAAACAATACAAATAAATGATACAACAATAGCAAACCCAGGGATGACTAAAATAGGTTATATACAAAAGAAATAATATGAACATGTATTTACAGAACGACTCCTAAATTTACTAATTATTCAAAGTGTACAATTATTAAATAAGAAAATTGGAAGCAATGTACAAATGTAACCCACAATATGAATACAGAGTTTTCCTGTATAACTGATACAATTTAGAATTCACAAAGTATATTTTATTACAAAAGTACAAATTTTGTTTTGTTTTCAAAGTTCAAAGTTTATATTTCGTTGTGGATCATGACGTTGGAGAATACAAGATGTAAATATGTGCTTTTATTTATATTTTGGTTCGAACTTTTATAATATTACTATATTGTTGTTATATACATTGTGTTGTATCACGTTATTAACAAAAATTATTTACAAACCCCGTGAAATGGGTCATAACAATTTCTTTGTTGGTTTACATCGTGTTCTGCTGTATTATGCAAAACGCCTAAAGGTCAAACTGTTCCCAAGTCGGGTTCCCAAAATAAAGCTTTGAAATAGTAAAATATAATGAAGAGCCAAATGGAATCTTATAATATATCGTGTTATAAATTATCAGATATTATTTTAGGAAGGTACGTTGGCATTTGGTACACAATTTTTTAGTTCCGTTACTAGTTAGGTTTGCTGGTAATGATTTTCCGTAATCCTTAAGAAAACCGGATTATATTTTTCGTTGAAAGATTACACTTAGTTATCTGAGAACCTTATCTTCCTCCGTTTCAGCACCAAATCCAGCAATAATTTCAGGGGAGAGCCAAGCTCTGATTTTAGTGTTGAATTTAGAAATTATTATCTTGGGTATTATCTAAGACCGTTTCGAAGACCGGATTGACATTGCACTGTTTACCAGCCAAAATCAATAACACTGACACAAATTGTCGCTGAGTCTGTGATTTCGTTGTTAAAGGTATAAACGTACAGCGTTATGAAATCTAACAATAGCAATAAACGAAGACACAATGTTTTTTAACATATTGTTTACGATTTATTTAAATTATATGGTTTAAAGATAGCAAATATACTCAGATTCTTAGGTTTAGTAAGTTCATGACAACAATCGGCATACCACAACGCATAGAATAAACTATATTAAAACTGAAGCAAAGGGAAGCTAGGAAATTATTGATAGATTCAGATTCCACTCCTTTACAGATAACTCCGATGCAGCTTGGAATATTTTAGAAACCGCTTCAACAAAGTTGCGATCCAATTCTCATACTATATAATAACCAACTGTTTATACGCTATAAGGAATACAGGAATCAACATCGAAACATGGAGTACTTTCAATATCTTCAGCTTATTAAAAAATTGGAAAACGAGAACGAGCCACAACATCTTTACAAAAGATCTCAAGAAAACCCAAGAGAATTTCAAAGAACCAGCTAATTTTGAAATTTCTAGAAAATCGTTACCAATCTTTGGAAGCAATCGGTAGCAACAAATCAATACTAAACCCAACAAATAAAGTTTGAATCTCAATCTCTAAAATGTGCTTTTGCAGTTGCCACACAGCCAAGTTTCAAACCTTAAAGATAAGTTACGCTCACGTTTCAAAAACCTGAGTATTTCCGAAAGAAATCAGATGGTCATGCTGCATAATTCGTACAGAAGTTGTCTCAACTAAAACCATATGACAACAAGTTGCAGCAGTAAAATAAGTTGGTTGCCGCTTTGATATGAGCCGTATAGGGATTTGCAAAACAATTAAAAAATTAACGAATCGAGGAATTTCGCGTGGAACAAGACGTTGCTCTATGTACAGCACGATTCTCAGAGATTGGCTCATATAATAACTATGTAGGTTGTAAAGGGCATACATTGCGAAAATAAAATTACTCAGTGCCGCTTTGATATAAGCCATATAGGGATTTGCAAAACAATTTAAAAAATAACCGAATCGACGAATTTCGCTTGAAACAAGAACGTTGATCTCTATTATACAAAATAGCACGAATCTCAGAGATTGGATCATATGGTGACTATGTAGGTTGTAAAGGGCATACATTGCGAAATCAAAATCACTCAGTGCCATACTTGATATGAACCATAGGATTCTTGCAAAAAATTTAGAAAATTAACAAATCGACGATTTTTGCTTGAAACAAGGACGTTGTTCTCTATTATACCAAATAGTTCGAATCTCAGAGATTGGCTCATTTGGGGACTATATAGGTTTTATAGGGTATACATTGCGAAATTGAAAACACTCAGTGTCATACTTGATATGAACATTCAGTCACTTGCAAAATATTTAGAAAATTAACAAATCGACGAATTGAGCTTGGAACAAGCACGTTGTTCTCTATTATACCAAATAGAACAAATTTGAGATATTGGCATATAAAGTGACTATATAGGTTGTGAAGGGCATTTATTGCGAAATTAAAATCACTCGGTGACATACTTGATATGAACCTTCGGGCACTTGCAAAAAATTTAGAAAATTAACAAATCGACGAATTTCGCTTGAAACAAGAACGTTGTTCACTATTATACCAAATAGCACGAATTTGCTCTCTATTATACAAAATAGTTCGAATCTCAGAGATTGGCTCATATATAGTGACTATATAGGTTGTATAGGGTATACATTGCGAAATTGAAATCACTTAGTCCCATACTTGATATGAACCTTCGGGCACTTGCAAAAAATTTAGAAAATTAACAAATTGACGAATTTCGCTTGGAACAAGGACGTTATTCTCTATTATACAAAATAGCACGAATCTCAGAAATTGGATCATATGATGACTATATAGGTTGTAAAGAGTATACATTGCGAAATTGAACTCACTCAGTGCCATACTGGACATGCACCGAACGGCTCTTGCAAAAAAATTTAGAAAATTAACAAATCGACGAATTTCGCTTGAAACAAGGATGTTGTTCTCTATTATACCTAATAACTCGAATCTCAGAGACTGGCTCATTTAGTGACTATATGGGTTGTAAAGGGTATACATTGCGAAATTGAAATCACTCAGTGCCATACTTGATATGAACCTTCGGGCATTTGCAAAAAAAATTAGAAAATTAACAAATCGACTAATTCCGCTTGGAACAAGGTGTGCATCACACCAGAAATCCCATTTTAGAAAACCCAAGATTTCTACATATAATTCGGACCATTGGAATTGTGCAATTTTATGCCTGTAATTAGGAAATTTGTGCAAAGCGTACTTTAGGAAATAGGATGGGATTTCTCACGAGATTATCACACCAGAAATCCCATATATTCCGTTTATGCAATAAAACATATTTTTCGGAGTATGACGATTGTGCGTTACTAAACTGACCTTGAAAATAGTTTATATTGGCCAGAATCGGCCATAGAACATCCAAAATTGATCAAAATCGTGGTTTTTCGAAGAGGTTATATGGGCGATTTCCAGAAATCCCACCTTACAAAATGCGGTTAGTATTCTGGCCAAGTTTCACGTTTGTGCATATCACACTTTAGCCAGAATCGGCCATAGAACATCGAAATCGTTTTAATTCGAATGTTAGTAAAAGGTGGGATTTCTGGAAATCGCTCATATAACCTCTTCGATAAACCACGATTTTGATGAATTGTGGATATTCTACGGCCGCTTCTGGCTAAAGTGTGATGTGCACAAACGTGGAACTTGGCCAGAATATTAACTATACTTTGTTTTAATTCGAATGTTAATAAAAAGTGGGATTGGTAATGCATATCTAGCAAACGGTGTTTGGTAATGTATATCTAGCACAACCTCAGATGAATGTACCTGACTAATGGCACAATTCTATTCGCTACCTGCAAACTCCAAACCAACCGGCTCCATTAAATGGGTATAATAAAGAATTACCCTTATAATTACTTCATTCTTAATTGTAAAAGTTAATTTTATTAATTAATTATATTTTACAGCGGATCAAAGCCTCTGTGTGTAATAAACGCCAAATAAGGAGGAGCGACCAATTATTAATTGAAATAGGTGGCAAAGCCTAAAATCTAACCCTGAATGCAGAATTGTGAATCTGTTAATCGATGAGAAAGTGGTGCAGAGAGAGGGGAGGGGGGCGTAGGGTTGCCAGGCAAAATTATAGAAAAATAATTACATTTATGGAATAAAATGGTATGAGGAATATGTATATTTACCATATATTTACATTCTTAAATCTATAAAAGTCACCATAAATTAAAAAAAAATATGTTTGACATTTTCTTTATTTTTAAACATTAAATTTGAAATCCGTCAAATTGATGAGTACATATAAAAGTTCACTGAAATATATCGACAAATATGTGTTTGCTGGAGGCGGAGGAAATTCAGCCTGGTTTGGCTGTTTCTTGCCATTGGGTCATGTTCTATTTTAAAAATTTTGATCCCAACCCAACTTTATGTTTGATAATTGAAACTATTTGTTGAACTAACAAAATATTGCAGGTACAAATTTCACGAAATCCATCAACATCTGTGTTTGTTCCATTTGAAGCTGGGTGTATAAAACTAAATTTGGCGAATAGATGATATGTCCGATGTAATTTTCCAGAGCCGGTATTAATCAATTTCGTATTAGGAACTACCTAAAGCATATCGACTTCACATTTCTAATTTCAGATAAAAAATTCTATTAAAATCCATCCACAAACTTGCTACCTAGTTCGGTTGTTTATCGTAATAAAAAAGTATCACTAAATCCAACCACAAAGATAGGAAATTTTCTGAGGGTGAATAATTCGGTTTTAAATTAGGAACTACTGATAGAATAGGCTTAATAACTCGGATGTAAAATTTCAATAAAATCGATTGAGTAACGTGTTCCATTTGGTGCTGAAAATGTTTGAAACACATCCAAAAAATGAATCAAGGTAGCGGGCTTGAAACTTTTCTAGAAGGGATTTAGGTAATATAACCCGTCGCCACCAAACCAACTGTCCTGATTTTTCTATGTGAAAATGTTCTGATTTTTGCAACTGGTTTCATAATTCGTCCAGATTTCGTCGTCTTTCACTTGGTCTGTTTTATTAATTAAGTATTTTTTATTGATTTTAATAATTGCTTGTACTTTTAAAATGTCAATGATAGTTGTTTCATCTGTACTAAAATAGCTCTACTGTTATTTGCAGATTACATAAAATGGCGTCATTTTAACTTTCACTGAACTGAATAAAAACAGAGATTGCTCCAAATCACTAATCTTAAAATAAAAAGGAATTAGCTAATCTTGAACTTGAAACACTTCAACTAATCTCGAAAATTCACTAAATGTTCAAACTACAACGGAAAAATATTTTGTTGAATGAAATCATTTTGTAAAAAAAATACGGAAAACTACTTCCAAAAATCTTTCATTTTTTTTTTGGGAGGAAGGGGGAGGGGGAGGGGCGGGTTATATTTAAATAAACGTTACAAATTGTGACATTAGCAGGGTAAGGTGTCCAAATTTAGGAAAAACAATGCGACATATTACTTCAACTTTAATTTTTAATACAGTGCTGGTAAAAAAAAATTGGGCAAACAAATTTATTGCAAATTGGAGTCTTTTTTTTTGCTAAAATTACAAAACTTTTGATAGCAATTGGTTTATTGTTTCATTTTAAATAGATGTATGACGTAATTTTTTGAAAAAAAAAAATTCACCTGCAATTTAGGGGCAAAACACCGAAAAATGCCAAAATATTCAAAATACGTTGATTGGTGGTAAAGTAATGTAATAAATTAAACACTTGTTTTTTAGTTTTTTGTTTGTTTTTTATTGATTTATAGAAGTTCAATCTTTCATATTAATATTTTGTTGGACCGCCTTTTGCTTTTATTACACCGGTACAACCCCGCAACTGATGTGCAAAAAAATTGGGCAAGAAATTATTTTTTTTTACGCCTACCGTTCTTGGCCGTCATTAGGGTGCAGATATTTTATTGCCTGTAATTTATTTTTTGAGTATAAATAGTGCATATTTTGTAAGATTAAGTTATTCTGTAAGTGATCCTAGACAAATAAATAATAAAGTGCAATTTTAGTTAGAAAAAATGATAAAAGTTATTGACCAGTGTAAAAGCAATATGTTGATTTTGGCGCGAGAAAATTTAACCACGCGTGAAATAGGTGAAAGATTAAACATTCCTAAAAGTACTGTCGCGTGGAATACTAAAAAAAATCGAGAGATGGGCGGTACACAAAGAAAGAAAGGCTCTGGAAGGCCCAGAAAGACAACGCCAGTAGAAGATCGTTTTATACTATTACAAAGTCATCGGAACCGTTTTAAAACTTCATCGGACATAAGACAGGATCTTGAGCGAGCAACGGGAAAAAAAATTTCAGCCGGCTTAGTGAGAAAAAGACTTGTTAAAGCTGGTTTGAGAGCACTTAAACCAGTCCAGAAGCCTGAGTTCACATTACTAGTGAAAAAAAAACGTTTGCTATGGGCCCAGGAGCATGTTAATTGGACTCCAGAGATGTGGAATGATGTGATTTTCTCCGATGAATCAAAATTCAAGCTGCATGTTGGAGATGGAAGAATTCTCGTAAGGAGAAAACCTGGCGAGAGACTTAGCAACGAATGCCTTTTAAGACTTCCACCGAAAAAATAAGGAGTTATGGTCTGGGGATGCTTTTCTGGCAATGAAACCGGTCGATTGTGCTTCCTTAGTTCCAGCGTTACAGCAGCTGTTTATCTGCAGGTCCTTCAGAACGAATTTGAGCCTTCTGCGTTAAAGCTTTTTGGTGAGACTTGCAAATTTATTTTTCAACAGGACAACGCTCCGTGCCATACCGCCAAAATTGTGAGTTATTAATTTTGAATTGTAGATAGACAAATTGGCTTTCAGATAAACATAAATAATTTGTTAAAATTTTGTTTTTTTTTTCTTATCTCTTCATTTAAAGGTAAAAAAGTACTTCGAAGAAAAAAGAATCGATGTGTTGAGCTGGCCCCCGTATAGTCCAGACTTAAATCCAATTGAAAATATTTGGTCTATAATGAAGCTAGAAGTAGCAAGGAAGCGCCCAGAATCGATTGAAGCTTTAAAAAGTTTATTGATAATGATTTGGGAATCCATATCTCCTGCGACTTTGGAAAAATTTATCAAATTCAATGAATCGGAGGTGTATCGCTGTAATAAAAGCAAAAGGCGGTCCAACAAAATACTAATATGAAAGATTGAACTTCTATAAATCAATAAAAAACAAAAAAAAAATAAAAAACAAGTGTTTAATTTATTACATTACTTTAACTCCAATCAAACGTATTTTGAATATTTTGGCATTTTTCGGTGTTTTGCCCCTAAATTGCAGGTCAATTTTTTTTTTTCAAAAAATTACGTCATACATGTATTTAAAATGAAACAATAAACCAATTGCTTTCAAAAGTTTTGTAATTTTAGCAAAAAAAGACTCCAATTTGCAATAAATTTGTTTGCCCAATTTTTTTTTACCAGCACTGTATTTAATAACTTGACTAAATTTTTGGAGAAATACTCGATTCTTTATAGCAAGCAAGCAATCTTTCATCACTTCCTTTTAATATTTTGACGATTAAACAAATTTAAATTCTATTTTTAAATAAGCAAAAATTAGAATTAAATATAATTCGAAATTAAAATTTGTTAGCTTATCGAGTATTTGTTTTATTAACTATACAATTTATTTGTAAATATTTAGGAATAGCAAAAATTGACATGTTAGCATTAAAGAAAAGTTTAACCATATTTTAAAAATAAGGATCAACCGTTTACGTAATTTTCCAGCATTTAAAACAAACAAACATGTTTTTGTTAATAACTTGGCACGATTTGAAGAAATACACAAATAAACAAATTTTAATGTGGTCTGTAAATTTTTTTTTGTGTTTTGTTTAGAATGATAATTTTTTAATAATGAATTAAGCTAAAAAAAAACAATGAGACTTACCAATCATAACTCGTGCCGGTACAGCATTCCATTCTAACCAAAATGTTATAAATGATGATGTGACAAGTATTACGCCCGGTATGAAAACGGTTGTAAAATAGAAAGCTCGATCACGTGTAAACGTTAAATCAACTTTGAGACAACTGTAATTACCTAAATGATATGGGAACAAAAACAATTTCATTTAGATTTTTAATGCTTGTGACTTATTTTTTTTTTATGCTTTTAATTAAATTAATCAACAAGTATGTGTATCTAAAATAAAAACAAAAAAAATCAAGATACTTAATATCTAGCTTATCATTAAATATTAGTAAACAAGTAATATAAAATATAGAATACAATTTAATAAAAGCATTTCAAAGCAATATTTATTAATTATTGATAAACATTATAAAAATCAGCACTAAAAGGTAATAAAACACATAAATAGTTTATAAATATTTGGTACATATGTTGAGAATTGAATAAAAGACTCTTATCAGTATCCGATATCAATTAGGTGCGACGTGATTAATAAAATTTGTATTTGTCCGCACATATGATATCGAAACACTGAATAGAACACAAAATGCAGTAACTCATGCATGGTTTAATTTTCTAAATAAATATTCAAAGAACAACTTTTTTTTGATGATGATGATTCGCAACTTAAAGCTCATCTCTCTGTTTTTAAATAAATACAAACAAATTTTTTTTTTTTGTATTTTTTATATCTATTCGGTAACCGGCGCGAATTTTGATTATGTGTTGTGTGTCCATATTTTTTTAGTTTTTACCTATCATTGATCGTGCCGGCACTGCATTCCATTCCAACCAAAATGTTATAAATGATGATGTAACTAAGATTATTCCTGGTATAAAAACGGTTGTAAAATAAAATGCACGATCTCTTGTAAATATTAAATCAACTTTCAAACAACTGTAGTTCCCTGTAGTATATAGTATATAGTAATTATATACATGATTAGATAAATAATTAAATTTATAATATTTTTGTAAGCATTTACTTATTAAATATAATATATAGTGTTTAATTTAAAAAAAACAAAACAAATTATATTAATTTTTAATTTAATTAGAAAAACAGAATAGTTGTTATTGTAACATAAAAAATTTAATTAGTTAGTAATGGTTTTATAATGGCAAATGATAAATGAATGTTGGAATGTGGGTTATTGGTTTAATGGCAATAAATATTTTGGAGGTCCCATCACAGGATCTTAATTTTCAGGAATAATTTAATACTTTAAAACCACCAAAAGTGGTCTATCCAACTGAATCCAGATAATAGAGCTACCAAATACTAAACAAAATAAAACCGAAGAAATTTTCATTAAAACCCGAAGGTAGTAAACTAATAAATTTAGCGAAAATTAGGGAATTGGGGTTTACGTACTCGTGATATATAATACGGTTTAGACGAAACACTTCTCCACATCACCCTTTTGTGATTTAATTCGATTATATCACGTTATATCACAATATTTCTCTAATCAGTTCCTTTAATATACTCATACAAATACAATAATAACCCGGGGTTTTGTGTGATATAATTTTCAAAGTAATGAGTCGCACAGGTTGTCACACAACACCTCAAGTAATTAGCATTCGATTATATACAGTCTTATAACCGGTTTGAAACCAAACAACATTTGGAAATGCCATTGTTCGCTATATTAATGTTGTTTTGACAATAATAACACAAGCACACAAACAAACAAAAAAAATGCTGAACTCAAGCTCTGACATGTCAATTCTTATGTATTTTGTTGCGCTGAATACGAATCCGATGTCCGTTTTGCTCTATCACCCACCAGTTTTCCACAACAGCCCAAGAAAATACCAAAGTCTTTTAATCCAGATATATCGTTTCCGGAGTATTTTTAACCGCAAAAAGGATTCCGTAGTTGAAATTTACTTCTGACTCTTCATTATTTCAGGTCACCTTCATGTGGTGACGGTGGGCAACGGAGTTGTCCCACTATCCGGCTAAGTGCATGGGTTACAGCTTTCATGCCGCCAGTATCGGCGGATAGTCAGGGTGGGAAAGCGGGCCCGGCGGCGTCGTTATCATGCGACAGTAGCTCTTCAAGAGTAGGCAACTTGGCCTTTGATGAATATACGGCTACAAGAAGACATCAGTGTGATATGGACCCGAATGTGTTTGGTTACATTTGTGGTAAATTGGAAATAGCTAAATGTCGGAAGACTATATCTGACTCGACTAAAAATATATACCACGAATGTTTCGGTAGAGAGGTCCTTGAGGTAAATATGTGGACTATAAATATTTTATGCAATGTATGTTCTACTATGCTAAAGCGGTGGAAGAATACTAAGAGTAGCTCAAATTTAAAATATACAACACCCGCAACATTGAAAAAACCTCTATCGAAAGAGGAATGTTACTTTTGTAATTTCGAAGTGAAAGGTTTTTATTTAAAGAGTAAATCAAATATAAAGTACGCAGACGTATTTACAACGACGAAACCTGTAAAGTTCAATTACTTCAACTCAAGTTTTTTAAACAATGGATTAATGGAAGTTTAAAAGGATAACGGTCGAAGAATTTTACAGCAGTGAAAATGATACAGAATGACCTCAATAATTTGATTAGGAGATATGCATTACTCGTACCAAACGATGTATCCGAAGACTCAGTTAGTGAACTAAAAAGTCGAAATTTGATAGTCCCTGGAACAAAAGGAAGCACTTTACCAATGATAAAAAAAACATCATTGGTATATTACACAAATATACCAGCACTGATGAATGATTTAAAATCTAATATTTACAAACCTAACGCGTGGAGACTATTCATTGACTCCTCAAAACTTAGCCTAAAAGCGGTAGTACTGCACAATAGAAATAAATATGCCACTGTGCCAATAGTCCAAGTAATCTCTATGGCAGAGAATTATGGAGATCTAGGATATATTTTGCAAAAAATCAAGTACTCGGTACTTAACTAACCTTATTTCAAGACAAAAATTTCGTTAAAACCGTGCAAAAAAATGAGAAAGCTAGCTGGCTCAGTTTTAGAGAAGTTTCTGAAAACTTCTTCGGAAACACTATAAATGAGCATTACAAAGACATTGTTACAAAGTTGATAGAAAATTACAGGCAATTGGGATGTCTTAAGAACTTAAAGCTCCATTTTTTGGATTCCCATCTTGATTACTTTCCTGACCATTTAGGCGACTATAGTGCAATGGGAGCGCAAGTCTACTTGATGAGGCCAAGAGAGTACCTTATAAACGCAAGAAATGACATCAATAAAACTTTACTTGAACGCTCGTGATAGGTCAATGAACAAAAAGTTGATGAAAAGCAACAAACTGTAACTCAATCTTGAGCAGACAAATTAAAACCGCAGCAATGTCAGGGGAACTCGTTTCTGCTAAACTTTCTTAGTTAAGTTTCACTTTCCTATTGCCAGTAATTTTGTTTTCGATTAACAAAAAATTTTCGAGTTAACTGAAGAATTAACTGAAATTTTTGAAGAAAGTACATTTCTAGTAAATCTATTGCTTTAAGAATAGTTGTGGACTGACTAGACCGATGCACCAAAATGCTTTGAAATCAGTCATCAGCATAATGTGATTCGCCAGTTTTCAGAATAAAAACAACGGTAACTACTCTTCTCCGAACCCGAGGATCAAATATAATTATCCAATCCCCTAAGTCCATTAAATACCTATAGTCTATACAATATCTGCATTATTCACACTTTTTAAATCGATCAATTGCTTTGAATCGATAATCTGAACGGCATATGTGGGGTCATACAATAAACAGTAATACTTCATCGCACTGACGGCAGAATGGTCTGCAACGGTTTATTTTAAAACCGTACCTTGTTTACCACGACTGTACCTTTTTGGGTAAATGCCTATGGGATGTGTGACTTGTAATGACATGTGCAACAGGCACAAACGCCTAGTTTACAAATTGGTTCAAATATCGTTACTTGTATGAGCAAAATATAGTACGATAAATTGATTCAATTATCTGTAAGGTTTGCAGTGCTCATTGCTGAACGATAAATTGTAGCGTCTTGGCCGCTAGTCATTCTGTTGAGTTCTGTTAATGGGTATTTCGAAAATGTATTTTTTTCTTATCGAAATTTCTCGTGATAAAATGTCACAAAAATTATGTATATGCCTGGTTTTTCAAAAACTTGAACTAAAACATCTGAAGTTGTGACTAAAACCATATCAGCCATCGTTGCCGACTTCAGGCATTGCAGATTATTGTTTTTCGAAATTAATTCTAAACATGAAAATAATACTTTTTGTAGTCCGGCGACATCCATATTTGAAGAAGTGCAAAGGTTAATCTGAAATTCAGAGAGTTGATTTAAGGAATTAGAGAATATAATTTGGGGCTAGGTCTAAATTGGGAGATGTGATGAGAATAGCAATCAATACTAGCAATACCTGTAAACTTACGTACGAGTTTGTTTTTTAATTGGGTTACCAGAGAATAGAATATAGATAGGTTCCTGATAAATTGTGTATATTAGGTTGGGGAAAATGAGTTGAGAGATTCTTGTCAATGGATTGTGTTTAGTGTCATATAAAGGGCAATGCTAATCAAATTGTCATACTGATGCGCGTTTGACATTTCAGTCTACAATTTTCATGCAGATAATTTTGTATTTCGTCAATCGTGTCAAAAGTCATATTAGTCGGAAAATGAGTGAAATTTCTGAAGCAACTCGCTATATTTTACAATTTTATTATGCAAAAAAGCAAAAAAAGCTGCCCAAGTCCAGGGAGGGAAGCGATGTTCACGGTCAAGATGCTTTATCGAATGCAACAGCATTCTTAAAATTTCGATGTCAAACATGCACCTCGCTCTGCCCAATCAATCACTAAAAAAAGTCGATGAAACTTACAAAAAATCAGAAAATACCGATCAAAAACAGTCTTTAACCATTTACATAAGGCTGGATACTTAAAGCAGCCCAATATTTGGGTGCCACGATGAAAAATTTGATTTAAACGCGACGAAATCGACAGACTTTTAAGGCAAATCATTAATGGCGATGAAAAATGGCTAAAATACGAGAAAACGACTACAAAGTCAGGATTGACGCCCCATAAGGTTTTGCTGTGTGTATGGTGATGAGGTTCTAGAACCTAGTCAAACGATTGATTTTAATCTCTACTGTTAGCTATTAACCAGATTGCAGCAAGTAATTTACAAAAACCGGCCACATGACAACACCAAACTACAGACAAAGGACTGTGAAAATAACTCGGCAAAATTTTTTGCCGATAAACCACAAAACTTCTACACCAATGGAAATATGGAACTTCCCGAAAAATGGGAAATGGTCTTAGATAATAATGGCCAATATGTGTTTAAATAAAATTCATTTTGAATAAAAGAATTATTTAATCAAAAACAGACAAAATTCTCTCAATACTTTTTCTCCAACCTAATATTTGATATTAAAATAAGAAATTGTAGCAAATATTCGCATTATTTATTTGTGGCAATGGGAACCAACTTATTAGTCTAATGAAAATTTAATTAAAATGTTGTAATAAAGCCAAATGCTTGATCAAATTTTAATTTACCACGCTATCGGTCCTTGAGTGAAAACTCAGTTTGAGTTCAGCAACAATATAAATTGGAAAATAAGGCTTTGACAGATAAAATACTTATGGATGATGCGTTCATCCAAATCGGCTCGATTTCTCTAAAGTTACGCCTTACGGTTTGGTACGTCGTTTCGTAAGTTGCATTAGAAATTTATGCCAGATTTGGTTGTATAAATTTAGAAATTCAATTTTCATCTACATCGAAATTTATCTAAATCTGAATTTTGCGTGAACATTTTATTTTTGTAAAATATTTAAACATAGGCTCACGACACATAACATTATAAGGGTTTGACGTTATAAGGATTTGTAAAACTTTACAAATTTCTGAAATAATAATTTGGTTCGGTTATTTTAAATCTCAGGCTTCAGATTAACAAATGGCATTTTTATTAGTTGGAGTACATGGAATTTGGAATTACAAAATTAAACAATTTGAAAGAATTGAAGATGGTATTAGAAAAATAGAAATGACAGCACCCTGAAAAATAAAATCTTACGACTTTTGTAGAATTTCAATAAAGTTTATGGTTTTCGAAAGAGGAAATGCCTTATTATAAATAATCAAGCGTAATCTTGGAATTTTGAGCTAAACTGCTTTTATGTATAAGATTGAAAATTTCAAGGCAGTTTTTAAAAATTGTTTTCAAAGATTGTACTGAATATGAAGACAAATTGACGTTTGTACTATATAGGAATTGATACCAAAATAACAAAAATATACACTATCTCCTAAAAGTATTCCAATTTTCACACAACAAATTTTCAGTAGTGAACTTCAAGGAAATCTTTTCAATTCGGAGACCACCCCCTCTCAGATTTCCACAATTTCGGAAAATTCATTATGTGATAATAAAAACGGTTTAATTTTTCAAAAATTGTAGTTTCACTACACGCCACTCAATAAATTTTTAAAAATTGTGGAAATCTCAGAGATTTCCGAATGTGTGCATTAGAAGAGTGGCTTTTGTAATCTAAATACGTATTCAAAACCGCTTCGACCATGGCGATACGATCCGTACAAGCCAAACAACAATATTCCAAAACTTCGACCGTTTTTCCAATCAATCAATGAATTTCCCTAAATTATAGGAAATCTCAGAGATTTCAGATCGTGTGAATTAGTTGGGTGGTTTTTGTAATCTAAATAAGTATTGAAAACCGATTCGTCGAAACTAAATTACAACATTACATATTAAATTTATTAGCATTGTGTTTCAGTCGAAATGCAAAAGTTTAATTTTCTAGCCCACCAGGGAAAATTGAAATTCTTTTAGGACACAATGACTTGCGAATTTGATATTGTATCACATTCAAACAATTACGGCTAAAAATATTGAAATTCTGTTCAAAATTACCAACAATTCCGCTGGTCCACAACCATTTTTCTCTACGTTTTAGAAGTCCCTGAGTCCGAAAAAGCAAAAAAAATTTCTTTCAGTCTATTTGGATGTTTGGACGTCTGTCTGTACCCAATGATATATCGAGATGCTGTTTGAAGATTGTCTTGGGCGTTGAATTTGGGATTGAGTTGAAAGTTAAGATAGGGGTCAATTTGCAGGATGCTATTTATGCTGGTTGAGGGTTGAATTGGTGTTGGGTTGAAATTGAGTTGATTGTGTTAAGGTTTAGTGAGCAGTTCAACTGGGAATTTATTAGGGGTTTGAATTGACAGTTGGATTAGAGTTAGCTTGAGTTGAGTTCAAGTAAGCATGTAGTATTTAAGATCACGTTGATTTGGGAGTTAAGTTGGGCGTGAATTTAAAATTGACTTAAGGGATAGGTTGCAGGTCGAGTTATGGTTGATTTGGGGTTTGGACTAAGGCTGAGTTCGGGTTAGGTTGGACTTGAGTTGGGATTGAGTTGAGTGGGATTCAGGGCTTAAGTTGGGAATTCATTTGTGTTGAGAGTAGAGTTGGAAGTAAGCTTGAGTTGTTTTTCAGTTGAATGTACGAATGTAATTTTTCGAGTCTCGTAGATTTGAGGATGGAGTTGGACGTTGACGTTTAAGTTAATTTGATGTTGAGGTTAAGTTAGGATTGAGTTGAGTTCACACACACAAGCAGTTTATGAGCCGTGTCAATGAATTTTGGGTTGAGTTGGTAATTGAGTTGGTAGTTGAGTTGGTAGTTGAGTTGGAGTTGAGTTGAAGGTTAGTGAGGGTATCAGTTGCTGATTCATTTGGGAAAAATTGTGGGTGGAATTTATGTTTGGGGTTGAGTTAAGTGCTGAATTTGTAGTGGAGTTCGGGTTTATTAGGGTGGGATTGGGATTGAATTGGGGTTCGTACAGCCGTTGAGTTGAGAATTTATTTGCGGACTGGGTTGAGATTAGAGTTGGAACTAAGCTGGACTTGTTGAGCTCATTTACGCAGGTTCATTTTCGTACCAGGTTGAATTGAGGTTTAAATTGGTGTTGAGTTGAAATTCGAGTTGGAGTTGAGTTTAGCGTTATTCCGAGGGTTGAGTTGAGGTCAAGTTAGGGTTGAATAGGGTTTGAGTTGAAGTTAAGTTGAATTTAAGTGAGGGGTTCTGTTGGCGATTAATTTGGGATCGAGAGGAGTGTTTAGCAAGAGGTTCAGATAGAATTGGTTTGAGTTGAGTTCATATACGCATATAGGTTAGGTTACTAGGAGTTCCTGTGAGGTTTATTTAGTTAGCTTGTATACTTTTAAAGAAATGAATATGAACGAAGTAAGTGTTATTCTTTCAAAATGTACAGACAAACGATCATTGCTCTTTGAGCTATTTTGATGATTCGATTTAATTTTTCTGTTTCGAAACTATCCCACTTTCCTGAAAATCACAACCAATTTCCATTGAATTTTTCATTTCAAATGTAGACCTCCTTCGAGGGTTATTCAGTTTTATGCTTAAATAAGCTTCAGAAATCTGCCGCATCGCAATAAAAGTAAATGTACAACGCTACCGTAAGATGACATACTTTAAGGTGATACTACCTACAATCCACACAATCCGGGAAATAATTTCAATCCGCGGTGAGAAATATTCCAGCCAGTTTTACACCCCTACAATTTTAATCGCTAATAATAGAAAGTTCATAAATTAATTGGAGAGTTTATACTTTGCATTGGAATTGCTTTATATAAATATTTTAAAATCCAGTTTTGTCAGACTCCAGACGAGAATAAACTATTTGAAGCTAACCAATAAAATCCAACATTGGGCAAGTTAAAACCGTTACATTTATAGCTGTACGAGTATACTGGACATTTATATCGTTTATCCATTTTTATCGCTTAATCCATTTCGATAAATTTCATAAAGTACTTCTTGTGTAAAACGTGACTATAATAAACAAATGCAATATAAAAGATGTAACCCAATTTTTAATTGGTTGAGATAAAAACGTCTTAAAACAGCATGACACTAATCACGTTACAAAATTTCTGTCATTAAAATGGTTTAGTTGTAAGATTAGATTTTAAACCATCTTCAGATTATTGCCACCACCATGATTGGATTAGCTGTATAATATGGATTGTCGGTTTGTTTTAATATTTTTTTTTTTTTTGGGAATGTTTAGGATTAGTATTTATAATGTAGATATAAAATTCAACCAATTACCTTTGATAGAAATAAACCCAACATTTTGTAAGGTTAAGTTGTTTTGCTAAGAAAATGGAGAAAAAATAAGATTAATTGAGCTGTTGGGAAATTGAAAAGATAATAGGACTAGCTTTAATGGTTTTAAGAATTTATATCGTATAAACAGGCAAAACAATTTATTTTGAGCCGATTATTATTTTTTATAACTATGTGTAACGTCGTTTCGTTAAGGGTTTAAGATTAATAGACACAATCAATCGAACTTATCGTAAAATAATAAAAACTCTCATTTCACAGTATTTAAATATTTATGTAGGCTTTACAGTTTTTACAACATAAAGTCAGCTTGCAATTTCGGTTCTCCCGTTTAATGGTGGTGGTTTAAAGTGTAAAAAAATTATGTTTTAATTATTATAATGCCATTAAATTTTCAATGTATCAGAAGTAACTCACAGGTGTAAAGTTCTTTACATCTACCCATATTCACGAAGGTGTAAACAAAAATGTGTAATCAATACATATGTATATACATATGTATATACATGGCCCAATATAATATTTATTTGATACAGTAAACTTGCCATTTAGTTCACTAGGTGTGACAAAAAAATAATAGACTAATTTGTTTGTTATACTCGTATGTCAGCTTGGTTCTGAGGAACAAGTAAGTCGGAAGTTAATTTTTATGAAATCAACTTGCGTGATAAACAAAAGATTATGAATGTTTTAAAATTGTTGTCACAGAGAGTGGATGAACAGTAAGTTGATTCCATAATAATTTACTTTTGGCCCTAAATATTGATAAGAAACATATAGAAATCTTTATGAAATATATTGATTATACTTATGCTCATTTTCAAAGCATGGAGCTACACGATCTAATCATTAACCCTATCTAACCTATGGCCATGCGTTCCCGATTTGGCTATTGCCTAAGGCCAGGGCGGTAAAAGCAAAACACAAAAGAGTTAAGATGCAACTCATCCGTTTAAAAAGTGTAGCTACACTTTAAATAAACAAAAATTTAAAGCTACAAAAAGTGTAGCTACACTTTAAATAAATATTTCCGAGCATAACAGATAGTTTTTTTCAAGCAGTTATGTTGCCAGGAACTAATTCTTAAGAATTCAGCTTATCAAGGAAATGTACAGATATCTGGTAATTGTTGATATTTTTAAAGACCACCAACATGGTTATTGTAATCACAGGTATCCATAAGTGTGCATTTAGATTTATATTAATGATAATTGATCACACGGTAAGTCGATTCTACTTGCATTAAAATCTAGAACAAATCGTGCTTGAGAAGGTATATCCAGGCTCTGATTTTTATGGTTATCATGAACTTTGAACTGACAACCATTCACAAATGCGCCAATCCACTACACATCATGCGGTATAGTAAGCTAGTTTCATAAGAATTGTGTTATATCACTGCAAATTTTACTTTTTTTATTCTTTTAAATCACCACTTTCTCTGAAGAATTCTTCCAAATACCGGAATTTAAAGATTAAAATTTAAATATTTTCGAAATGTTTAAAGGAACATTTTGAAATTTATGACAGAAATTTCAAAATTGATTTATAAGCGAATTAAGAGAATTCTGAAAGTTGTTTTAAAATGTCTAGTAATTTTTCGGAGTAACACCTTAATTTTTTGAATAGAACAATGAAATTTTAAATTTCATCATCTACTTGAATCCTATTTGAAAATAGTACCACTCACACAAAAAGATATTAAGAATTTCAAAACAATTTCCAAAATGAGCAAGTGAAACTTAGTCTCATAAAAATTGTATTTAGAAATTCTGATGCTATTTAGGGCAAATCACTTTAACATTCAATAAAACAAAATTCTCCAATTTAAATTCATATTTCAACAGCCACATAATTTTCAAAGTATGAAAATTCTCACTAATTCCGAAATTTAAATTTTTTAACCATTTTTGATAAAATCAAATTCTGAAATATTGAAAAAAATTGGAATATTTTCGGAATGTTTAAAACAACATTTTGAAATTTAAAACTGAAAAAATCAGAAATTTCAAAATTGATTTGTAATTGAACCTTTGAAATTAGTAGAGTTATGAAAGTTGTTGTAAAATGTCTTTTGATTTTTCGGAGTAAGCCCTATAGTTCTTGAATTTAACAATGAAATTCGCGCAAGTTTTAAATTCCAACTTCTATTTGAATCCTATTTGAAAATATTTCCAAATTTATTAGCACATACGGGTAAAGTAAAACTTAGTCTTATAAAAATTTTAATCAGAAATTATGATGCTTTTGGGGGCAAATCACTTTAAAATTTTATATCAATAGTAAAAATAAAAAAAAAAATCTCTAATTAAAAATTCATATTTCAACAGCCATATTGATTTCAAGTGTACGAAAATTCTCACTAATTCCGAAATTTAAAAGTTTTAATTTTTTAATTAAAAATTAATTTTTTTTTAATTTCGTTAAATAGCGAAATAAAGAATTTTTATTGAATTTTTTATTAAATTTTAAAATATTGTCCGGAACGAAAAGTGCAGCGACCTCTGAGAGATTAGTTATCTTTTGGCAGGCCCTGGCGTCGGGACAATATAAATAGTTATTTAGGTGGATCCGTAAAACAAGATTGTTTACAAGGCACGGATCCAATTGTTTTACAATTCTTTTATAATTTCTCCGAGTAAAACGCGACACGGTCTTGAAATGAAGTACGAAATTTGGGAAAATTTAGAATTTTAACAAATTTTTAAATTCTTTATTAAAATTTATGAAAATTCTCCTAAGTCCCAAACAAAATACCACACTAGATTCGAATTTTAAACTCATATTTCAATAACCTTATTGAATTAAAATTTTTGAAAATTCTTCCAAATCCCAAACTTAAAATTTTTTGAAATATTCCTCAATTGAAATATTGGTTATTTTATTAGAATTTTAGAAATTTAGAAAATGTATGAAATGTTGAAAGGGCATTTTGAGATTTCAGCCCTATGAAATCAGAAATTTAAATATAGATTTGTGCGTGTATTCACTTTTAAACTTAAAAAAATTCGGAAAATTAGCACATGACAAATTATAGTATTGCATAACGAAATTCAAATAAATTTTTAATTCTAACAAATTTCTAAATCCTTTACAGGAAAATTGTGCTAAACTCTTAAACAATTCTAAATTTACTAAAAACAAAAAATTTTCGAATTCCAAATAAATAAAAATTGAATTGAATGATTGATTAAAATTGAATTGAATTTTGATTTAGTTTTGAAATGCTAATAGAGAATTTTGAAGTTTAAGCTGAAACAGTAAGAAATTTTAAATTTAAATATAAATAAAGTTTAAAATTAAGACAATTCTGAAAAATGTTTTACATTTTTATTAGATTTCCGAGGGTAAAACATGGCAGCGGCATAGAATTTACCACGTAATTTGAGGAAACTAAATTTCGACAAAATTTTAAATACAGAATTCTAAATTGAAAAACCTTCGGATCAAATATTTTTAGAATTCCAAGTAATTACCAAAATCGGCCAGCAAAACTATTTCTCCTAACAATTTGTAAGCAATCATAAATTCAGAATTCCTTGATAGGAGTCACTTTAAACTTTTGTATCATCATTTAAAGTTAGACAACATTTTTGAAATTAAAATTTATTTATGGTAATTTTCCAAAAAAACAAAATTTAAAAATTTCATTAACATTTCTTGATTTTCTTAAATTTTTAAATTATGGTTTATTGGGCAGTTTTATGTGAAATAAAAAATTTGATAAAATTTGCGAAATGCTAAAAAAGAATTTGGAAATATAAAACTAAAAAACAAAATTCAAATATGCGGGTACTAACTTTTCAAATTAAACAAACTCTGAAAGTTTAAACCCGACAAGTTCTTTAATTAACTTAAACATTTTCTCTTAAATATTTGTGAACAATCAAAAACTCAGAATTGCTTTGATGGGAAACCACTTTATTGCTGTATGTTTTTGTTTTTTCATTTCACAAATGTTGAAATACTAAAAAGATATTTCGAAATTTATAACTGAAAAAATCGAAAATTTCAAGATTAATTTGTAAGTGAAGTCACTTTTAAAACTAAGAAAATACTAAAAATTAAAACATTACAAGTTGTGTAAATTCAAAATTAAAATTTGGAGGAAGTTCAAATTCCAACAAATTTCTAAATTCTTTATAAGAAATTAAAAAGTAAATTTAATTTATAGGTTTTTAAATATAAAATTCTGGTAAACTTCTAAACAGTTTTAAATTAACTAAAAATCCACTAAAAATAAATTTGTGGAATGAGTTCTATCCGAAATAAACAAACAAAGCTTATTCTCATCAAAATTTGTAAAGAATGAAAAATTCAGAACTCCTTGATGAACTACTTTCAACTTTTATTTCAACATATAAAGTTAGGCCAAAATTTTCAATTTAAAGTTCACATTTCGTTTAGTCGATTTGAAATAAAATTTCTGAAGATTCTTTCAAATTCCGAAATTTAATTCTTTAATTTCCTCGAACAGTAAAATAGTTAAGGAATAAAGAAATATAGAATTTTGAAAGGTATACAGAAAATTTGAAGTTAATAATATTAATATGTACAAGTATGTGAAGTCAATTTTAAAAGTACGAAAATTCTGAAAATGGTTTTAAAATTTTCTAATTTGTTTCTAAAATTTTAAACTTTGAAAAATTTCAAAATTCTTCAAACGAAGCGATAAAAAATTAAATTTATTGAATAATAAATTTAAAATATTCACAAATTACAAGAGAGTTCTAAATTTAATAAACATCCAAACAAAAAAGATTTTTAGAATTCCAAATAATTTTCACAGTGACAGTACAATTTCTTTTAAATCTGCATACAACTAAAATTTAAGAATTTCTTAAGTGAAAAGCGACTTAAAACTTTTATAACACAATAACATACAGTCAACATGGTTAATTTAAATTAAAGTTTCTACAAATTCTTCCAAATAACCAAATCTAAAATTTAAAAAATATTTTTTTTAAAAATTTTACCACAAGCAATATTTGCTATGGTTAATAGAAATTTGGGCGAACGCATGAGAACGCGCAGAGGTAAAGTCATGATGTTGATGATGGTGAAAATAAAAAACAGAGAAAAAGCAAAAAGGAAAAAAAGAGAAAAAAGAAAAAAAAAAGAGAAAAATAGTAAAAGTAGTGAAAATTAAAGTAAAATAAGTAATAATTATTTATTAATTAATTCTAGAAACCCAACAGCTTTCCAAAACTTGCAGCGGGGTCTAACAGGGCTGTATTAGGAGATTGTGTTGACTTGAGCTTAACAATTTGTCATATAGAAGAAAAACACTAACGGGAACTCGGCAATACCAAGTTAGATTAGGTCATAAGTAATGAACATTTTCTGTCCTGCGATGTTGTTAAGTGTAAAGAGAATATATGGTGGCACTGGTCATCTCCTGAAGATAAGCTTAAGCCGTACACTTCAATCAATCAATATTAAATTTAGTGTGGTGGTGGTTGGTAAAGTGTTCCATAGTTTTGCCGGACAAAACATGAAAAGGTGTTGAATTTATAAGAAATTTGAAGAGTTTTTTTAATTCCAACCAATTTCTAAATTTTTTCTATGATAATTTAAAAAAATTAAATTAATTAAAATTCTGGTAAATGTCTACAAAGTTCTAAATATACTAAACACTAAAAATAAATTTGTAGAACTCCAAATTTTATTCGAAATAAACCAGCGAAACGTCTCATAAAAATTTGTAAATAAACGGAACTTCATAATTCTTTAAGGAAACCACTTTAAACTAAATATTTAAACCAACATTTAAAATTATAATTATTTATTTTTATTACGGATTCCACTATTTTACCAATAACTGATCTAGTGAATACGTCTAAGTGTAATGCATTATCAAGTTACTGTCATGCTAGTGACGAAATATGGCAGCCTGATTGAATGGTAAAAAGTTGAGTTCCAAATCGTACAAGTGCTCTTAGTCGGAATGAAGTTGTCAAATGCGAATGCAACTATAATTACATGTGACGAAGTAGCTGCAAGTTGTATGGAGTGTGGTGATGTATTCAGTTCCTTCCTAAGTCGGAAACCAAATAAAGTAATAATTGGAACCAGTATTGATTGTTACGTACTGTTGAGAAACATATACAAGTGAAACTCTGGTCAATAAATTTCAAAATAGAACTCGATTCTCGGGTAAAAATTTACACATCGGCTGCTCGTTAAACTTTAAGTTCAATTATTCTGCGAATGTTTATAATCTTAAAATAACTTATCATTGCATGACATCCGTTGTACTTGTTTAAATTTTAAAAATGATCTGTCTAATAAAAATTGGTCGGCCGTATTTTTACAAGCAAATATGTCTGAAGCTTTTGAAATTTTTTTTTTGACTAGGTTACAATTTTATATAAATAAAAATACTTAGGTGATTGAAGTTAAATCAAAGGACTGAATTATTAAGCTTTAGATTATACCTCCACTACTTAATAAAGTTAGGTTGAGGAATAAGTTATCTAGAAAGTTACATCGAAGTTTGCATGATTTTAATTTAAAAGGCCAACTTTACAAACAAAAATTTGAATCTGTGAATAGCAACATTTCAGAGTGCTGGAAGCTAGTTGATAGCATTCTAAATAAAGATGAGAATAACGTGTAACTGACAAACGTGAACTGTCTGAATTATTCAACAGCTGTTTTGTAAATGCAGTCCTAAACATAAAACCTGTACTGTAATTAACAATGGAGATGATTTTTCGGACCTAATTTATAGAAATCTGTTTTCTTTGAAACATGGCCAGATGAGTTGCTAAACGTCATTTCAAGTCTAAAACTCAGTTATTCTACTGGAATTGACAACTGCAGCAATATACTTGTCAAACAAATTTCACATTTTATTGTTAATGTGTTTTTTGAAACATAAATTTTTTGCATAGCATACAGTTTGTGTTTAGAAAATCTAAAAGTACTGAAGAGGCTTTGTTAGAATTCAGTAATATCCTGTATAAAAGCTTTACATGAATGGATATCTGATATATCTCAAGTAATTAAGATTGGAGATGTTTTTAGTGAATGTAAGTAAAATTATCAATAATCACCACAAGGTTCCGCGTTATGCTTTTTTCTTGATCTACCTTAACTCAATTTTTCATTTAAATTTTTCTTCAAAGTTGATAGATTTTGCCGATAATCTATCTAGTGTTATACAATATGCACACTTGTGCTGTTATATGAAAATCTTACATTTTGCGTTCTGCGTATCCGTTAACAGTCCTAAGAAATATTTACTATGCGCTGGTTCAATAGAAACATAAATTATGCTCAATTCACACCGGCTATATACGGCTCCTCTAATGAGAATTAAGCAGTATATACGGCTTGAAAAATTAACAACAATAAACTACCAAAATTCATTTCTAATATTGGCGTCTAAAATTTTCAATAACCTACCAGAAGATTTAAAAATTCTTGCAAAATCAAACAAGGGTAAAACTTAACAAGGTGCTGAATTTACAATGAAATTTGAGGAAATTT